>VWYO01027038.1:2718-32107 GCA_013400275.1 Rhadina sibilatrix | reverse complement strand
CAGCATGTGGGGAAGGGAGAGAGGAGGTGTGTTTGGGGGGTGTCACTATGGGGAAAGGGATTTAGGGGGCACGGAGAGGGAAATGGGGATGGCAGGTGTGTTTTCTGTGGGGGAGACACTGTGGAGAAGGGTATTTGGGACAGTGTGTGAGGGAAAGGAAAGGGAAGATTGGTTTTGGGGGCAGTCACTGAAGAATGGGAGATGGAGTTGTGTTTTGGGGGGTCACTGCGGAAGGGAATCACAGGGGCAGCTCTGTGAAGGTGAGGGGAGACAGACTCTGTGTTTTGGGGGCAGACTGTGAGGGACAGGGGGCTGCAGACTTGCTGTGGTGGGACCGCACAGGGGTGCAGAGCGGGGCTGGAGCCCTTTGGGAGGAGGGAGAAAACTCTGCAAGGGCCTCACCAGTCCCCTGCTCCAAGCCCTGAGGGCAGGTCAGGCCACTGGGGACACCAAGGCCACGGGCAGAGAGACCTCAGAAGAGCAGGACGGGGAAAGGGGGCAGCCCTGGCTTTGCTGTGGGGTGCTGCAGGCAGAGGATTTGGGCTGAGGGGTGTCCGTGTGCCCCCGCAGACATCAAGGAGCACGTGAAGCAGCTGGAGAAGGCGGTGTCGGGGAAGGAGCCGCGCTACGTCCTGCGGGCGCTGCGGGCTCTGCCCTCCACCTCCCGCCGCCTCAACCCCAACGTGCTGCACAAGGCCATCCACGGCTTCTTCACCTCCAACTGCACTGTCAGGGACTTCCTGCTGGGATTCCTGGAGGAGGTAGGGACAGGAGTGGGGAGGGGATGCCTGCCCCCAGCAGGGCTGCTCCGGCTCGGGGGTCTCCGCACAGGAAGGATGTGAAGCTGTAGCAGTGAATCCAGAGGATAATCAAAGGGATGGAGCAGCTCAGCTGTGAGGAGAGACAGGGAGAATTGGGGTTGTTAACCTGAAGAAGAGAAGGTTTAGGGTATCTGATTGTGGTATCTGAAGAAGCAACAGGAAGGATGGAGAGGGACTATTTCCAAGTGCTTGGAGTGACAGGACAAGGGGGAATGGCTTGCCACTGACAAGAGGGCAGAATTAGATGGGATATTGGCCAGAAATTCTTCCCTGTGAGGGCAGTGAAGCACTGGAATGGATTTCCCAGGGAAGTTGTGGCTGCCCTATCCCTGGAAGTGTCCATGGCTGGGTTGGATGGGGCTTGGAGCAACCTGGTTTAGTGGAAGTTGTCCCTACCCATGGCAGAGGGTGGGACTGGATGAACTTGAAGGCCCCTCCAACCCCAAAAAAGTCTGGGATTCCATGATTCTTTCTCTCTTCTAGGAGCCTCTGAAATAGGGCAGGGGGTTTGGGGACACTGGGGATGAGCAGCCCCTCAGCTCAGACACACATGTGAGCAGGGACAGGTCCTTGCAGTCCTGGCCTGGCTCCTGTCACACTTGGAGCAGAGCTGTCTCCACACAGGGGCAGGGATCCAGAATTTCTCTCTCCCCTCAGTCCATGGACACAGAAGCTGAGCTGCAGTTCCGCCCACGGACGGGGAAAGCAGCTTCAGCCCCTCTCCTGCCAGAGGTGGAGGCCTACCTGCAGCTGCTGCTTGTCATCTACCTGATGAACAGCAAGAGGTACCCTGAGGTGAGAGCCCTGAGCTGCCCCTGCAGTGCTCCTGCTCCCCAGGCATCCTCTGCCCAGTGCTGTCCCCCCATCCCAGCAGTGTTCAGCTGCTCCCCCAGGCTCAGCCCCGCAACCCAGGTGGTCTCTGCCCCTCCTGGGGTCAATCCCCCTGCTCTGACCTCCCTTCCCCTCCCACAGGCTCAGAAGGTGTCTGATGATCTGATGCAGAAGATCAGCTCCCAGAACCGCCGGGCCCTGGACCTGGTGGTGGCCAAGTGTTACTATTACCACTCCCGCATCTACGAATTCCTGAACAAACTCGATGTGGTCCGGAGGTGGGATGGCTCCTGTGGGGGGGCTGTCCCTGAGCATGATCCCCCTGGGGATCCACTCCTCCCTCTTCCCTGACTCCCTGTCCCGCTCCTCAGCTTCCTGCACGCCCGGCTCCGCACGGCCACGCTGCGCCACGACGCCGACGGCCAGGCCACGCTGCTGAACCTGCTCCTGAGGAATTACCTCCACTACAACCTCTACGACCAGGCCGAGAAGCTCGTCTCCAAGTCGGTGTTCCCCGAGCAGGCCAACAACAACGAGTGGGCTCGGTACCTGTACTACACAGGTGAGCAGGGCTCGGTGCCTGCCCTGCCTCCTGGCACCGCACACCGAGGCCTCCAGCTCCTCAGGGAACCCCTTTGAGCAGCTGGAGGTGGGGCTTCCAGGCAGGATTTGGAGCCCCAACCCTGTAAGTCAGGTTGGATTGACTGGGTGGCTTTCCCCACGGGCCCTGTGTGGGCGCAGGGCGGATCAAGGCCATCCAGCTGGAATACTCGGAGGCGCGGCGGACCATGACCAACGCCCTGCGCAAGGCCCCACAGCACACGGCCGTGGGCTTCAAGCAGACGGTGAGTGGGGAGGGGTCTGAGACCCCCTCGGGGTTGGGGTCTCACAGGGGTTGGATGTGGGACCTTCTGGGATGCCAAGCCCTGTGGAATTTGGACTGGGACCTTCCAGGTTTGTGGAACTCCCGGGTTTGGGACTTTCTGATACTGTCAGGTCCTGTGGAATTTGGTCTGGGACCTCCTAGGTTTGGGACATCCTGGGGACAGGTTTGGGACCTTCTGGGATGTCAGGCCCTATGGAGTCAAGTCCCATGGGATTTGGGATTTCCCAGAGTGAAGTCCAGGACTGGCCAGGGTTGGGCTCCACAGGGATGGTTCTGGGGCCTCCCAGGCTTGGCACCGTCCAGGATGAGATCTGGGACCCCCCCAAGGTTGGGCTCTGTGGGGACAGGTGTAGGATCTCAAAGGGTCAGGCCCTATGGGGACAGGCTTGGGACCTCCCGGGGTGTTGGGCCCTGCAGGGATGACAGGTGCAGGAACTTCACAGGGACAAACCTGGGACCTTCCAGGCCCCACAGGGACAGGAACAGTTTGGGATCTCCTGGGGTCTTGTGCCACACAGGGATGTGTGCAAGACCTCTGGAAGAGCACAGGGACAGGGATGGTTTCAGTTTCCATGGGGACTCACTCAGGGTCTCGCTCTGGCCCAGGTGCACAAGCTGCTCATCGTGGTGGAGCTGCTCCTCGGGGAGATCCCGGACAGGCTCCAGTTCCGGCAGCCCTCGCTCAAGCGCTCACTCATGCCCTACTTCCTGCTGACCCAGGGTATGGCAGCCCACCCCTGCCTGTCTCTGTGCTTCCTGCAATGTCAGAGAATCGTGGGATATCCTGAGTGGGAAGGGACCCAGTGGGAATTCTCTCCCCTTGATGGGACTTGGATGCAGATGCCACTCGAGAAGGAGGAAGTCAGGAGTCCTGACTCGCTTTCCCCAGTTTTTCTCCTTTGCCTATTCTCACCTTCTTCCCTCCAGCTGTCAGGACGGGGAACCTGGCCAAGTTCAACCAAGTCCTTGACCAGTTTGGGGACAAGTTCCAGGCTGATGGCACCTACACCCTGATCATTCGGCTGAGGCACAACGTCATCAAGACAGGTAGGAGGCTGTTTGGGGACCCCTTCCCCCCCCCAGGCTGGGCAGGCCTGGGGGCTGCATCCCCCTCCCTTCTCCCTGCAGGTGTCCGCATGATCAGCCTCTCCTACTCCCGCATCTCCCTGGCTGACATCGCCCAGAAGCTGCAGCTGGACAGCCCCGAGGACGCCGAGTTCATCGTTGCCAAGGTACCAGCACAGGGAATCCCATCCCTGCGGGGTCCCGGGGTGCCCACAGCTCCCCACCCTGCTCCCCATGCTGCCCCATTCCCCCGCACCCCCTCCCTGCAGCACCGCTGGGTTTGGGTTGAGGCTCCTCCAGGGAAAACCGGGGACACTCAGGGCACCACAGCCCCGCTCTGTGAGCCCTCGGGGACACCCCGTGCCCTGCCCCGTGCCCGGGCTCGCAGGCCATCCGGGACGGCGTGATCGAGGCCAGCATCAACCATGAGAAGGGCTACGTCCAGTCCAAGGAGATGATCGACATCTACTCCACGCGGGAGCCCCAGCTGGCCTTCCACCAGCGCATCTCCTTCTGCCTCGACATCCACAACATGTCTGTGAAGGTGAGCACGGCCTTGGCCCCAGGTCCCTGACAGGGACAGCAGGACACGGCTCAGCTGGCTCAGCTCTGAGCTCCTCCTCTTCTTTTTCTCCAGGCCATGAGGTTCCCACCCAAATCTTATAACAAGGACTTGGAATCTGCTGAGGTGAGATCTCACCAGGGTCGCTGTGGCCACGGAAGGATGTGGCTCCTGTCCCCAGCTGCCACCAACCTCGGCCTTTGCTTTCCAGGAGCGCCGGGAGCGTGAGCAGCAGGACCTGGAGTTCGCCAAGGAGATGGCAGAGGATGATGATGATGGTTTTCCATGACCCTGGGCCCTGGCTGTACTTTTGTATTTGTCCCTTGGACAGATGGTGACTGAGCAGGGCCCTCCGTCCCCCCCAGACCCCCTTTTATAAATCCCTGCATGTCTGTACTGTGGGAGGGGACAAGGGGGGTTCCCTGAGCCCACACCCCCTGACCACCTGCACTTGTGGTGGGACCCCCCTCTCCCCAATAAACATCCTTAAAAGGATCCCTGTGGTGACATGGGAGCCGATGCCAGGGGGGCTGTGAGGGGAGCGGGGCTGGAGGGAGCAGGAGTGGGGTCTCCACTGGTGCCCCCCCCAGCTCCCACGACAACAATGGGGTCAAACTTTGTTAAACTTCAATTATGACTTTTAAAATAAAAGATGGAAAAACACCAGCCTAGGTGGCTCCTGCTGTGGGTTTGTTGGGATGGGGAGGGGGCAGAGGGCTGGTTTTTGGGGTCTCTGCTCTCTCTCCTTGGGGCTAGGCACCAGAGATGGAACTAGATCTGGTCAGGCCACCCTGGGGGCCTGGAACTTTGTCTCAGTGGTGCTGGGAGTGGCCCCAGCAGCTCCAGGCTGGTGTCCCAGCAGGATTCCATTGGGAAAGGCACAGAGCCCCCCTTGTGCCCCACACCAACCCTTGGGGTGATGGGGACAGGGGACATGCAGCTGCGCCAGGTGGGTCCCATCAGCATCTGGGACGAGCTCTCTGAGCAAATCTGGGAATGTCCCAGCCACGCCCATGCCGGGATGGCAGCCAGGGCTGCAGGTCAAGAGTGGGGCTGTCCCAGCCCCTTCCCGCTCCGGGAGAGACCAGAGAAGGCAAAAGCCCAGCCAGGGGGGCTGGGGCTGGCGTTGGGACACAGGGACATCCCAGGAGCTCTGGTGTGTCGGCAGATGTTGGGTAGAGGCTGAGGGTGCCCGGGTTGGGCCCTGGGAAGAGGAAGGGTGACCACGAGGCTGAAACACAATGGGGTGGATGCCCAGGACAGTCCCTGGACTGAGCAGCTCCGGCCCTGTGGTGGAGGGGGGTTTGCTGGGCCAGCTCCTTCCCCCACCCACCAACACCCACAGTTTCAGATTTGAAACCACTTCCTTCCTTGGAAAGCTGACAGGGCCTTTGGGCGCTGATTCAACCCCCCCACGCCCCCATCACAATTCCTGAAAACACCATCCTGCTGAGGGGGCAGATCCGCTCTGGGGTGACCCTGTGGGTGCTCAGACTGAGGGGACCACGCTGAGCCCCTCAATTGCCACTGGCTCCAGGGTGGGGACAGGCACAGCTGGGGTGGCTGTTTCTCCCAAAAATCCCATGAACAGTCTCTACTGCCAAGGTCTTTTCACACATCCGGAGGGCAGAACGTTTGGTGCTGCCAGGTTTGAAGAGAGGTCATCAGGAGGTTTCAGAGTCAACACCAGCCTGTGCCAGGAAGGCTCTGTCTGCTTGGTACTCATGGATTGGCTGCCTCTGATGGGGGTTTATTTCCCAGCTGGAGGCAGGAACTTCCAGGACATCCAGGAACTTCTGGGACTGGTGCTGTACCCCACAAACTGTGCCCCACAAAATACCCCACCGGGGTAGTTTCTCTGGAATGGGTGTGTGGCACATCCCAGTGGCCACCAACATCTGCAACCTGCAGAGCCCGGGTTCCCTGTCCCCATCCCTGACCACACAGCCTCCAGGAGGGCAGCAATGGGACCCAGCCAGGGGTTAGGAGTGCAGAATGGGCCTCCCCAGCCCAGTGCTGCCCTGGTGTCACCGTGTCCGGGGCTGTGAGGGGAGCGGGTGCCTCCCGTGCCCCGGCCGGCCCGTGCCGGGCAGGAGCCGGCCAGCTGGCACCGGCCCAACAGATCCTGGAAGGACTTGCGGGAACCGGCACGAGCCAAAATTCCCTCGTCAGCGCAATGGAGGCGGGAGCAGCCACCCCTTGCCAAGGGCTGCCCTGGAAGCCTCTTCCCTGCAGGGGCAGAGCAGGGGCTGGGCCCTCACGGGTAGGGTCAGCCTGATGTGGCCGGTGCTTGGTGCTGAACATGGGGACACTGGGCAGGACCCGGCCCCACAGCGCCCAGCAGGGCAGGATCTGGCCCCGTGGTGCTGCCCCGGGGAGCCACAGCCCTGGGCAGGTGCCTGGACAGGGTCACACCTTGGCCACCTCCAATTGGTGCCACCACCATGAAGGTCACACCAACACCCACCCTGGTGTCGGGGTGAGGGTCTGGGGCAGCTGACAGGGGGTGCTGCCCACGTGGGCTGGGCATGGGGACAATCCCAGAGTGATTGTCACTCCAGCAGCAGCGAGAAGCCACCATTCCCTTGGCCGGTCACCTGCGAGTGACCCTGTGAGTGACCCTGCACATGACCCTGCTGTGCTGGGCACTGGCCAACCTGGCCAGCATAGTGGGAGCCCTGCGAGCAGGTTAATGAGTCACCAAGGCACCACCTGCCCTGTCCTGGCACCCACCTCAGTGCCTGGGCTCCACCGGGCGACTGCAGCCACACTGAGGGGCACTGCTGCCCACCGGGAAAGCCCCACGGTCGAGCACCCGGTTGGTGAGATTTGCATGCTGTGATTAAGGCAGTGAAGCAATCGTGCTGTTGCCTCATCGGCGAGAATCCCCGAGGCCTGTGCTCTATAAATGCCCCTGGATCAATGAGCACAGCCAGGCAGGAGCGAGCAGAGCTGGGCTGGGCTAGGCAGGGCCGCACTGCACAGAGGAGGAGACACCGAGCCGGGCACCCACCATGTGCTTCCTCACCCGTGAGTACCCAGCACCCACTGCAGCTCCCATTACACCTGCTTCCTCACTGCTCCCACTGCGCCCAAACCACCCCTAAAACCCACTTTCCCATAGGACCTGCTGCCCCCACAACCACACACAGCAACCCACTGCACCCAGAGCACCCACTCCAGCAGTGGCACCCACTGTCCCCACTACACACGCTGCACTCAGAGCACCCATAAACCCACCCTACCTGTAGCATCTGCTGCACCCGCACACCCAGAGCCCCTTGCTGCTGCCCTCAGCACTGGTCAGATGCAGGCAACACCGGTCACTCTCCCTTTTTGGGGTCTCTACCCCTTCCCCAGGCCACACTGCTGCCACCATCCCCAGGGTGGTCCTGGTTGCTGAGTCTATCCTGGCTGAGGGGTCGGGGCTCCCTGGGGTGGACGCTGAGCCGCTGTCCCCGCAGGTGGGCTGGCGCTGCTGCTGGGCGTGCTGCTGTGGCGGGCGCTGCATGGGGCACCGCTGACCGAGCTCTCAGGGGACCAGGACTTCCAGCTCTTCCTGCAGAGGAACCTCGAGTTCACCCGCAAGATCCGTGGGGATGTGGCTGCGCTGCAGCGCGTGGTGGTGAGTCCCACACGCTGCGGAGGGGGGGATGGCAGCCGCTGTGAGGTCACAGATAAGGTGACTTTCCCCTCCCTGCCCTTATCAGCACCGCAGGGCCAGGAGCCAGCAGGGTCCCCTGCGCTGCCCAAGGCTCAGCCCCGAGGTGTTGGGGCACCCACCAGGGGACACGTGGTGACTTTCCAGGGTAGCCACACCTCCGCCCCCATCACACTGGGTCCACTCCATCCCCTCCCTTCTCCTGGCTGGGCTGCACAGGGTCCTACAGCCAAGGAATGGGATGCTGAGGGGTTCTGGGATCCTCTGGTGCCCTGACCCTGTCCCCTTTGTCCACAGTGTGACACCTTCCAGCTATGCAAGGAGGACGAGCTGCTGCTGGTGCGGCAGGACCTGGACATGGCACAGGTGCCGCTGGAGCAGTGTCACAGGCGCACATTCCAGGCAGTGAGTGCACCCCTGCCATGAGCTGCTCAGCTCTGTCACGGCTCAGGGCACCCCAGAGCCCCCCGCCCCAGCACCCCAGCGCCCCCCTGACCATGCCATGCCCACCACAGGAGACCTGCTTCAGCCAGATCCGCGCCGGCCTCCGCGTCTACCGTGGCTCTCTGGCCACCATCCGGGCCCTGCTGCCCGGGCACGCTGGGCTGGTGGAGACCCTGCAGCTGGACATGGCCAACCTGTCCTCCAACATCCAGCAGCAGGTACGGGGGCAAAGGGGGGGACTTTGTGGGGACAGGTGGGTAAAGCAGGTGCTGCAACCCAAAGGAGGGGTGGGCATGGTAGGGGCTGCATTCACAGGGATGGGAGGGCACACTTGGGCAGGGGGACACCTCCAGGCCTGGAGCTGATGCCTCTGCCTCTGCCTGGCTGCAGATGGAGGACCTGGGCCTGGCCACAGTGACATACCCCACAGAGAACCAGGACCCCCTCCCCACCTTCTCCACCGACTTCCACCACCAAGTCGGCGGCTTCTTCATCCTGGCCAACTTCCAGCGGTTCCTGGAGACGGCATACCGGGCACTGCGGCACCTCGCCAGCCTCTGACCCCCGTCTGTGGATGTCCCACCACCTGAGGGGACATCCCAAGAGCACCCCGTTTCCTGCTTATTTAATATTTATGGCTATTTAATATTTATCTGTCTGGGGATGCTCCCCCACCCGCGGCCCTGGGCCGGTGCCAGGGGATCCCGTGATGGATCCGTGCATAGGTACCTGTGCAGCATCACCCTTGTTTAATATTTAAACACAAGAGTATCTCTGCTACGAGGTTCTGGAGCTGGGCTGAACCCCCACAGCTGCTGCCGGCACCACCTGTGCCTCAGTTTCCCCACAGCTTGCACTGCTGGGACTGCTGCAGCATCCCACTGGAAAGCACCTTCATCCCAGGATGAGTATGCTCCAGAGCAGCATCTCCCTGTCTGGGCTGCAGCCTGCAGGGACACATCTGATGGGTGTTATTATTTCTAGTAATTAATATTTATTAGCCATTAGGGAGGAAGGGGAGAAGAACCATAGGGATGCAGCAGCCTCACCATGATGAGGCTTTCCCAGGGAGCCCCAGCACTTTGGGGAGCTGCACCTCTGCTCTGTCCCCCTTCCCTGCTAGACTCAGAGTACTTCTTGCAGTTTAACTTATTTGTGCCTGTCCCTGGCCGGAAAAAGCCACTTGGACACATTCCCATCCTCCTGAGCCTGACGCAGCCCCGGTCCCGTGGCTGTGTGGGAGCTCTGGGCTTGGGGGGTTTTGTACTGCTTTTATTTATTGCTGCAGCTGGGTGAGCCCCGAGAAACACCCGCTTTTTTTCTATGTGGTAAAAATGGAAATAAACTATTTTTGCACTCTCTCTCTCTCTCTCTGTTCTGCTGTCTCCTGCTTGCGTGGGAGGGAGGCAGAGTGGCCAGGGTGTGGGGACATAGGGACAGAGATGAGGGGGATGAGGGAATGGGACTTTGGGGCGGGGCTGTGGCTGATGGTGTCAGCTCAGAAAGATGAAATGCAGCTCCCCCAGTGCCCCCACCCCACGGCCTGAGCCCGCTGAGGGCCAGCAGGCACCGTGGGGCGGCCGCTTCCTCCCACGCCCGGCAGCACTGCTTGGGCAAGAGTTGATTCCTAGAAAGCTCTGGAAGCCACCCGGGCTGGCAGTGCCCACTGAGGGCACTGGCACCATGCTCAGAGCTGGTTTGTGGGCTCATCCTGGGGCTGGTGGCACTGGGGGTCCCCAGCCACACTTCTGCTGCTGTCACACAGGGAATCTGCCCCAGAGCTGCCCAGGGATGTGCCCGGAGCCCTCCCAGAGCTGCCATGGTGGGAGGAGGCTTTCAGCAGTAGATGGACAAAATGGGCAGCCCCCATTGTGGCTGAGAAATGTCAGGAGAGCCCTGGGCATCTCCCCTACCCCAGAAAACCCCTAGGGGCACCCCCAGCTCTCCCCAATGGGTGTTTGCCCACCCTGGGCTGTCCCAGCTTCACCAGCCCCATTTCCTGCCACTGGGCCCACGCTCACATCCCATGACCACCAGCATCCCTCACCACACTCATGCCAGCCACACAGGGACAGAGCCCCGTGCTGGGCAGTGCCAGGGATCCCAGTTCCTGCCTCTCCTCTCAGGCTGGAGCCCCACAGTCACCAACTTCGAGGGGGAAGCCCTCACCCATGGGCGTTTGGCTGCACACACCCCAGGGGCAGCAGTTCTCTCCTTCCTCCCCCACCTCACGGGTGCTTACAGAAAACTCCCTTCTCCTGCTCCAGCCCCTTCCTGTAAGGGGAAGCGCCGGTGCCAACGCCAGGCATGGGGCTGCCTCGGCAAATATTGACAGAGCGGGGAAGGCCACGCCAGGTCCTGCTCTTTGCTCTGGGCTAACGGTAAAGAGCTGCCCCTGGGAGAGCAGAGGTGCCCGAGCAGGTCGGTGCCAGCTCAGGGTGGGACTCACACCAGTGTCAGGCTCAGGGAGGCGATCCCAGTTCGTGCCACGGCTCTGTCACCCGCCCCACCCAGCCCCGCAGCTGCTCCCGGCTGCTGCCCCGGGCTGGGACCCCTGGGGCCAGCAGGAAGGGGGAGGATGCTCTGTGTGTGAAGGCCAAGGACCAGCAACCCCTGCAGCTACCCCAAATGCATCAGGGTCTCTCCCTCTGGCAAAGCCTGGGAACTGCCAGGAGCTGAATTCATCCCAGGATCAGACGGGGTCAGCCCGGCCCTGAGTCACCGTCCTGCTGCCTCCTCCCTGGCCAGCACTGACCCAAGCCCTGCTTCAGGATCCCTCTGTGCCCCATCTCCCTTCAGAGCCTCCCAAAACACGGCTGGGAACCCCACTGGTGCCAAGGGGGGCAGTCACAGTGGCCTGAGGGAAGGGCTGGTGCCTGCTGGCTGCATTTGTGAGTCAACACCAGTGGAAGGGGCAGAGGTGCAGCCGCCCTGGCCCTGCCACCCCCTCAGGGACAGGAGTTGGTGACAGCTCTGGGAGGATTCACTGCAGGAGCAGCTGACAGGGTGTGGGGTCAGTCCCAGGGGAGCCTGTCCCAGCACGAGGCTGCTTTAGTGCTGGTGATGCCACAGTCACTCACCCACTGCCCGTGCCATGCTCATCACAGACTGAACTCATGGGAGGGAATTCCAACACGAACTCAACACTCATGGGGAGGAATTCCAACAAGAACTCACGCTCAGGTGGTGGAATTCCCAACAAGACCCTGCTTGTGGCTGACAGCACAGCAGGGAAGCATCCCTGCCACACCCAGTGCAGTGCCCACTCCCAGCCAGAGCACCCCAGGCAGCCCACCACCCACCCTCAGGTCCAGGACAGGAGGGAGGGAGATTTCCCCTCCTGCCCAGCACAGGGCTTGGCCACTGGCTCCCCATCACCCCCTGGACTGAGGAGTTTTGGGGAGTCCCAGGAGCCAAATGTAGATGAGGCAAAAGCTGGTTGTACAAAAGGATTGATTTACAGAATAAAAAAAAAAAATTAGGGGGTGTCTCAGTCTCAAAAGTGCCATGAGGCAGAGGAAGGAGATGGCCCCGTGTGCCCAAGGAGCAGCCCTCCAGCAGCTGCAGGGACAGGGGCCATCCCAGGCACCCAGACCATCAGGGAGACCCCTGGGCTCCTCGGGGATCCCCCTGGGCAGAGCAGCCCTGCTCACAGCGCAGCGATGGCCTTGGCGGCGACGCGGCGCCCCAGGGGCAGGCTGAGGTCAGTGATGGCCAGGACGATTTTGGGACTGGACATGGTGGACACCTTCACCAGCTCTGAAACCTACCCAGGGACAGAGGAGAAGCACAGGTGAGTGTCAGCAAGAGCCTGGGATGTGCCCATCCTGTGGGAGCCTGGTGCACCCTCCAAGCAGGGACAGGGACAGCTGCTGGACTCACCATGGTGAAGGGCATGAACTGCAGGATGCTCCCACGGCTGCCCTGCTCCAGGCACTCCACACACTCCTCCATGAACCACTGCACAAACTGGGTGTGGGTGCCGGCTGTCTTGGCCCCCAGGATGGAAGAGATGAGCAGGAAGAGGTTTGCTGTGGGGACACAGGGAGAGAGCAACAGTCAGGTCACTTCTGGGAGGCTGCAGCGGTTGGATGTGACCACACAGACCCATCCCCACCTTACCCAGCACCCGGTTCAGTGGGTCCCTCATGCTGACGGTGTGGAGCTGGGAGGCAGAGAGTGAGCTGCTCATGGAGCGATCTGTGGGCAGGAGCACAGAGTTAGGAACAGCCTCACAGCCCCCCTGGCTGAGCCAACGTGCCCACACTGGCCAGCTCTGGCCACTGGAGGTCACCCAGCTCTGGGAGGGGTTTTGCCTTGAGGCAACTCTGTGGAGCAGAAGAGGTTTAGGCCCCCTGTACCCAATAGAGTCTGTGCCAGTAGGGCACCCCAGAAACACAGCACAGATGGTCTCTGCCCCATCCCTGTCCCCTCTGCCAGCCCACACAAAGCCCAGGCAGGGTTCCCACACTGCTTTCGGGGTGTGATGCGTGGTGTCACGACCAGGAGCGGGGAACGGCAGCGACACACACGTTACACATCCTGTGTGCAAGCCAGATGTTCAACAGCTGCACAGCAGCCCTCCCATCTCACTGTCAGGGTGCAATCCAGCTATCAGAGCTGAGGCACGTCCAAATCTAGCAGCAAATCCTGGGACAGACCAGCAGGATTGAGCTGACCCCAGCTGTGAAGCGCTGCTGGGCACTCCAGTGAGAAGAACTGGGTCAGATCCGCTCCAATGGGACGGGAATCCCTTTGGGAAGGCTCTTGTGCACACCCCACAGCCCCTGCTCAAATCTGCAGGATCCACCTTGCGCTGCTCGGAGGATGCTCACCAGAAAAAAAAAGCCCTCCCACACTTTTCTCATGGAATCACATGAGTTACATGGTGGCTGCAGGAAGCGGCGTTTCCACATCGCTGCAGCAAATGGCCAAAAAAAGTCCTGACTGTCACTGGGAAGAGGTGGGACTGCCTCAGGAGGTAAAAGAAGATCAGTGAAATAAAGGGAAAAGCCCATATTTCAACAGTAATGAAACCAACTGAAACCGAAGGTCAATGGATGTGTCGAAAACTAATATATAGAGAATAATTTCGGATAAGGGGGGAAACAATGACCCGAGAATGCCCTGACTCACTGCCCAGGAGTGTGGATAATGCATGTGGAAACCATGACAGCACCCACTTGGCAGGACATGGACCCCCCCAGCAAATCCCCTGCCGGAGCTGTCGCAACCCGTGACACTGCAGGGACACGGATGTGACCAGGGGCCTCATCCGCTCTGCCTCAGTCTTGTTAACAGCAGTGGAATGTCAAGATTTGGCCCCAGACTTCAGGAATGTCACCTCCAGCTGTGGTCTCAATGCAGGGTGGCTGGAGGGACACAAAGCCCCCGAGACCCTGGGGTATGGGGTGCTGGGCTGGGGGGCACTGGCACAGAAGAAAGGTGTAATCTCATCCTTTTAAGCTGTTCTGAACAAAAAAATAAAGAAATCGACCTTTCCCAAATGCAAAAGCTCCAAGATCACTCAAAAAACCACTTGAGAGCTCTAAATCCTCACCTGGCCGGTTTGGGAAGGGAAGGGGTTTTGTGCAAATACACATTTCACACCCAAAAGGGAGAGCGAGGCAGGGGAGCTGTTCCCCCTCCCCTCCTGCACTTACTGGGGCTGGAGAGGATGTTGGAATCCTCCTCGTTGGAGCTCAGCAGCCGCATGAGCTTGGAGGGCTGTGTGTCATCCAGCGGGAACAGGCTGATGTAATCCTGGGGGGAGAGGGGGGTCAGCCCCAGCAGCCCCTCACCTTGCACGGGGCTGGTGACCCAGCCTGATCTCTGCACAGCCTCACAGCCCAGGATCTGATCTCTGCTCACCCAGAGCACCCCAGTCTGGGCTGGACACATGCTGACCAGCTTGTTACAGCCCCTTGCCCAGAAAACAGAAGGGAGAACCCTGAATTTTAAGGTTGGAAAGCCTCAGAGAACCCAGAGAAGCTGGGCAGGGAGTCTGGCTTTACCCACCCACTCCTGCCACCCTCACCTTCTCCAGCCACTGCTGCTTTTGTGCACAGAGAGCCCCCAGCCAACCCCTGCTGCACCCAGACACACCTCGATGTCCTCCCGGTGCCTCTTCTTCTGCCGGGCTGAGGCCTGGACCTTGCTGTGGGAGGAGTAGGAGCTCAGGGCACACCAAACAGAGAGCCTGGGGACAGAGCAGGGACACGGCCAGGTGCTGCCAGCCCACCTGACAACAGGGTGTGAGACATGGCAGAAGGGGACAGCAGGGAATGGGGACCAGAGCGGGAACTGCTGGCACTGCTGAAGCCAGAGAGGGATTTGGGCAGCTGGGATGCTCATTCCAGCACAGACCATCCCCTGATCTCCCCACACAAGCCTCGAGGAGACAGTCTCCATGGGTCTGCGGTCTTACTTGGCCAGGGCCTTCCCAGGGGGGTCCATGAGGGTGTGCCACTTGGAGGAGTCTGTCAGCAGGTTGGGCAGAATGTGGCCCAGCAGTGTCAGCGTCAGCTGCTGCATGTCCAGGCAGAAGATGGCATAGAGCAGCTCCACAGCCCTCAGCGTGTGCTCCTTCCTCGTCTCCTTCAGCAGCTCCTGCAGGGCAGAGGGGAGAGGTGGGCCTGCCCCACACCCCTCCAGTGCCAGAACTGTCCCAGCACCCAGCCCAGAGACACAAACTGGACCCACCAGTCCTGGTCTCAGCACCCCACCCAGCACTAGGGCTCCCTCCTGCCCCCTCATACCTTGACCAGGTTGTTGCAGAACCAGTACACGCCCCCCATGTGCAGCAGGGTGTCGAAGATGTGGATGGAGCGGCTGTCGACCCAGCCCTTCTCCAGCACCTTGGTGAACACGCTGGTCAGCACCTCCTTGATGGGCTTCTTGGGGGGCAGAAGATTCCAGTAGGGAATGGTGTCCATGCCAGTGGAAGGGAATTTGATCTGCGTGGCCGTTTGCTGCAGGACATCGGCGCACATGTGCTCCAGGATGGAGCTCATGATCACCACGCTGCGGCAGAGAGACGGCGTCAGGCGGGCACAGAGAGGGACAGCAGGGCAGGAGATGGCACGGCCTGGGAGGTGTATGCTGAGCAGGAAATGGCATGGCACCAGGAAATGGAAACAGGAATTTACATAGCACTGGGGAAGTGGAATCAGGGCAGGAGAGAGAGTTCCTGGGAAGCAGGAACAGGGAAGATGGCATAGCACTGGGAAGGGCAGGAGATCATGGCACTGGAAAGTGGAAATGGAGCAGGAGGCAGCATGGAACTGGGAAGAGGAGGAAGGGCAGGAGATCATGGCACTGCAAAGTGGAAACAGAGCAGGAGATCATGGCACTGGAAAGTGGAAATGGAGCAGAAGATCATGGAACTGGAAAGTGGAAACGGAGCAGATGACATGAGATCAGGAAGTGGACTCAGGGCAGGAGGCCACGGCACCAGGAAGCAGAAGCAGGGCAGGAGATGGGACAGCATCAGGAAGTGGAAAAGGGGAAGCAGGGCAGGAGATGTGGCACTGGGCAGCAGCAGCAGGGCAGGAAGAGGCCCGTGTCCCCCAGCTCACCGCTCGTTGTAGAACTGGAGCGTGTTCTCTCCGTACAGGGGGGTGGCGAGCTGCCGGATCATCTGCAGGGACTTCTCCCGCTCATCCAGGCCCAGCATGCGGACGTGGGCCACCAGCCAGGCCACGGCACACACCGCCATGCTGCACACCTTCCCCTTGATGTTGTCTGTGATTTTCTAGGAGAGGAGACGGAGCAGAGGATGAGCACAGCCAGGTGGATGCACAGCCATCACCTCCTAGGGCTGTGGGTCCCGGCTGCAGGGTCCAAGCTCTTCTCTCCTCCATGGGTGGCACTGTCCCTGCCAGTCCCACTGCCACCCATAGGGCAGTTTGGAGCAGGAACAAGGCGCTGGAGCCACATCAGTTTACCACTTCAAAGTCACGGCAAGCTCCAAGGCAGCTGCCAGAGTGATCAGGGCAGGAGAACAGGGTACCCCAGAGCTTCTGGACCCTTGGCCCCGCCTCAGGACACAGCACAGCTTCACTCTGCCCGCCACCAGCCCCACCTGGATCGACTCAAAGGTGAGGACTCCATTCTCCCAGGCATTGAGGATCTCCAGGATGGCGGCAGAGATGCTCAGACACACTTCGTGCCACTTCATCTGCCTGTTGGGGCGAGATGGGGATTCAGACACAGCTGTGGGGCCAGGGGAGCTGGGCTAGGGGCTCCCAGGCAGGGTGGCACATGGGTGGGCTCTTACACCAGCTTCATCTCAGAGGAGTTGTTGAGGAGAGCAACCAGGGACTCCACCTTGGTGGAATCCGGGCGGAAGCAGGGGTGGTCGGGGTTGAGGATCTTCCCCTCCTCAGGCATGCAGGTCAGCATCCAGGTCTCGAAGAAAGGCACCTCTCCCGGAGGGTTGGAATCCGACAGGATCACCTGGAAAGGAACCAGCACGGGGTCTGCATCCCACGGGGACCTTGCTGGGGACCCCCACCCTGGGGCCTGTCCCCACCCGGGGTGCTCACGGCCGTGAGAACAGCGCCGCCCTGTGGCCCGGAGGGAGAGACAGGCACTGGTCAGGCCCCAGCAAGGCACTGGTCAGGCCCCAGCAGGGCACTGGTCAGGCCCTCAGAGGCACTGGTTTCCCATCTGTGGGCTGTGGTTTCCCCCAGTGCCAGAGAGCTCCCTGGCAGAACACAGCCCAGCTCAGAGGAGAGATGCCAGACCAGCTGCAAGTGTCGCCACGGGGTCACCATGTCAGGTTCAAACAGTTCCCTTGTCCTGTTCAAGCCATGCACAGGGTCCTTGGGGCCAGGGTCACACAGCCCAGCTGGGAGGGTCCTGTGGGGGCCCATGAGCTGGGAACCCCACACGTCACTTCCTCCCCCTCAGCCTGTGTCACCCAGGGGACACTATTTTTATCCAAAAAAAGTTTTGCACATCTGTTCGGCAGCAGCTGGGCAGGAAAGTCACCGGGCTGGGAGGGGGGGATGAGATCTCATTGGACAGCCCTGGGCACATCCTGGTCCCCCCTCCCTGCTCCCAGGGCCGGCTGGGCAGGACCCCTCTCTTCCCCTCTCTGCACTCTCAGTGTTTCAGTATCCTTTCTCCTCCTGACACACACAGATGTCGAAACCTGCACCATTTTCATGCAGCTGAAGTGCTGTTTCTTAAGCAGGGCTGTGGGTTCCTCCTTGGACAGGAAGGGCTGACACTGCTGGCCATGCAACCCCCCAGCCAACCAGTGCCAAGCTGGAGGGGCAAACTGGGTGAGCTCCAAAGTGACTGGAAGCAGCCCTCCCACTGATTCCACTGCCCATCAAAGTCCTCAGGGAGGTGACAGCCAGTCCCACTCCATCACCTGCCACCCACAGAGCCTCAGGGACAGACTTCCAGGTGACAGGTGCTGGGTGTTGTGCCCTGGGCCGTGAAGTGGCTGCAGGGACAGGAGGGACAGTGGCGACAGTGGCAGGCTGGCCACTAGAGGAGGCTGACAGGCTGCAGCAGCACAGGGGCTGAGCTGGCAGGATCCAGCCTCATCCTTCCCTCCCTCACAGGATCCAGTCCCACCCTCTCAAGCCCTCGGAGGATCCTTACCTCTGAGCCATAGGTCTGGGCCACATGGCATAGCATGAGGAAGGAGATGTCAAAGAGCAGAGCCCGGACTGGGCCACTCTTGGCTGAGGGAGGAGAAATAAAGACCTTGGGGATCTCTGGCCCCAGCAGGAGGAGGGAAGCAGAAGCCCACGGGCATGGGGGCTGGGGCCCTGCTTCCCCCACACAGCTTTTTGAAGCCCCCCAGTGCTTCTGTGTGAACAATAGGATGTGCCAAGTGCCTCCTCCCACCTCATCTGCCTCTGCTTGAGCCTCCAGAGCAGCTCTGGCCTCCCTCTGGGCAGCTCCAGCCCAAGTGGGGCCCCCCCTCACCATGGAAGGTCAGAGCACTCCACAAGTTTCATCACACGGAGTCAGAGTCCTTATCTGGGCTGTGCTGACACATCACCCCTTCCAGGGAGGGAGCCAAGGGGCCCCCAGGCTCAGCTGGGGAGAGGGAGCCCACGGGAACACCCCAGATTTGGGATGGACATGCACATGAAGGCAGCGTGTCCCCAGGAGCCCAGATCCCTGCTGCCACGTGGCCCCCGTCCCTGCCAGCACCCCCAGCCAGGCCCAGCACAGCTCAGCTTGCTCCAGTGCCACAGCCAGTCCCAGTTTAAACCAGCCAGGCCTCAGAGCATCCCAGCACGGGCAGCAGGGGGGGCACAGCTCCAATCACCCCACGCACGGACGCACACGCACTTACAGATTTCTCCAGTGATTTGCTTGGTGAATTCATTCAGCCTGGAGGGACAGAGAGTGGCAGCAAAGCATTATCAGCCCAACCAGACAATTCCCAACCCTGAGACAAGCAGGGGGCTGCCTGGCCTGCAGAACCCCCCAAACTCCATCCCAGTGCAGAGGGGCAGGAGATGCAAGGCCCAGCTCTCCCGAAACCCTCCAGGACCACAGGGACAAGTCACCTCCTTCCTCCCTGTGGCCACACAGGCCCAGCCATGCTGCTCATGCCACACCAGTGGGCTCCCCCCAAAGCCAGCTCTGGCCCACTTTCAGAGCACAGACCCTCAAACAGGCCCCCCGCCCCGAGGCTGGTGTGGGTCAAGCCAACTGAGGGGAGCCCCACGTGTGTGCTGGTGTGTGTGCACTAACCAGGACACGTGTCTGTGGACAGCAGGGACACACTGCCCTGGATCCAGGGCTCTGCCATAGCCCTCACTGCGCTGAACACCCCCAGACCAAGCTGGCTCCAATTCCCTATCCTGTTCAATGCAGAGGCAAAGCTGGGGTGCTGTGGGGTGTAGCCTCCCTAACATCCCAGCTCTCCCCAGTGCTCCACAGGGCCAAAGGCACATCCAGTCGTGTCTAGGGGGCAATTTATGGGGCTGCCTGTTCCTCTCAGCCCCCTGGTCACCAGTCACAGTGCCACCCAGGTGGACGCTCACTTGACAAACTTCCGAGCGAAGGATTTCAGCTTCCCAGTGGCTGCTGCTGCTGCCAGCAGCAAGTCCAGGCTCTTCCCAGACAGCATGTGACCCAGGACCCCCAGCAGGCCCTCAGGGGACTTGGAGTGATCTGCATCCATGGTCTACAAGCAAAAAATTAAAAGGAAAAGGAAGTCATAGGGAATGTGTGCTACTGAGCAGCAGCAAACTCCAGCTTTTGGGGTACAAAGCTGATCAACTGAGAGCTGTCCCTGAGACCTTGAGGAGCAGGGGACCTGCTGGATTTGGGAGAGGTGGGACAGAGACCTCTGAGCCCCTGCCACCAGCAGGAAAACATCCCCTGTCACTCAGTAGCAGCAAAACAACCAGAGTGACACAGGGACATGAGGAGTCCCCAGGGAACGGGGAGATGCACACAGGGAGCAGTTGAGCGGGACGGGCAGAGCTGGCTGGGCTCAGGCTGCTGGCAATGATGACATGCCACCTGACAGCTCCTCCAGCTTCCTGGGAAGGAGGAGGGGAGCTCCTGATCTCCACAATGGAGCAGCAAGGCTCCAGTGATTCCTCCAGTACTCCACCCCAGGGCAGGGGGAAATCCGGCGCCTCCCAACTGCCCTGGCTGCCTGGTTAGACTGATGCTGCTGGCAAAAGGCTCCAGGCCTGAGTCCAGCCAGTCCAGCATGACTGCAGAAGGGCACTCACCTTCAGGATGTTGGTGACAGTGGGCTCAGCCCTCAGGATGAGCCCAGGGTTTGGCTGGATGTTGGCATTCTCAGCTGATTTCAGGGACGGAGAGTTTTCCTTGTCTGCAGCCCTGGGGGAACCCCAAAGAAGGGCCAGGGTGTAGGAACCCATCACTCTGCCTCCCACCCTTCACCCACTGGCACCCTCAAGGGACAGGCACTGCCTCAGGCCACCACCAGCTGCCTCTCTGAGGGGACAGGCTCTGCCTGTACCAAACCTGTCCCAAAAGCAGCATCCCATCCCCTCAGGCTGTCGCAGCCCCCCCGGTGTCAGCACAGCTGCTCCCTCGTGTTCCCCTCAAACCCAGGTGCTCAGGTGGGGGTTTCCCAGACTTTGGTGTGGCTGTACCGTTTGTCGATGAGGTTGTTCATGTTGGCCTCAGAGAGCAGCCCCTGCTTGCTGCACTCCTGCAGCAGCAGGCTCATGCAGTTGCAGCTGGAAGAGAGAGGAGAGCTGTAGCCCCAAGGACAGCATTCCCATCACCCCACACAGCACCACAGGGCAGGGGGACTCCTGAGCTGCCCTCCTTGTCCCACCCCCCACCCCCCGAGGGTCCAGAGCAGCTCTGGGTGTCACACATGTGACTCAGCTGTCACACACTCACTGCCTCGCTCATGTGGCAGCAGCAGGTCCTCAGGAAGAAGAAATGATATCAGAAACTAACCCAGCCCTGCCAGGAGCTGCCTCAGCACCCCACACTGAGGACAGGGAGGACAGGGTGGCTGTGGCATGTGGCTACGTGGCAGCTCTGGCCATGGTGAGCACTCACTTGCAGCGCTGGTCAGCTTTGTCGAGGAGAGGGGTCAACTTCAGCAGGAACTCAAAGGCAGAGTTCACATCCTCAGTGAAATCCTGATGAACACAAAGCCAGGCACTCAGCTCACCACACTACTGGCACAAGTCCACCTCTCCCTGCCCCCACCTGCTCCACCAGGGAAGGTTCTTGGGAGAGGGAGCATTTCCCCATGCAGGCCAGGCACAGCACCATCCTGACACACAGAGGCCCCACAGATGGCCCTCCAGCCTCACCTTGTCCCCTTGGGGATACTTCTTGAGTTTAACCAGCACTTGGGGCATCTGAAAGACACGGAGTGACATGATGGCAGACTCTGCTCCACAGCTGGGACCCCCCAGCAGCACCAGCCCCCACCAACACAGCTGCACACAGCTGCTCTCCCAGCCTCAGGAAAGCAGCATTTCTGGAGCAGTGTGTGCACCCAGGAGACTTTGTGCCCCTGTTCCCCTCCATGGTGTCCTTCCACCATCACCTGGAGCCACATTTCCCCCACAACATCTCAGGAAAACTCACTCTTCCAGACAAAATGAGGCTGGGCTGAAAGGAGGCCCCTGACAGCAAAGTTGATGCTCAGTGGGTGACAGGAGGGCTGGAGTGGGCTCAGGGGGGATGGACCCCAAGGGGGCACATTGTGGGGAGTGGGGGGCATATTGTGGGGTGTGGGACACCCTAAGGGGCACCTTGTGGGGGGTGGGGACATCCCAAGGGCCACAGTGTGAGGTGTGGGGGCATCCCAAGGGGCACACTGTGGGTGAGGGGCACGCTGTGGGGTTGGGAGACATCCCAAGGGACACACTGTGGGTGAGGGGCACGCTGTGGGGTTGGGAGACATCCCAAGGGGCACACTGTGGGGTGTGGGCACCCCAAGGGGCACACTGCAAGAGAGAAGAACTGATTGCTCTGGCAGAGGTCAGAGCTCAGCAGGAGCCAGACCTGCAGCGAAAGGGCAGCAGCAGGCAGGGACTCGGTGCTGGGGCTGGGCCCTACCTTCAGGAAGGTGAAAGCTGTCCACTTGAGCTCCTCTGTGCCCTCGGGACACTCGATGAGGCCCACAAAACAGGCCTTCCAGATCTCCAGCACAAAGAGCGGAGAGGGGATGCGCTGTGGGGCACACACACAAACCCTCCCAGTGCTGGGCTGGCAGCAAAGCACATCCCCCAACAGAGCCAAACTCTGCACCCCTGCAGAGGTGTTGATGGGCTCCCGCTGCTCCCCTGGACTAGGACCAGCACAGGAAAGGCACATGGCATGGCCCAGCCCCACAGCCCCAGGCTGCCTGAGCAGATCACGCTGTCACTTCTGTACCTGCATCCTCTTCACCATCATCAGCTGCTCCACTAGTGGCTGGGTCTCTCCTGTGAGGTTCATGGTGCCCTCCAGCAGCACCACGGCATGCACGGTGGGGAAGCCTGTCTTGTTCAGCTGCTCCGAGTGGACTGAGAGCATGGTGGGGATGCTGGGTGGAAGAGGACAGCCCAGGGTCACTGGAGCCCTGCAGGGACAGATTCCTGCTCCTCTTGTCCCACTCCCTCTCCCTGGCCAAAGCCCTGACCTTTGCTGCCCTGGGGCAGGACACTGGAACACCTGTGCCTGGGAGCTCCAGGGCACAGCCAAGCCCTTGGGCCCTGGGAGCAACTCCAGGGGGATCCAAAGCAGGGACAGCAGCTCTGGTGTGGCCAGAGCAGCTGAGGGATAGTAAAAGGTCTCAGGGTCACCACCAGAGGAGCAACCCCTGGGTTGCCCCTCTTCTGCAACAGGTCACCACTAGCCCTGTCCTCTCTCCTCTGGGCAGCCCCTGCTGGAGAAGGGATCTGAGCTGGGAAGGGACAAGGAAGCAGGGAGCCAGTGTGGAGGGAGGCAGGAGCCTCTCAGTCCTTACAGCAGGGAGTTTGGGACACTCAGAGTGACACTCAGACCCATTTTGCCCCCTGAGCCCATGGAGAAGCAGCACACAGCCACCTCTTGATGAGGGATACGCAGTCATCAGCCTGGCTCCGCAGAGGGGAGCTGCCAAGGTTGTTCAGGTTCTCTCCCAGCTTGATGAGGGACTGCTCCACAGTGCTCCAGGAGGCTGGGGAGGGAAGGCAGGGATTCAGCGAGGCGAGAGTGGCACATGGAGAAACTAGGCAGGCCAGCTCCAAGGCCTACAGCAGCCCAGACAGGCTGAAGAGGCTAGGAGCCCAACCCAGGGGTCTGAGCACTCCCAGCAGGTCCCACCCTAAGCCCAGCCTGGCACAGCCTCCTGGCCAGACACAGGCACAGATGAAGGTGTGGGGCTGTGCCAGGCTGTCGGAGCACAGGGCTTGCCACACACCCAGGAACAGCTCACGCAGCCTTCACATTAATTCTGCTCCTCTTCCAAGGGCAGCACAGAGGGGAGGGGGCAGAGAGTGGCACAGAGCCAGGGAGGAGACGGTTACAGCAACAGGGCTGGAAGATGGATAGGCTTGGAGCCGCAGGGACAATGCGGCAGGAGCCGGGCAGGGGGAAGGGAGAGGTGGCAGGAACATACACGTCTCCTCCAGCTTGGCAATGTGGATCAGGGCACGGTTCTTGGTGCTGCTGAGCACCTTCTCCAGCCGCTCCAGGCACATCTTCAGCTGGTTCTCTGCCGCCGCCTGCTCCAGCGGCTCCTTCACCTTCTCGGCGTAGAAGGTGGCGCAGCGCAGGAACCAGGTGAGGGCACTCAGCAGCGCCCGGCACAGGCTGATGCACTCCTCGGCCTTGCCGTGGCAGCTGGGACAGGAGAGAAGTGGGAATATCCTCACTGGGTGTGTGGAAGCTGAGGCATGGACATTGGGTAGGCTGGGGAACCCCAAACCAGGTCCCATGCCCCCAGCCCACTCCTCTGCTGCAGATCCCAACCTGCTCATCCCACCAGCATTCCTGCTGTGCCAGGGGGGAGGAGACACCCCCACCCCCCACCACGCAGCCTCCTCGCTGGCCTCTCCACTACAGGGAAACTTTCCAAGCTTTTAATCAAATTATCTTGCTAAGAGAGGCTCAGCATTGATCAGTGCGCTGCGAGAGGTGAACGCTTTCCCCTCCCGATGCACAAATCACCAGGGCCAGAAGTTTTGATCAAATCAAGCAGAGGATCAGAGCAGGCAGGAGCGGATTAAGGGCTGGCTCTGCAGTTGGCCAGCGACAGCTCCTTGTCAACATCTGCCACTGATGCATATTCATTGCTGCTGCTTCATTTCATCTCGTTGAAGAGCCTTCCTCATCCTCCTTCTCTTCCCACTGTCCCTGCCATGCGCTCCCGCCTCCCAGAAGAGGCTGTCAGGGGTTAACAGGAAGATTTCTGAGCTCTCTAAAAAAGTTTTTGTGGCCTGAATTGTCTGGACTCCCCTGGGTCCTGCAACACCAGCGGAAGAGCATAAAGGAAGAAAACAAGGCAGCGCCTGGGGCAGCACAGGCAGGACCAGACCAGGACACGCAGCCGGGGCCTGGGAAGCTGCAGAGGGAAAGGAAATAGAGACCCTCAGACCACGGGTCTTACACCCCCCCCCATCTACCTGAACTGGGCAGGAAAACCACACTGAGGTTTATCCCAGAATAGGGGGGTTTCTGGCAGCTTCCCACGAAGTTGGTGGGGTTTGTATTCCCTCTGCTGTCCCTGTACTGGCACTCACAAGACAGCAACCTGGTAACGGACACAGAGCTGGAGGGGAAACCTGCCTTCCTCTGCCAGGGTGAGTATCCTGGCATCAGACAGGGCTCCCAGGCTCTGCTGGTTCCTGGTTCTGCCCATGGCACAGCCGGGGCAGAGATGGCAGTGCTGGAACGTCACACAGTACCTGAGGCGGTCACAGAACATGTCCATGATCTCCAAGAGCGACTGGACACACAAGTCCCGGGAGAAGTCATCGAACTAGAGCAGGGGAACAGAAAGACTTCAGATGGGGGCTGCTCCAGCAGCTCCCGACACAAGCTCAAGCCCTTCCTCCAGGGCTGGGCCAGGCGCTGCGGCCACAGGACACTCCCCCTGGCAGCTGCCCAGAAGCCACTTGAATGAGAAGTAGGTCAGGACTGTCTGTCGGCCAGGTCGTGCCCTCCCGGGGTGGCGAGAGGCGGTGGGGCCGCGGCAGCAGGGCCGGCGCTGGGTTTTCTCTGCAGCCTCAGGCCGGGGCTGCGCTGGTGGCCGGACGCCAGCCCCCTGCCCACCCCCGGCTCGGTGGGGCTGGCAACGCCAACAGCCCGGCCGGCCGCGGGGCTGGGGGTTGGGGGCAACAGAAGCGCGGCCCCCCCGCCTCCTCCCGGAGCAGATGGGGAGCCCCGCCGGGCCGGAGCTTGCCCGCAGCTCTGCGCTGGGCCCACGCTGCGCTGAAGGAGGAAGGCTCGGCTGTCAAGGTCAGCGCTGTGCCCGCCCCTCCGAACGGGGAACAGCAACGAGCCCGAGCCCTTCGGAGCAGAGCTGGGCTGGTCTCTGCTCTACTCTCCCCTGGGAGCACGCCCTCCACCCCGGATCGGAGCTGGGACCGCTGGAGGGGTCCCCACCTCGCCAGGGCTTCATGGCACAACTCTGAGCTCAGTCTGCAGTCCCCCAAAATTTCCAACATTGACTGTCAGAGGTGTTCTCCTCCCATCCCCACAACAACAAAGAGGAGGAGGAAAAGAAATCATTCTCCCTGAAATCATTCCTCCTTTGGTCATCCTGAGTAAGCGGCCTGTGGTGACCCTGACAAGGAAGAGAGTGGGGAGTCTGTCACAGCCTGCCAGGGACTTCCCAACACCAAGCAGAGACAGCCACGGAGGGTGCTCAGTGTCCCCATGGGATCAGCACAGGGACACAGAGCACCGGTGGGAAGCCAGAGCTGAGCGTGGTGTGTGGCTGCAGCCGCATGTCCCAGGCCCCGGCAGCTCCTCCAGGGCCAGCTCCGGTCCCCACAGCGCTGCCAGCACCGCCGGCCGCAGCGGGATGTGGTTTCCGGCGGTTGGGATGGGGTTACACACAGGCCGGGAGCCTGCCAGCCCCTCCAGGGCAGAGGGACCAGGCGCTCACAATCCCAAAACCCGCGGGGACCCGTGGCAGCTCATCCCCAGGGGGACGTGGAAAGGCTCGGGCGCTAATCCGCGCCGGCCGCCCGCTGCTGACTCAGCCCAGGACATCGCTTTCCACTTGACCTATATTTGGTGGGAGTTGTGGGGAGGGAAAGGGATTTGTGGGGTTGTGGGTGAAGAGTGAAACCTCTGAGAGCACCTGCCGGAGCCGTACCTTGCTGATGGCCGTCAGCACCGTGGAATAAGACACCATCTACAAGAGAGAAAGCCAAAACAAGCGCCGTGTCACGGGGGCTGTGCGCCAGCACCGCGCTCGTTGCTGAGGAACGGCAAGGTCAGGGCACGGCCCCGCTGCCTGTCACCGCAGACAGGGCCGAGGCCGGGGCGCTGACCCGGCACAAATCCAAACAGACATTTTTAGGTGATCGCTGATGTGTTTCACACAAACTTTAGGCGATATTAAATGCCAGGATATGAAAGCGTGGAGCTCACAGCGAGTGCAGAGGCTCTTGGGGGGCAGAATTCCCACCCTGGGCGATGGCAGAGGCTATTTATGGAAACATCCCTGCCCAAGGCACGCGCTGAGCCCTCCACTGCCTGCCTCGGCCCAGCAGAGGCTCAGATGGGGATTTGAGGTGCCTGCCCACTACCAACACCCCAGTTGCTTTGCCCAACGTCACTGAGGCTGCAAGGTGACCCCCAGCAGCACCAGCAGGTCCTTACCTGGGAGCTGATGGCGTATTTCAGGTAGGACAAGATGAGTGGGTTTGGGGACGGCCCGATCATGGCCTGCTCCAGGAGAGCCTCTGCAAGGAAAGAGGGTCCTAGGTCAGCACACGAGGACACACAGACACACTCTGTCCTCCCCTCATCCCACAGGGAAGCTGGCAAAGTCCAACTGTACCAACCACAGTGACTCCACACCAGTTTTCTCCTAAATTCACTGAATCCCATGACATCCTAATCCCTGACGAGCACAACCCGGGGAATAATTCAGGCAGAGCACGCAGTCTCTTGCTAATACAACTCTCTCCGGGCGCTCAGGCCCCGAAACTGCTGCTCTCCACATTCCCCTCCCACTTCTTGCCAAGAGGCTCCTGCAGCCTCCACTGAGTGTCTTTTGCCCAGGCACCTGGGGCTGAGCTTGGGGCCACCAGTCCCCTGCACTGGGCGCAGCCTTGCCCGTCTGGCCCTCGGTGGCCCGAGGGGCTCTGCCCGTCCCATCTGCTCAGCCAAGCCTTTAATTGCCCATTTGAACCATGGCAGAGTGCAGGAAGCACCTCCCTGAGCAGGCCCCGGGCTGCGGCGCAGGCTGCAAGTAGGTCAGAGCACCCAGATGTAAACGGGGGAGCAGCAGCCGGGTGGGAAGTTGTCGCCCCAAAGCCGCGGGGGCGGAGCCACCGCTGGATCCCCAGCGCGGAGGAGGCAGGAGAGACTCCCTGGGTCTCGCTCCGAGGCTGAATCCCGGGCCAAGAGCGTCTGGGATGAGGACAGAAGGCTGGTGGCAGCCGTCCCCTCCCCAGCCCATCCCAGAGTGTCACCACGAGCCAGCCGCATGCTGCTCCCCGCTGCAGACATGTCAGCAGCGATCTGCCAGGCCCTGCCGTGATCCCGGCAGCTCGTGCCAGCTTTCCCTCCTTTGTACTTCCAAGCTGAAAGGCACGAGCTTGGGAAAGGACAGCTCTGGGGGCTGTGGTGAGGGAGGGAGCTGCTGTTCCAGCCATCGGGACCTCGGGAACGGGCTTTCCCCGTGTGCATGCAATGCTCAGAGTCAGGGCCAGCGTCCTGCCCGTGTGGTTGCCAAAAGGAAAAGGGAACACGGCTCCTTCCCCTCCTGGCAGAGGAGCTGCCCCAAAGAAGCCACTGAGCCTTGGCTAAACGTGGGCCGGGAGAAACCCGTTCCTGCAGAAATAATAGGGAATTATCATCTCTGCGTCTGTTTTTGGGGATACACAGATGAGCCCAAGCCAAGCACCCCGCAGGCCTCGCTGCCAGCAGAGCAAGAGCTGGTGCCACCAGGGTGGGAACAGGCACCAGGGAGCCCCGGGGACCAGCTGGGCAGCAGCAGGACTGGCCCTCGTGCCAACCACCCCCACCCCCAGCAAATCCACCCAGAGCAAATCCATCTCCCCACGGCCACAGCTCCTCTTGGCCCCTCCAGCCACACCTCGGAGGCAAAAAACCCAGCAGAGGTGGCTCAGCAGCAGGGACAGGGTGTGACAAAAACCAGACACTGACAGAAAACCCAATGGGAGGATGAAGAGAGGGGAAAAACATCCACAGGGGAAAGATCCTCACACTCAGAGGAGCGAGAGCTTCTGCCTCTGTGGGGCTGGTTCCTTTAAACCCCCTGGAGCAGCAACCCCCAGCTCTGTTTATTTATCCAGAGACTTGCTACACAGGGAAAACCCCAGCACCAAGTTACTATAATTAGCAGGAGAGCCTGGCAAATCTTTAAACCAGTCCTAGCCTTTGGCAGGATTTGTGTGAAATGCCCTTGAATTGGGCTGGGAAGCAGCCTTGGGAGCAGCACCTGGCTCCTGTGCAGTGCTAGAGTCAGGAAATCGGGGAATCATTAAGGCTGGAAAGACCTCCAGGAGCATCTCATCACTAACCCAAGTCCCCAGGAGCCACATCCACATGGTAACTCCACCACAGCCTGTTCCAACACCTAACCACCCTTTCAATGAGGAATGTTCTCCTGATTTCCAACCTAATTCTCTCCTGGGTCAACTCGAAGCTGCTTGATGACCTCTGAACCCTCCCACGGGGAAAAAGGAGGGAATGAGCCCAAAATGGAGCCGGCAGGCTGGGAAAGGGGCAGGCGGACAGCTGGGGATGGGCTGACATGGTTGGGAATGGGCATTCTGGTGTGAAAAATGGTGTGGGAAGGGAGGCCCAAAACGCAACAAGGACCCTCATGATACCCTTGCCTGCACCCCAAAGGGGAGAACACTGGGGGCAACACCCCAATACCCGCCTGGGCACCCCCAAAACACCCCGGTGTGCCCCGTAAGGAGCCCCCCCGCCTCCCCCCCACCTGCCAAGTTGAGGATGTCCCAGGTGGCTCCGCGGGGGAAGAACCGCTTCATGTTTATGGCCCATTGATAGTCGCTCCAGCGCTCCTTCCAGGCCTGCAGGATGGCCTGCTTCAGGTTCACCACCTTCATGGTCACCCTGCGGACGGACAGCTCAAGGCGAGGGGGACGGAGCCCTGACCCCACCGGGCAGGGCAGAGCGGGCCGGGGAGCGCGGGGAAGCGGCCCAGCGGCTTCGGAGGGGTACAGCTGGGGGTCTGCCCGCTCCCCGGGCCTAGCGGAGCTCGGAGCCGCCCCGGAGCCCCCCGGAGCCCGCCGAAGTCCGATGCCCGCGGGCCCCGCAGGCTCCCGCCGCCCCTCACCGTGGCCCGGCGCCGCCCTCAGCGCCTGGGCACCGCCATTGCGCCACCTGCCAACAAGCCGCGCGCTGATTGGGCGGTGGGCACGGCGGGCGCGGGGGATGATGGGAGTGGTAGTTCGGGGGGGCTAGGCCGGGCGGGGGCGGGAGTGGGTGTG
>VWYO01027034.1:253978-271496 GCA_013400275.1 Rhadina sibilatrix | reverse complement strand
AAAAAGATTTAGTATTATTTGGTTAGCTACCAGATTTAAATAATCAAATCAACTAAACTAATAGATACAAGTCCAGCACAGATCCTGTACAGTGAAGGATCTGTGTAGTAGGGCTCTGTTCCTGTTGGAGGCAACAGGACTCTGCACTGCTGGAAGCCAGAGACAGGCCATGGTCCTAAGGGACCCACTTTTTCCAAAATGGGTTTGGCTGGGTCACTTCCAATGTGGGAAGTTTCATTCTGGTCATTCTGTGGCTCTTCACCAGGTGGGAAACTGAACACAAACCCTTTCCTGGGATGTGGTGGCTGCAGCTCCAAACCTGCCTTACATCTGTGGTGTTTTTATGCAGCTGAGTGTGTCAGTGTGTAGCCTTCTGGTTTGGGAGTCTGCAATATTTTCCTAGATGAAAAATACTCCTGTTACAGTACCTGCTTAGAAAAAAAGCACAACAGTTTCACAGTAATGAGGCCCTTCATTTTTTTTATCCCTGAAAAAATGCTATTGCTTTAATAATGCTGAATAAACACCCTATTCAACCTCTTTTGGTATCTAGAGAGACCTATGCTTCCATCTAGAGAGATTTACAGTGTTGGAGTCTTAACATTCCCCTGATCTCCACGTTTCCTGCCCTGCAGGATATGTTCCATTGAGTAACACTGAGATCCTATTTACAGAGAGAAAAAACAATTTTGCTGCTAGTTAGAGCAAATTCTAGCATGCCAGAAATGTGCCTGAAATTGTCATCAGGCTGTTAAAAATGACAGATGAAACCAGATTGTGTGTCTAAAAATCCTGTCTAATTTTATCTTGAGTAACTCATAGATGTAGTAGAAGGCTATAAAGCAAAAATAATTAATAGAATGGAAAGAAGGAAAAAATAATGCTTCTTTTTGAAAGTGATGGAATAATTTCTAATACTAAGTGATAGACCATATGTTCCTCCTCTCCTCTACTGTGTAAGCATAGATGTGGAATATCAATAAAGATGTAAGAGGAGCAGGCAAAGCAGCCAGCTGGAGATCCAGGGGGGTTAAACATCCCTTCCCAATGCCACTGAACCTCTCTCTCCCAGCAGAGAGTGACCTTGGATGCATGTGGATGGGAACAGCACAGGAGAAAGGGACTGAGGGAGAAACTGGGGACAAAACCAGGAGAAGTAGGGAAGATGGGGAGAGGAGGTGTGTCCTGGAAGACTTGAGCAGGTCAGTGAGCAGGAATTTTGGGGCAAAAAATGAATGTTAGCAAGGACAGTAGTGCTGAGGCAAGTTAATATAGGTGATCTCTGTGTGTCTTGTTAACCCTACTGCAGGTTTTTCCCATGCCTGTTTGAAATCCTACTACGGCTTGAGGGAAGAGCTGTGAGTTCCTCTTTGGCCACTGGCAGTCTCTTGGTGTCTATTGTAGTGGGAGGGAGGAAATCCGTGGCTAGTTTGAGCTTAATACACAAAATCTTCACTAGGTTCTGACCCATACAGCTCAGCTAACATCTTGAACCTGGGCCCCCAGTCATTGAGAAAGTCATAATCAATGTCAGAGTCTGAGGAGCCCGAGCCCAGAGAGCTGAGGGATTCCGCGATGGACTCGGCGCCTTCGTAGCCGTAGATGTGCAGGGTGTCGTAGGGCAGCAAATCCCTGTCGTTGTCAGCCTCATCCTTCTTCACCTCAATCATCATCTCCATGCCCCCAGCTCCGGGGGTGACATGCCCAGGAGGTTTCTGGACCTGTGCATATGGAGAGGGAGCAGCCTCTGCCTTGAGGCCGTTCTTGCGGACGGAGTTGAGCACGGACACGTCGTAGCTGGTGGTGTCCATCTCTCCCCCTCCCTCCTCGTCGTAGGTGACCAGCTGCTCGTGGATCTCTGCCACGTTCCTGCCCAGCCCACTCAGATCCTTCTTGTGCCTCTTCCTCAGCAGAATCAGCAAGGCAATCACTGCAAAGGAAACTTAGATCAGCGCGTGTGAATAGAGAAGGAAGACACTAAAACAAATTGCATTTAGGAGACGTAACACAGTCTGAAGTGGGATTTGTTTTTCTGGAGTGTTTTTTTAACATATATTTATTTTAAAAAAAGGTTAAAATTTCTATTTAACTGGATTAAAGGATTAGTTGAAGGAGTTCAGTCTGGACAGGGATAGTCCAGCTGACTCTTGAGCTGGAATCACAAGTACAAACACATGGTGTCTCAAGGTCATTGAATCAACTACTGCCTTGAACTGGTAAATCTCTCAATGCCAAGCATCAGATGCTACTTGTGTGGTACTTGCAAAGCAGGCCAGTTCTCAGGCAGAAAATGGTATTCAGCCTCCTCTGATAGATTTGAAATGCAGCAAACAGGTACTGGTCTGCTGATTTTTTACAAATGTATTTGTGTTCACTGTACTGCTTAAAGGGTTTCCAGAACTAGTTCTGCCATAGGAACCAGGAATCCTCTTGTTATTGCTCCAGCCCAATTTTCCTGTTTTATAGCTGTGTATGAGGCTGGTACCAGTAAATCAAGTATATTATACATGTGTGCAGTAGCCTCTCCAGTGGCTCAGCCTGTCTAGAGGAGTGAGCAGCTTTGCAGCTGAAGCTGTTCTAACAGGCCAGAGAGGAAGAGCACGTGAGATGAATCAAATCAAATTCAGCATTTCTGGCTTCGTGACCATTTCATAGCCACAAAGCTTTTGTAGACCTCAAGAAAGAACAAAACAATCCTCACACTGTAAGTGCAGAGAGCATCCCAAAAGTCAGACACTCACCAATGATCGTGAAGATGCAGATAAAAATTGCCACCAGCGCTTGTATGCTGACGCCCACCTGCTTTGCCCTCTCCTCACAGAAGGTGAAGTTCCCTTCCTCGTCGCACTTGCAGACGCTGATGAGCAGGGTGTTGGTGCTGGTGAGGTCGGGGTCGCCGTTGTCGGAGATGAGCACGGGCAGGTAGTGGAACTTGGCCAGCTCGCGGTTGAACTGCCCGTACCTGACCGTGATGTTCGCCGTGTTGTCTGCAAGAGGCAGCGACATCTCATCAGTGACCATCTCTACCAGGCTGTCCTCACAGGCTACCAGCCAGCTGGGGCCTCCTCCCCTCACACCCTGCCAGCCTTTCGGGAGCACAGAGAAACATTGTGATCCCATTACACGTACTGTTTTTTTGGTGTGTTAAGCCTTTAAAAATGAGGAGTTACTTAGCTCAGCTAGACCAACCACAGGTCAGTGCCACAGCCTTTCTTCCCTGAGTCCTGGGGTCCCACTCTGGGGAGCTGAGGAAGGGCAGTGGCAGGGATACGCTACCGAAGTTCTCAATCAGGGAGAAGTTGCTGTCCTCTGTGGCCAGGGAGTATCTGAAGAAACCTCTGGGTGATGTTTCATCCTTGTCAACAGCTGAAATCCTGACAATCACCTGCAAGGATGGAAGAGGTTGCAGTTTTCAGTGCACGTTGCCTCCAGTGACAAAACATGTGGAGAATTTGAGCTGGGCTGCGTGTCCTGTGCAACCCTTCAGTAAAAGGAAGGACACAGGCACCTAGGATACTCCTCTTCAAGTTTTTTCAGGCAAGTAATTTCTTTGTGAGTCTTCAAAAAGACCAGTTTTGCCTCTTAAAAGTTTGTGTAATGAAAGCACAAAAAAGGCCTCATTTTTAGACATATGGCTTGTTGAAATGTCTAAAATGGTGTTTTCTAAAGTCCTCAGCCTACTCTGAGGTGTGACTGCCATTCTTGGAATGCCATTGAGACTGCTATGCCTGAAGGACATGTTTGGGTTTTGAAATCTTCAACCTGNTATATATATATATATATGTATTTGCTATTTATATTGCTGCTATTACAGTTCATTTTCTTATCTCATTGCTGTTTCCAGTAAATTGTTCTTATTTCAGCCCACAATCTTTCNATAAAAAAAAAAATGCATCTGATTATATCCCAAAGGTATTTTAAAAATTAAACTAAAGGTGAAATTAATGCCTTGCATGTTCTATCAGAGAGTCCAGGCAATGACAAAGTGTCCTGGTTCCAGCCAGGAAAGGGTTGATTTTTTTTTCAGTGGCTGGGAGAGGGCACAGTAGTTTTTCTTGACCACCTCATGTCATTTCTGGGAGAGGAAAGGGACTCTCTTCCTGAAGAAGGGGTTCCTTTGAGCAGGTGTGGTGGAGGGAATGGTGGGATAATGCTGGTGCTGAGTCAGAGAGAACACTTTGGGTGGTGTGGCTACTCTGCTCTCTCTCTATTTTTATATATATACTTATATATAAATATATATATATATATATATATATATATATGTATTTGCTATTTATATTGCTGCTATTACAGTTCATTTTCTTATCTCATTGCTGTTTCCAGTAAATTGTTCTTATCTCAGCCCACAATCTTTCCCTTTCGTGCCTCCAGTTCTCCTCTCCATCCTGCTGCAGGGGAAGAGGGGGCCAGTGAGTGGAGTGCTGTTTGGAGTTTCAGTGGGAACACTAAACTGGGGAGTACCACCCCTAAACTACAACACAAAGTGTCCTAATTAAACAAATATTACAGCATGGGCTGAACACTTGTGTCTGAGGCCAAACAGGTTAAACTGAAATACCAGCACAAGTAGTAACACAATTTGTGTGTGCTCTCTGTGACTACAAAATAATGTTGACTGCAGCAATGTTTGTCTCACTAGTTTGAAATGGTTTCCTTCTCAGTATCACATTCAAGCATTTGTGTGATAGAACTGAGTTGCTGATTCTTGCTGTGCAAAGCTTGACTGTCCTTCATGGCTCAGCTGTTGATACACAGACGTGAGAGCCTGGGGGGAGAGGGGCAGTGCAGCCCATGCGTGCAAGCAGATAAAAGTCAATACTCCAACAGTGCAATATCCTTAAGAGATATTCCTGACCACTGATGTTCTGGAAATCAGTGAAATGATCAGGTGTTTTGGCATGAAAACTGAGACTCGCTTTTATTCAAAGACATCTTTCGCTTGAGCTGACAAGTGAATAGCAGTTCAGGTTTCAGGGAGAAGCTCTCCCTGTCTCACCTTTCCAGGTGCAGCATTTTCACAGACTCGGGGCTCCTCAGGAGAAACAAGTTCTGGAGCATTATCATTTACATCATCCACGATGACGTGAACGTGGGCGTGCGACTCCCTGTCGGACAGGCGGCCTGCGGGGACAGCAAGGGTGCAGGTCACCAGTCTGCAGTCCCTGAATTGCCCTGCCCACACTTGGTGCCCACTCCTGTGCCTCCCACAGGATGAAGACTTTCTAGCTCATTAATTTAACAACTTTAACTTTTCCTCTGAGATTTAGATGTTTTCCTAAAATTTATAGTAGTGGTTAAATCAAGGATCTGTCAGGAGTAAAATGACAGCAGCTTATGGCTTCCTGATTCTCCCCACTGCACGGCAATGGATTGAGCAGCGTTCTCTGGCACTAAAGCAACATGGACAGAACAGGCCATTTCTATATTGTGAAATACCAAACCAGGTTGGGACTGGCCTGCCCCACTCCTGGAGATGAGCAAAGCCAGGGGCCAAACCTTAAAATTGTCTCTGACCTATTGGTAGGGATTTGTTTGATTGGGAAGGTGATGATGCAAAGGAGGAGCACTCCTTTCATTCCTAGATCAGTAGGAACAGGCTGTCAGGCTGTGCCTTTCCTTATTGATAAACTGCAACCCTGCTGGAAAGGTGTACCTGGATTTCTTTCAGACTGGGAAATGGGTGGCACTTACCATCTTCAAGGATCTCCACAGCTGCCACAGTGATGTTGTATGAGGAGCTGAATTCTCTGTCCAAAGGCTTGGGAAGCTGAATAACTCCATTATTGGATACCCTGACGTAGTCTCCATTAGGACTCGCTCTACGCTGAATATATCTGGGTTTTGTTTAAAACAAGTTATGTCAATGCAAGGCTGATAATGCTGTTTCACTTCATTTCTTCTCAGAGGAGGGTCAGAGAGTTCTTGTGTGACAAATTACATTAATATCTTGACCAGGAGGGCTGAGATTATTGCTCTAAAACTATGCAGGCTGTGAGAGTGAAATACGTCTGTTGGAAGAGTTTCTAGATTATTGTACTTTACTCTTTCAAAAGTCTATTTTCTTCTCTAAGCACATGTTTGAGAGAGCTCTTACAATAAAAAAAAATATAACAATAAATTATAACTATGTAAAAATATCCAGGTTTATATCTTTTTCCCTAAATGTGCAAATGTTTTATCAGTAAGTCCATGTAGTAATTACATGGGTAATGAAATTTATGTTCAGCTTTTGGTGAGCATATATATCCATGGCTGCAGTACTGGAAAAATTTAACTGGGTTTTCTTTGTTTTGTTTGGCATGCAGATTCTAAAAATATAAGGCCAAAGTCTGGGTTCTTTGTCAGATTCTTGGCACTAGTAATGGATTCTGCACTTTTAAATAGGATTGCTAGAGCTGGTGTTGTCTTACCTGATTTTCCGTTTCGCGGCGTCGGGGTCCTCGGCATGAACTGAACCAAGTGTTTTTACTTCTGCATGGTTTTCCCTGACTTTGAACTCGTACGGGAGTTTGGTGAAGACAGGAGGCTCATCCACGTCGGTGACTTGGATGGTGACTGTGGAGATGCTCCGGGGGTTGCCGGGTTTGAAATGCCGAAGGTTAACCGTGGGGTCTGTGGCCTCAATGCTAAACCTGTACTCTGATATTGTTTCAAAGTCCAGGGGCTAAAAACAAAAAGATAATTACAGATATTCTTCCGTTGGTGATGTCTAAGCAAACTTTCCATTGGCCCTCTGTGCAGATTTAAGAGCTGTGCTCTAATTTCATCTTTGGCAATGTCACCAAATTTCATCTTGGCTGGACCCAGGGGAGAGCATTTCCCAGCTGAACCTCTCTATCACAGTGTGGCTCAAATTACCTCTGTAGTGGAACAGATTCATCCAGTAGTTTGGCAAAATAATTTTCTTTTGGGTTAAATGATTTTCTTTTTATAAAGCTGTAACTACCAAAACTTGGTTAGCTCCTGCCCCACAAAGCTGGGGAACAGATTCTCCTCTTGGCTAAGCTTTGTGTTCTGAAGGCACTCAAGGCAGATTGCAGATCTGCACTGGCTGACAGCTGGGGCATTTAGTGATAAATGACATCCTCTTCCCTGTTTTTCCCCTTTCCTGAGACTTTAAAAGGAGTCACACAATAGGAGGAAGACCAGTAAGAAATGCTCCTTTCAAAGTTTCCTTTGTTCTACCACCTGAGATTGTAAAAACACTGAGATACACAGCAGTGGTGGTGACTCTTGTTTTTCTCTTTGAGAAGACATTGCAAAGGGAAGCAATGGGACTTCTCCAGCAGCTGACATTTTATCTCACATGGCTGTGTATTTAAAATCATGATGTGTGCGTGGCCAAAATCACACTGCAGAACAGGGAGGTGAACTTTGCCCACGGCATGTTGGAGGAAGAGCTGGTTCCAAATCCCTCAGGGAGTGTGTGGGGCCTGTGACTGCTCCTCCCCTGGGCAGGCACTGCATTCTCCAGCTCCTGGGAAGCTGGGGAAGAGCTGCACCACGTGAAGAAGAGCTGCTCATACCCGGTGTGACCACAGCTAAGGATTTTATTGCCAGTCTTGAAATCCTTGGCACTGTTTTTCCTGGAAGTTTTCTCTTCTTAATGACATTTCTAGTCTTAGCAGTTACAGAGAGACATTTGGAAGGGAAAAACACATCCCTGTCAATCTGAGGATTACAGGAGCTGATTTACAGTCCTCTCTCCTCTTTTTTTTTAAACAGCAAGTCAATGAAATCAATTAAGTCTTGGTTTGGCAATGCTCTGCAGCAGTCCCCTTGTACAAACCAAGTGGGTTTGAGAATTTAAAAAAAAACCAAAGAACAGAACCTAACGAAGGCTTTGGAAAGTCTTAAAGACTGATAAGAAATTAGTGGGGATGCTCTGAAAACTCTGAAGAGCTCTGAAGCTCTTGAGGAAAGCAAGGGAGCTGTGGCTCAGATTGGAGCAAATGCCAAAGTGCAAGGAGACTTTTAGAAAAAAGGTCAGGTGGACTTGTTTACATTTGAACTTGTTTGGGTTCATGTGGGCTGCAGAAGGGAAGGACTCTGGCTTGGCCAGTTGGTTCAATGCTTAAATCACTGCCTCTTTGAAACATCCAACCACTTGAAGCTCGAGAGAAGCCCAAAGTGTGTAACCTGAGTTTCTGACACGGCCCCCACTGCACTCTGCAATAGTTCTGCAGTTTTTCAGGTCTGGAGGTTGAAAAGGACTAGAAGTCACCAGCTCTTCTCCCAGAGCTTGGAGAGCTGGTGTTCAGGATCAATATATTTCATGCTGACTTTCATGCGTTTCTGTTTTTTCCTGCTGCTAGTCCTAAACCAAAAAAATCACTTGTTACACATAGAAAACCACAATAATCATGTTTGTTAGGGGAAAAGTACCTTCTTTGGCCTAAAGATTCCTTCATTTGTGTATGGATTGGCTACGATGTCAAAGGTGTCCCTGAACTCTCCTTGGATAAAGCTGTATCTTGTATTTCTGTGCTGTGGCTCATCAATATCTTCTACTTTGACTCTGCCAACTTCTCCTCCTACTGAAATGTTTTCAGGAACTTTAAAGTGAAATGATGCTGTTAAAAAAAGAGAAAAACACATAAGGTGTGTGTACATGGAAGTTAGAACTTAGTTACAACTGTTCTTACTTGACAGATGATATAAAACCATTTCATTGCGAATTTAGCATTGTGTACCTCTAAGACATGTAAAAGAATAAACAATACCCCAAATCATCAAGATCTTTAGCAAAGGGATGAAATTAATACTGATTCTTGTTTTCTAGGTGTGCATTGCCCAGAAAAAGTGGCTCTGGCTGAAACACAGAAGAGCTTCTGAACATGTCAAGCTCTTTTGGCCGTTTTTAAGGAAAGCTGAATTGTGCTGGCCTGTGAGCTGAGCTGAGCTGGTGGTGTCTGTGCCAGCCCTTGTCCCAGGGTGGCCCGGGGGCTGTGTGCCACTCACAGTGTTTGAACACTGGGAAGTTGTCATTGATGTCAGACAAGGTGATGATCACCGTGGCTGTGCTGGAATCCCCAGAAAAACCCGGAGCATCTTTGGCTTGGACAACAATCTCATACGTTGACTTGGTCTCTCTGTCTAAATTAGGCTCTTTTGTATAAATCACACCTGTGAAAAAAATGATATTGAATAAATTAGATTTTGCAGCACGTCCAACATCTCTTCAATTTTTACACTTTTTAATCTTTTTTTTTAACATACAATTTTACAAATTGTAAAATTTTTACAAATTTTTATCTTTTTTTTTTTTTATGTTCACACATTCAGCTTTAAGTAGCAATTTTACAGTGGTATTTTTCAAGAAATGTTAGAAATTTTTCTGCATGATGGAATATTTAGGAGAGCTCATGAAGAATAGTCCTTTAATGGATCTTTAACCTCTTTACTTGTGTTCTTTGCTCTAGCACACTAGTGTGGTTACAAGGGATACTGGTTTTAAAACTGGGAAAAAATTAAACTAGAAAGCTTAGGAAAGCAAATAATTATTGTTTAGTGAATGCTGCTTCAGAATTTGTGTATTCCCTTTTCCTGTTTGGTCACTGGAACAGTAATTATGCTGAACTGAAAACACAAACTCATCTTAGCTCCTGGTCAGCCTTTCCATAAATGGGGCAAAAAAAGACCTTTTATCGTCTCACTTTCTTCATGGCAGCTGATATCCTGATTTTATTAGTTCATCTCCAGTGGCATTGTGGAGTGTGAATGAAAAACCTTTCTAAATCATGTTTAAAATATTTTTGGATGATTTTTCCTCTCTTCCAGAATGAGAAAGGCTTAAAACTGTGTTTTCTTCAAAGGGTAGGGCATGGACAAAGGGTTAGGACATCTGTGTGTCTGACTTACCAGAGTCATCAATGGTGAAATATTCCCCTCCTGTGGTGACCTCGTAGGTCACAGTGGCATGGCCTGACACTGTGGGGTCATCAGCATCCACAGCTGTCACTTTGGTGACTGAGGTTCCTAGAGAAGGATTTCCAAGGTGCGTGTTAACATAAATTGTGCCTCCTGATGGCATCCAGGAAGGGAGAGGAGGGAGAGGACATACCTACTGGTGACATTTCTGGGACAGAGCCATTGAACACCTTCTGCACGAACACGGGGGCGTTGTCGTTGATGTCGTACACCTTGATGATGAACTTGGAGGGGCGCTCCAGGGACTTGTTGTTGGTCCTGTCAATGATCAGGGCTGTCAGCTCATACTCTGCCTTCTTCTCCCTGTCCAGCCTCTCAAAGGCGTAGACGTCCCCGCTGGTCTCCTCCACCTTGAAGATGGTGTTGGCATATTCGCCCTCGATGATGTACTTGGCGTTGTTGTTCCTCACGCTGGATGTGATCTGCAGGGAAAGAAAGAGAATTCAGGGGAGGTGAAGGTGGGGCCTGGCAGCTGGCTGCAGCAGTTTCTCCCAGAGGATTGACACAGTCAGGAATTCCTCATTCATCCCACTGGGACCCAGAGCAGCCCTTGGGATTTTTGCTGTCAGCTGGGGCAGCACCACAGCAGCAGCTGGTGACACCTGTACCCATACTGAACCTCGCTTGCTTATACTGAACAAAGCTTTTTTTTTTTTTTTTTTTTTTTTTTTATANTTTTTTTTTTTTTTAAATCATACCTCATATTTCCTAAAGGCATAAATTGTTCAGGCAGCCAGCACTTACAAATAATTAACTTCATTACGTCTGAAATAACGTGAGCCACCGTTCAGTTTGAGTTACTCTTGTTTGCAGCTTTTTGGGCCTACCAGGGGTTTTTGCTCAGTTTCACAGGATTACAGGAGGAAATCTGTATTCACAGCTCCCCACATTATTCAGCATTAGTCTCTATTCCTTAGCATTCAGCCGAATTTCTGCCACAGCTGACAGCTTTCTTGTGCTCAGTCACATGCAATCCTTTAATAGGCTCAGGCTGTGACAGGAAGGTTACATTTCCACCCCATGGATTTTAAAATTTAAGGTTATATGCAGTGAAAAAGGGATGTGATAAGAGGAATGAGCATTAATCAGTTTTAAAATATAATTTAATCCAATTCTAAATGCTTTTGCACACCACTTGATCTGCAGATAATGTAATGATGCTTCCCTTTCTACATCCTCACACATACAGGGCTGCTGCTAGAAGCTTTAGACCACAATTTTCCATGGCCTATATCAGCATTCTTATTTCAGCCAGCTAATTATCCAGGATTGCTGGGTTTGACCAAGTGTTTCCAGCCTTTTGTTACTGATTTCATCACAAATGTCACCTATTAGGTGTTCAGGATTTGATTTATCCTGTAGTTGTCATTTACTGTGGAGCATTGTTTCAATTTTGGTTTTCTCTTTTGAAATGTGCCATTAATATTTCCACCCCTCATTTCTTAGTCCTGCTTCTGGCTGCTGGGGCTGCTGGAGAGCAGTTCAGAGCTCTGGAGATGCCACATGAGGAATAACCCCACCCCTGTCTCACAGATGGGAGAGTCTGTGCCTTCTTTCTCCATTTTCATGTACCCGTTCAGTGTAAAAAGCACGAACTCCTCAGAATGCCTTTTCTGGTGCTGAGGATGAGCACACACACAGATAAAACCCAAATGTGCCAGCACACCCTGCAGCTGTCACTCAGCCCTGCCTGGCTGCTGCTGGGCCCTTTCTTTCCAGGGTTTATCAAGGGCTGAGTGCTGCAGATGCACCAAGCAGCCCCTGCTGCAGCCATCAGGGGCTTGTGCTGCTGAAACACCCAGAGCTGGACACAGGGAATTGCTCTCATTTAGGAGCTGCTCCTCCCTCTGGGGCTGAATTGCTCTGAAAAGCAGAGATGCCCCCTGGCAGCTGGCAGTTCTCTGTGGCCTCTGTGCCTCCTCTGTGGTGCTTTCTGGCAGCCAGAGCAGGCAGCAAGGGCAGGGTGGCTGTGCTGGGACAGCCCTGGCAGGTGTCAGCCCTGTGCAGGGGAACACCCAGCTGCAGTCATCTGCAAAGTGTCACACTGCACCCCTCTGAAAGACTGGGCTGGGAGAACTTTCCCTGGGCAGTATGCAGTTGATAATAGGCTTTTATGAGCACTGCCCTGAGGAAAAGGAGTTTGCAAGCAGGTCAATGCTTGTAAGTATTTTTAAAATTTGCTTTTGCTTTGTGCAACAATATTTTTGATTGTGTGTGTAACAGTAGTCTGAAACATAGCACAAATGTGTTTTGTGTACAAGCTGAGAGATGTGAACAGTGTGTTTTTTAACACATGTTTATATTTGCTGATCTCTGAGGTTTCTGAAAGAACCTCCTGCTGCCAGAAAAATCCTGACATGCATCAGGCACCAGACTTCCTTCCTGACCATGCACCTGCAGGTAATGTGGCTGTTCCTGCATTGGGAACCTCCAGACCTGCTATTCCCTTATATTTACTTGTATTCTTCAAAGGAATTAAAATTCCTTTAGCACTGCTCTTCATTTACTCTTTGCCCACATTTTGAAGCTTTTAAACACGTTAATATGTAGGTATTAAGTCCCATTTCTATTTTCTTTTAATTTCTCCTGCCTAGGCTGCAAACAAATTCTGCTTTTCAAGATCCCCATTTGCTATTGGTGGTCACTGCTCCCAGGCTGCTGCTTACCTTGCCTACGTGGTGTGGCAAAGGTGTATCAATCTCCTCCTTGATGTGCATTTGGTTCCAGATCCAGTCTCTCTTCTGGCGTTTGTGGCTGACATCATTTGCACAAAGGTTTGAGGTTGATTCCTGACTTCCTCCCTCAGCAAATGCTGGAGCCAAGAACAACAAGAAAAGTAGAACAAGGTGCCTCATCTTCCTCTGTAGCCTAGAAAGTAATGCAGAAATGCAAAAATACAAATAACATCAGGATCAGATTCAGCAGAGGGAGCACCTGTAGAAGTGAACATGGACATTCCTTCTGCAGGCAAGTTTGATCACTTTGTTTCTTTTCATTTGCCTCAGCATCAAAGTTTGAAGGCTTCTTCCTTCTGTGGAATAGTTTTAGCTGGATGAAAACTGTAAAAACCAACGCAAAGTGTTTCAATTAAATAAAAGGTGGGTTTTGGATGCTGGTGTAAGCTCCAGCAGCCCCCTGAGTGACTGTCATTGCTCTGAGGAGCAGGGTCAGAGCCGAGGTCCCCACTGTGCACAGGCCAGGGCAGCCTGGCACCATGGCTCAGCTTCAGTTAACTCCACTTGAAACGAAATGTTCAGGCTTGACAAATGCAAATGCAGTGTTTTGACATGCCCTGACACAAAATATGCTGTAGTCAATATCTTTCTATGGAGAATATTGATTTAGAATAAAATCTGGAGGGTTTTTTTTAGGTGGAAAAAGTTATTTGTGTGAAATTTTTCAGTCAATTTCAAGTACAATACAGCAAATTATCTTTTTTAAAGAGCTCATCTATTGATTCAGCTCCTTGTCTTCTGAAGCTTTTGGAGACTCACATAAAGTTCCTTCATCCCCTGCTCCTAGACTTAAACATCTGCAAAATGATAATTTGTGAAATGATTTTCAGGTGAAACCATAGTTTTGCATCCTGTGTTACTACCAGCAAACTTTAGGCCTGACTTTCACATCAGAGGAGTTATTTTAATGTTATTAAAGCTGATTCATTTTCTTACTAAATTTCCCATTCCCAATATAAAGGATTGTCAGGAAACTTTAACACTCAAGTAATCAGACTTTAAATTGCACAAAAATGACTTTCCATTAGCTTTTAGGAGCTGTCAGCATGCACATCAAAAATAAACCCGCTAATTGTGATGAGAAGTTGACATCACATAGGCTGCTAGATGCGAGATTAAATTAATATTTTCATCAGGAAGGTGCTGAGACGTTTCCAAAATTACTCTTTGGTAACCAGGCAATCAGTGTTATCCCATGGTGCAGCATCAATGTCAGTAAAAAAGATTTTATTTACCATGAAATGTTGCTTTGCTGCACTTTTCTCTCTCCCACATTGTTGTACATAAACTGAGAAAGTTCCTCCTTTGTGGCTGTGTGGGCAGTGACTGAATAAGGTGCCTTTGAAGTTGCTTTTTGATCGATAAGCTGTGTTGGGCAGAGTTTTCTGGATTCAAACAAAGCTTTTTGAGTTCGCTTGCTTTTTCTATTCTATGCCCTTAGCTCAACTCCGAATGTTTTTAGAAAAACGAGTATGATTTAGTTGTGTTTCTGTACTCTGTGTAGGTGAACATTTTACGACTGGAAACTGGAAGGCAGCGATATGATTCTGTTGTGGCTGCACAAATCAGACCTTTATCCATAAAACTGCAAAACACGATAGCCAAAGGAAGCCATTGGGCAATGCCAACCAGCACAGGTTGTGGTTCTGCCAAAGAACAGACTGGAGTGTTTAAATTTCCTTTTGCTCCTGCTCCTGTGCTGAGTGCAGCTCTGCTGTAGTGCTGAGCTGGTGCTTGGGAGTTTCAAACCAGGACGTGCTGACTGAATCTATTTACACACCTTTCAGCTGGAACTTCAGCTGCCCCTTTCACTCAGCATGCCCATCTTTGTGCTTGTGGGCTTTAAGGAGGCTTCAGTTCCTTTAACTCCTGATTAATGGATTCCTTGTTAATATTTGTCCAGCCTCCCTGGGAAGTGAAGGGTTCCTTTGGCAGTGGTTTGGGGGTCCTTGGCTGCCCTCTGGCACTGCAGCTCAAACACAGACTGGGGTGGGAGAGCCTCTTGCACAAACTGAAATCTGCTTCACTTCTGGCACCTTTCGAGCTGCTCCTCTTGGGAAAATGCCAGTGCCCATTAAAACTGGGTGCGGGCTCTCCTGCAGGGCCACGTAGGCCAGGCTGACCCTGAGGACACTTTCCCCATGGCACTGTGCACACTTCCCCTGGGGCAGCCTCTGCTGCTCATCCTGTCACTGAATCCCCAGGAATGCCCTTCCCTGGCAGCACACACACAGCAGGGCTCTGTCCTGGAGGGCTGGATGCCAGCTCCTGACAAGCTGTCCTAAATGCTCTCTTTTCTGGCCATGACAGCTTCCCTTCCCTGTAGTCACTGTTTGTAATGTTTGGGTTTTTTGGGGTCCTTTCCCAGGGACAGAAAACTGGTACACAAGGTCATATTTTCTAAACTATCTTGTTTTTCACATTCCTCTCTGAAGGAGGGCCTTTGCTTGTTTGTCTTTGATGGGACCAATGGGTCAAGAGATCCCACCTCTTAGGTGGGCACATTGTAAAAAGATATAAAACAGGTCTGGACAATAAACCAGCCCCTTCTTGGAGCATCAGCCTTCTGAACAAGACTCGGTCTCCTCATTTGTGTCCAACAGCTTCCCTTCCCAGCAGCTCCCACCCAAAGAGCCAGAGGCAGCAGCAGAAGGGGACATTCCCGTGCCTGAGCAGGAGAATGCATTCCCATGGAGCCAGAAGCAAGAACATTTCTGAGGGGCAACAGGGGGTTATTAACAGGTAGGGATCAGCTTTTCCTTTCTTCCTGTGCCTGCTGGGGCAGCCAGGGCTGAGGGGAGGGAATCAGGTGCATCCCTTCAAGCAAGGACCCCCATCTCCCAGCACATTGGGAATGCAGGCTCGGTCCTGCCCTGCTCTGCCCTGCCCTCACACAGCCCCCAGGTATCCCTCTGGCTGATGTGCCCAACAGTTCCAGCTTCTTTTAGTCTAATCAGGGGCCATCAATGTTCCTGAAAGTTAGCAGAGAATGGTTTATTCAAGCAGCTGAGTTTCTTGCTTTGCTCTTAAATTTTCCTCCAGCAAATGATGGGTTCTCCCACCTATATTATTCATTTTATGTGTTGAATTATTTTAGCAAATAACTCTTGGTCTGCAGGGTACTACAGACAGTTAACTGAGAAAATTCTGGTATTCAAAGTGATTTATGTGACACATGACTCATATAGTGCAGTTTCTTCTTCCAGACTGGGAGTAATTATTAAAAAATGTCGGATGGAGATACAGACAATACTGTACTAATTAAAAGTTTGCATTTTACAGGTTACTTTGGCAAGTAATCAACTGTAAAAGTGATGAACAGCTGATATAAATGCAGTCTCCATGTAATGAAACCACATTGGATGAAATATTCTTATGAACACTTGTGGTTTTCTTGGTGTGGTTTGTTTTTGTTTTTGTGTTTGTTTGGTTTTTTTCCTGGTATTTGCCTCTCACTTAGTTTACTTCTAACTCTAAAAGTGTATATTAAGGCTTATGCAAGGTTAGTTTAGTTGGCAATGAAATTTTTTCTATGCTTGTGTGTTTAACAAAAGTTAAACCAGGCTTCTGTACAGAGGTTTTAGGAAATGAGGGACAGTTGTCTCTGAAAAGATGTATTTTCCTGGTCAGTCATACTAATACCTTATGCTTATCTTAGAGAGTTTTTCAGTATCCAAACAACACAAATAGTGGTAGAGGGGTGATAATGAACATCCTGAGAGAGAAATTTGCTGAAGTGGCTGTCATACACAAGAAAACCAACACATTTTAAAAGGGTCATGTCAGTGTTGTTATAATTTGCATAACTGATTGTGAGAAAGGCTGGAAATGAAGATTATTTTCTCTTACTGGAATCTGAATGATGTAAATAAAAATGAAAAACCTTATACAAAAAAGTAACCAGTCTTTCTTGGAGTAGACAACACTGAAAAACTGTTTTTCAGATAGAAAAAAATATACTTTTGATACACCATCTGAGCACCTTGAAAATTGCTGTGCTCAATAAAACCGTGGCAGCTACAGAGAGCAGAACCTGGCCTGGTCTCAGGGAGCAGAAAGGCTGAACAGCCTGGCCAAAGAGAGTCCATTTTAACATTAATTTCTCATCCGTGGGATGGGTAAGACCAAAAGTAAATGTGTGAATGCAGCAAGCCCTAAGGAACAGAAAGTGAACACACCAAACACAGGAGGGGGATAAATGATCTTCCTCTGCAGCGTTTTGGCTTTGCTGAGCAGGCTGCACATCATGAAAAGGAAACAGCCTTGGGAACGGTGGCTGCTGCCCCTCAGGGGCTGGGAGGGCTGGGCACGCCCGGGCTGGCAGCAGGCAGGGGAAAACATTGTCCCTTCCCAGGGGGACACTGCCTCCAGGGATACCTTGGGGACACTTGGGGACACCTTGGGGACACAGCTGGGGGCGCCCTGGGGACACCCTGGGGACACCTTGGGGACACAGCTGGGGGCACCCTGGGGACACCTTGGGGGCACCCTGGGGACACCCTGGGGACACTCTGNACACTGCCTCCAGGGATACCTTGGGGACACTTGGGGACACCTTGGGGACACAGCTGGGGGCATCCTGGGGACACCCTGGGGACACCTTGGGGACACCTTGGGGACACAGCTGGGGGCATCCTGGGGACACCCTGGGGACACCTTGGGGACACAGCTGGGGGCACCCTGGGGACAGGTTACTGAGCTGTGCATGGGCTGTGTGTGGGGTCCTGCAGGGGCCAGGGCAGCAGTGACAGCGCCCTCAGCTCCTGCTGGCCCAGCTCTGAACTGGTGCCCATGGTGCACTCGGGGGAGCAGCAGGAGGTGTCCCCAGGGTGTCCCCAGGGTGTCCCCAG
>VWYO01027034.1:241175-253559 GCA_013400275.1 Rhadina sibilatrix | reverse complement strand
CAGCTCTGTCCCCAGGGTGTCCCCAGCTCTGTCCCCAAGGTGTCCCCAGGGTGTCCCCAGCTCTGTCCCCAAGGTGTCCCCAAGGTGTCCCCAAGGTGTCCCCAGCCCTGCTGGTACCTCTGCTCCGTCCCCTCCGTGCTCCTGCGGCGCTGCCGGGGCTCCCGTGGGACAGGAGCTGAGGGCACCCAGTGACAAGAGGAACTGGGGAGGTCCTCAAACCTCAGTGACACTGCCAGCAGCTGGCTGAGGAACTGCTGCAGCTTTGGCTCCGAGGAATGGGTTTTTATTTGCATTTTCGGATGTGATCTGTGGCGGGGCAGAACTCGGTGTTTCTCTGTGTCTGTCACATGTCCCCAGCAAGGCACAGTGACCAAAACAGGCCTTTCCTGAGAACACTCTGCTGCTGTTCCTGCCCAGATTATTGAGCTGATTTCGGCAGCCCTCCTGCCTGGGGTTGGATTTTGGATTGCCCTCGTGTCGAGTTGATGCATGTGGAAAGTGATTTCCACTGATGACCAAATCAGCTGGAGTGCAAATGCCTGCCTGAAAACCGTTTGGAAAATGACATTTTCTGCTTGGGGTAGCCCCTCTGAACGAGCAGATACTCCAGCAATATCTTAAGCAAAGCTGCTGCTTTCAAAACAGCAGAGTTGTGAGAGCACCCGTGCTGCATTTGGTGCTGCTCAGCTCGAGGTGTTGCTGCTGCAGACACAGACGAGGACAAAATTCAGCCCTTCTGATTTTGGCTCCTGATATTTTCTTTCCAGGGAAAAGGAGAATTAATTCTAATCTGAAATTGCTTTGTGATTTGAGCATCAAGTTTCTGGTAGGTCTGGGGGAAATTTATTCATGGTTTATTGATGATTTATTAATGATTTATTAATGATTTTTTCCCCCTGTCCATTCAGCTCACCCGAAAGTTTCTCCTGGATGATGCAAAATACAACCTCATCTCAGGGGTGGATGGAGTCCTCAGCTAGGACAGATTTCTCTTCTGGAAATCAAGAAATTTGGCTATAAGAGATCTGTAAATGTTTTGTATACATGAAATGCTTATTGCCTGGGTGGAAAGCAGGCAGCCAAATTGTGCTCCAAGCCTTTCTGTTATCTCAGACACAGAGCTGGGAAGAAAATGAGGGAGGCAAAGGTGGTTTGGTGGTTTTCTTTTCCCTTTTTTTTTTTTTTCCCTCCTTATTTTTATCTTCCTATTTTTTCTTTTTCTTTTTTTTTTTTTTCCCTTTTCTTTTCCAAAAAGGAAGGCCACTCTCCAAGCTAGTGAGTGACAACTTGTGCCCTGAAGATGAGTGAGCAGCAAAAATGAATCTACCCAGGAGCCCCAGAGAGCCTGACACCCCTTGCATTTTAGGGAGGGTTTAAAGTGCTGCAGTGAATCCTGAGAGAAGGCAGAGTGAGAGCTGAAAATCAGAAATGTATGGTCCAAGAAGATTCTGGGTGTAAACAGAATGAGTGAAGAAGGAAGATCCATTTTGTTCCTTGAGTTGAGAGAGTCCTGTCAGACAGAGGAGGCCCAAAATCTCAAAGGTGGAAGGATTTTGAACCTCTGCTGCTTTCTCTCAATTTCTAGTTAACCTTTTCCTAAAATGCATTTTCTAAAAACTTTCAAAAGCATATTTGCAGTTTGGAGGGTGCTGTCTGTGCTCCTACCTGACTTCTATCTGATAAGGAATGGATAAAATTACTTATTGAATGTGTGTTTCTGGTGAAGGTTCAGATTCAATTTCCTGTTCACAAATACACATTTGTTTGGCTTGGATGTTGATTTCCCTTCACATAACACCTGCACAGCTCAGAACCAGCTCTGAATTTGGCTTCTGTTAGAATTCAAGAAAACAGCAAAGAGTCTCTTTTCCTAGGAAGATCTGGGAGAGATGGGCTGATAGATTGTGCTGGGTTGTCCTGTGTTGCTTTGGTGCCTCCAGTCTTTTCTGGATAGTGTTAATTTAAATATGTCTGGGGAATCTGGAACCTGTCTTGTTGTGGAAATGAATCCCTTACATGATGTAATAAAAGAAGACCTGGAGAGTCTGTAGAGAAGTGTGCAACTTCCACGGAGGCTGAGGAAATCTAGGAGTTATTTTTGTGTGTCATGTCAAAAATCTCACCCAGGAAAATGAGCCACCCCAGAGGGGCTGCTCCTCTGGGGCACGTGCACAAGCTCTGGTTCCTGCTCTCATTTTTAACCAAATAATTTTCCTGTCAATCTGTAGTAATCTGGTTGGGTTTTCATCTGAGTTTCCTTCTTGTAAATCTGGTAGTTGAGAAGCAAATTAAATACATGTTAATGTTTCAGTTACTGGACTGTTGATGGAAGGGCTATTTTTGGGGTAGCTAAATTAATAATTCCTGAATGACTTCTGTTGTTGAAATGACAGTGCACTCTTGAACTGGGGGCTGTTTGCTGTGGATGACAGATGTGATGGAGGCAAAATAATGCTTTGAAGTCACTAAAATGAGCAGTGACAGTACAGACTTTGTTCTCATCAGACTGGTGATGCAGCTCATTGTTGTTTTAAGGGATGACTGCTCTCCTGTGCCCAACATGTGTGTCCAGCAAGAACTCACTCCCTGGTCTTGGTAAATCTGACCTTCTGCCCAGCAGAGAAGCACAGGTGAGGGTCTGTCAGAGCACACTCAGCCTGAGGTGAGCTTTAAGAACCTTCCTCATTTCCCCCTCTCAGCATGTGCCAGGTGCAGAGTCCCTGGCTTTGCTCAGTGCTCATGATAATGTTAATTGTCACCACAGAAGCTGCAGAGACACTTGAGAGCTGATGAGAACCAGTTTGAAATGGGACAGACACAAAGCATGAAGCACTGAAATGTCTGGTGCTGCTTGAGGGTTCTCTGCCCTTTCTCCTACAGTCACAAAATGCTTTGCTTTCCCTGAAATGTTCCCCAAATGGATTAGAGTCCTTTAAATAACCTGTATTGTCCAGTCTTTCCATGCATAAAGACTTTTACTTCATGTACAAATATGCCAGTGCAAAATACAAGGAGGGAAAAAATGTGCTTAAGCACAGTGCCCAGTATAAACACAGCTGCTGAAATATTTTGAAACTCATTTGTGATAAAACCAATTTTTGATTTTGTTTCATAGCAAATAATAATATTATCTTAAACAGAAAATTTTGGCTTTCCCTTAGTTGTTGACAGCAGGGATCCCATGGAGTTTAAGGCCACAAACTACTCTGCTGTAGCTCTTTGCAGCCTCCTGTCCCTGGGAGCAGCTTTATGAGGGCTGAGTGAGGAGCAGGGGTGTTCTGGTGTTTAGGGAATGTGCTCAAACCCACACACAGAGTTTGGGGTTGGTACAGAATATTCTCACCTCATCATCACTGTCACACAGATTCTGTGCTCTCTGGTTTAGAGCATTCCATTTATTAGGATCACAAATCCCACAACACCTATGACTGGTATGATTTATTTACTTTGCAGATGTTGCAGGGGTGAAACAAACAATCAAATGACAGAAAATTTACTCTTGGCCACATCTTGTGGTGACAGCTGCCAAATGCTGTTGAAGCCAGAGCCATTCTGGGGGTTAACAGTGGGTTAAATGCAGCCCTTCTGCTCTGAAGTCAGCTGATAAGATGGGTGGGATAACCCTGCAGACATTTCCCCCTCTGAATTCCTTGTCCAAGATAAAGAGGAAGATCCCTCCCATCTGGATTAATTATTGATAAAGACAGATGCTGAGAATAGGGGTGCCAGTGCTGCAGGCAGGCAAAGAATTTATTCCCTTCCTTGTATCCAAAAGCAAATTTCAGGGATGATCAGGTGTACTCCCCCTGGGAAGGGGCTCTCTCCCAGTCTCAGTGACATGGCTGGAGATCCAGCTTGCTTTCTTGCTTCCTCTGAGCCAATTTCCTGTTGCTTATCCCAAACTGAGATGGCTCAGTGGGACAGAGGGAGGGGCAGGAGTCTCACTGAGCCCCCCTCAAAACCCAGCATCCCCCACACTCTGATGCTCTTTGAGTTTTGGGGAGCAGGAGGACAAGAGAATCCTCCAAAAATTATTTGCTCATTCCATTGTGGAAGTGGAACAGTTTGGGCATCTTGGAGGTGTTTGTGATCACTGGAAAGATTTCTCCAGCCTCTCTGGCCAGAAGCTCTGCTCCCTACAATAAATTGTGTGCACCTTTCAGCCTGGGTCTGTTCTGGTGCTTCCCCTGCTTGGCTCAGCTCTACAGAGCTTGGCTGAAGCTGCCACTGGGTGTTTCAGAGCTTGGCCAAGCTGAAAGAATATAAGGTACATATAAGAATAATGTACTGAAGAGCTTTCTCCACTTCCCCTTTGCTTCCACATAAATCCTTAATATCAGAGAGGCCTCCTAGCACAGAGCTCCAGCTGAGCCCCCCTCATTAAGGAAAAGTCCCTCTCCTTTGAGGAACCACTTGCAATAAAGATGATTATTTTAAAAAAGTACAATGTAGCTGTGTTTACAGCAGATAAGATTTTTTTTTTCCCTCCATGTTTTTCTTTCACAAAAGCTCAGGAGCAGAAGTATCTGTGTGGAGCACAAGCATGGTGCCCAGGTCACTGTAATTGATATTTACTGCAGCAGCAGTAATGTGCAGCAGAGAAACCCTGCTTAGCTGGCTCTGTGTGCTCATTCCTTTGTCCAGGGTGCTCTCTGGGGTAACTGAATGCATTAGTATTTCCTCTGAAAATTAATGTTGTGGCAGATAAAGAAAGCATGCACATATACATAAATCTCTTGTTTTCTGGCTGGGCAAGAGGCTAAAGAAACAGGGTGTGTCTGGATAGATTTTGTTCAGTGTTCTGTGTTTTTCTCCCTTTTTAGAATGTCTCATTCAAATGTCAGTTCATTCTTCTCTATTTCCTGCCCTTATCCAACAAGACTTGTAGACCAGGCTTAATTAACTTTAAGACCTTTTATGTCCATCCCTATAGTTACAGCCCTTTCCTGGAACACTTCCATTGTATTATCTCCCTGTGTTGTGAGATGATGCAAATGATATTATTACTGCTCTTGTGAATTTACAATGAGCCCTTCAATAGTTACAGCTTAGCTCTTGTCAGGAAAATTCCATCTTTAAATCAAAATAAAACTAGGGGAGAAAATTTCCACTTAACTGTGCTGATAAAGGAAAGCTGGAGAGCCTGAAAGTACAGGCCTCAGACACAGGGAAGCTTAAAAAGATGGGAAAGCTGTTGTTAAGTTGTGTGACTCTCTTCTGTGTGGATTTGTTTCTGTGTGGGAGTGGCTGTGATTTAACAAAGGTATTTCTTAAGCTGAGGTGGAACTTTTTTTTCTCTTCAGAGGCTGTGTAAGTGGAACATTTATTTCTGCCAGAGCTCACATTTTAATCACAGCCACTGAAACCCCCTTCTGGTGTGAATAAACCCTTTCCCTTCGTCTGAAGAAGCTGCAGGTCGTGTTTACATGTCACTGAGACTGAGAGAGAGCCCCTGTTTGGCAGGTGGTGCAGCTCATCCCTTCCCAGCAGGGAAATGAGGAGATGTATTCTACAGAGAAATGTGTCCCTTCCTTCCTCTTTGGGACTGAAATCACGTCCAAGTGCAGCTCAGTAACTCAGGATGTGTTCTAATCCTCAACCTCTACCAAAGCTGCTGCTGGCTCACCCAGGCCACAAAGCAGAGGTGTTTGTTCAATGGTGCAGCAGAGGGTGCAGCTCTCTGATGGCTCTGTCCCTGTCCAGTTCACATTTCTGTCTTTGTAAGACCAGCCCACTGCAAAAGGCCTTCCAGCTCTCCTGCTCTCACTGCCTGAGTTGTGTGCTGGGTGAGTGTCTGGAGGGGAGTGCACTGACCATCTGAGTGATCCTAAAGTGTGCAATCATTGTTTATGCTTTCATCAGAGCCTAAAGCCCCAAATTAACAGCACTGAGCAAACAGCCAATATGCACTAATCCACTGTAGCTCTGGGCTCCTAGAGGAGGTGAGGAAAACTCTGATACGTTGTTTTCAATATTGATTGCTTGGCCTAATCCTAACAGAATCACAGAATTGTAAAAGTTGGAAAAGGCCTTTAAGATCATCAGGTCATGAGTAAACTGATTCTCTTGCAGACAGACCATTTATATCCGAAAGACAATGACAGTGAAACCCAGAAGGATAATTCACATCTCTTCTGAATTCAGGTCTGGGGCTGGAGGTTCAGGGAGGGACTATCCCACAAACAGAATGGAGAAGCCAGGCTAAAGCTCTGTGCCAGTGGGGGCTCTGCAGATGGAGCTGAGCCCATCACAGGAGCCATTCCCATCAATGGCAGGATTTCCTATCATTTGCAGGACAGCAGCACCAGGCCCTTGGTCTCCTCCAGCCAAAGGCTGTAGGGCAGGCCTTGTGCTGCTGGAGGATTCCCAGAGCACAAATTCTCAGCAGAGAGCATCGTTCAGGGAAGGGGAAGAGGAAGACTGTGCTCCCAGAGCATTGCTAGAGATGTGGACAAAGGCAGGAGGAGGGATTTGAGTGTGTCCCCCAGACACCAGGTGGAAGTGGGATTTCCCTTGCCCCTGCCAGGCACAGTGAGGCCAAATGTGCTGCATTAACCCTCCTGGTGCCTGGTGAGCCCTGCCAGGGCTCAGGGCACCTCTCCAGGTGCTGCTGCTGGGTCTGGGAGAGAGGAGGATGCAGAGACGTGGGTGACAAAGGCAGAAGTGCCACTGCTGGTGTGTGGCTGTTGAACAGGGTGTGTAACAGAGACAGGGGCTTCTGGCACCTCAACTTGTGGCTGAGGATGCTGGGGAAGTTGGGCAGGAACAGAAGGGCCTTGGTGACAACTGGGACAATAAAAGTGACCTCTCTGGGTTTTGAAAATGAGGAATTTAAAACATTTTTTGCCTTTTTGTCTACCTCTAACTACGATGGTGCTCTCTAAGTCCTTGCATTTCAGGTAGCAGTGCTGGGGCAGAAGAACACTTTTTTCTCTCTGCTGCTCTTTGGAAAGGTACCTGTGCAATTTCCCTGGTTTGTCCAGGTAACCATGCTTGCCTTTCTCTAAAATACCAGTCATTTTTCACTATAAGTTCTGGACTTCTGTGGATAATACTTGATAAAGCTTTCACATGCAGCTGCTAATCTATTGTAAGAGTTTTGCTCTCTGACTCACACAAAAATATTTGTCTGGAGAAAAGTCTTCAGAGTGTCTGTTCACCTCTTGACTCTTTCTGGTTTATGGATTATAAACCTTTACAGAGGTAATCTCAGAGCACCAAAGCTGAAGAGCAGGCAGTGCAGTGGAGGGATAAATTGCCCTTGTGCCCTTCTCCTCTCTTTGCCAACCCTGGAAATCCCGGGGCTTGAGCTGCTCCAGCTCCTATGAATGTCCTAATTAGCACCTAATTAGCACCCCAAATCTCCTCACCTGCCCAACAAATGCATATAGCAGCAAATGCACAGATCAGACCCATGGCACAAACAGCTTCCATTTCAGGAGATGAGAGAACTTAATATATTCAGCAAAAGCTTGCATTCAAAATACAGCCAGTTCCGTTCTTATTGACAGATCTGAAATTCAGATGCAGATGAGGGAAAATCAAAATGAAAGGGGCTAATTTGTATTCCTGCACTGAAGAACTGCAAACAGGTTCTTCAGAGTTTTTTATTAATTTTTCATGTTCCAAGGCCAGCCTCACTGCAGAACTGAGGAGGTGCAGTGGTGATGAGGAGCTCGTTCTGTGCAGGTCTCTGGGGCAGCTCAGGCTGAGCCCTGGGGATGCTTGGAGCCCCAGGGAAGGGGCTCTGTGCACAACAAGGGGCACAGGGCAGGAGCCAGGGCTCAGGAAGGAGAGTGAGACTTGGGCACTCTTGGGCTGTGAGGGCAAAACCACCCAGGGGCTCCTTGGCTGGGATCCCTCCTGGGAGGCAGCAGCTGGGGCTGTTCTGAGCTCCTGCTCTGGGAATTAAAGGCTTTATGGAATGGCATGTCTGAGACTGTGCCACGGGAAAGCTGGGCTGGAGCTGGGAAGGAATCCTGGTGGGACAGAGGGCGTGTGGGGGGAGCCAAGCAGGACCTGTCAGGTCCTGGAGCTGGGAAGGGGCTCCAGCCCCAGCAGGGACACTCTGGAGTGGGAGTGGGACTGCCTGAGGCCCTCCTGGGCTGGGCAGGGGAGTTTCCTGAACTGCTGTGCCTTCATTTCTAAAGCATGCATTTTGCACAGGTTTGCTCCCAGCATTACTTGGTGGGACTGCTGGGTCTGCAGGGGCTCTGTGCCGGGCTGGGCTCTGGAGAAGGATCCCTGGAAGCTCCTCAGCAGCTCAAGTGGTGGCTCCTGGCCATGGCAGTGACACCAGAGTGCTTGTTTTGTGTGTCTGCCACCCCTGCATGGCCCTTGGTGGAGCAGAGCCCTGAAGGGAAGCCCAGAGTGGATCAAAAACCTCTTCTCATGGATCAAAAGAGTGTCCAGCTCTTGGTGACAACTGGGACAATAAAAGTGACCTCTCTGGGTTTTGAAAATGAGGAATTTAAAACATTTTTGCCTTTTTGTCTACCTCTAACTACGATGGTGCTCTCTAAGTCCTTGCATTTCAGGTAGCAGTGCTGGGGCAGAAGAACACTTTTTTCTCTCTGCTGCTCTTTGGGAAGGTACCTGTGCAATTTCCCTGGTTTGTCCAGGTAACCATGCTTGCCTTTCTCTAAAATACCAGTCATTTTTCACTATAAGTTCTGGATTTCTGTGGGTAATACTTGATAAAACTTGATATGCCAAGCTCTGCTCTCCTGCAGCTCTTCAAGGCCTGTGTGGGACCTGTTCTGGTGACTGTGAGCTGGGCACCTCTCCGTCCTAGCAAATCTCCCCTCTGCAAAAATAATCCCTGTCTGCTGTGCTCAGGGGAGGAAGGGAAACCACTCACACCAGTGCTGGACTTTGAGGGGTTTTGGTTTGTAAACTCACAAGGATAACAAGGGAAACTCGTTTGTTAAAAAAGAAAAAAAAAGACACCAAAATAATTTCATGCCCAACAAATTTCTCACAAAGGGAACCTCTTATTTTCTTCTTGGCACTAACATTGGAACCTCTGAATTAAACTTGTAGAACCTGAGCAAAACCTGGAATTATGATGAACATCCAATGAAGATTCCTTACAGAAAGCTCAGTTGCCAGAAATAATCAGTTATCTTGATTCTGTGAACCTCTGATCTTTTAGAAAACATAAAGTATTTTCTGGCCTGATTCAAGCCTGTAGCTCTGTGGACACATACCCAGACAAGAAAAGAGAATTTTACACAAGTTCTTCTATTTTGAATTTGAACTATTAATTGAAGTAATTGATTTATGGGTGGCCAGTGAAGTCCTTTGTTCCATAAGTGCTGTAAATCAGAGCAGTCTCTGAAGCATGGCCCGTGATTTTTACCTCTATCCTGTTTTCAGAGCAGTTTCCCTCAGCAGAGGCAGGATGTGAGGCAAAGCTGGCAGCAGAGCTGTTAACTCTGCCCTGCCCCAGCTGCCCCACAGCCAGCACTCTGCCAGCTGCAAGTTGCTCAGGGACATGTTCCTCTTCCAGGCCACCATTTCAGTGTTAGCATTTGTTTTAAAAATGTTTAAAGAACAGTTTTATGGTTTTCAGTTAAAGAGGAAAGCTTTGGGAAGTGCTTCCTGTTGCACTGCAGTGCAGCTGTAGCACTCTGAAAAATAGCCCAGGTTTGTGGCTTTGTGGGCAAAGCAGGAATTATTTTTTTATTTGAGTTTTTCCTTTGCTTTCAAATTAATTTGTTTTATTGCTTGTAAATTCACATTTTTCTCTCTAGTATACCATACTATTCTAAGGCTTTCCTATGCTAAATGCATCCTGTGTCCTTTTCTCCCATGGGTCTCCCTTTATTTAAGGGTAGAAAGTACCTCCTGGAGATACCAGAGATAAATTTCAAGTCAGCATTTCTGTCATTTGTTTCTGGTATATGGGTTGTTGTTACCAGCCACAAATTAACCTCAGATGAGAAGCTTTTGGAAAGCATTGGAGCATCCTTTCTTTTGTCTAACATATTTTCCTGCATGAACATCTATAATACTGGGTGCTTTTGCAAATGCTGATCTAATGGTTTATATTCACAGGAGGCAGGGACACATTGATTAACTGTACCTTTGTTAACTGCAGAAACAGCCAGCTTGGAATGTTTTGGGGAGCTAAGAATGGAAGAGATTTCCTCACAGAAATTCATCTTCTTCCATATCTTTTTTTCCTTGCATTTCTTTCCTTCCTTTATCTTTATTACAGTGTGACAGCCAGCACAGTGAGGTGCTGTGCACACTGACAGTCCCACTGTTGCAGAATAGATTTCTTACAGAAAAACTACTACCAGTTCATCTCTTATGCATGAATGCTTTGTCTCTGCAAGCTGTACACTGAGCTTGTTAGTTCAGAGACCTGCTACACTGGCTCTAGGACAAGATAAAAGCCTTTTCAACCAACTTTTTGTGTCAAGCCACTGCTCATAAAATAACTCATCAGAAAAAAAAAAAAAAGGGTTTTTTTGAACCACTGAGATCAAAAAAGCTCTGGAATAAGAATTGCTGGTCTTTTAGAACAGGGTCTGTAAAACCTGGCACTCCAGAGTTAGGGTGTTAAGGTACCTGGGACGCTTTAAACTTGGGAATTAGGAGATCAAATCACTGACCTGAGCTTGTATGGACTCCCCTCTTAATTTTAAACAGATACACCAGAGCTGGCCAGTGCACAGGGCAGCTGTCACCTCTTGGCCCTGGCTGCAGGAAAGCCACCCACCTTAAATCCCAAAGACCCCAAATCCAGCCCCACTTCAATAAAACATTTGCATCAAATCACAGCCCAGCTCAGTGCAAACAGCCCTGGGGCTGCACCTGGAGTGAAATCCCTTCCTGAAGCCTTTCCTGGTGCAACTGGCAGCACAATCTCCACCTCTTTCTGCTGTGAATGAACATTGGCAACACAACCTAAATATTACAAGGCAATACTCAAACCATGAAATGTCTCTTTTTTAAAAAGCAATCTGGGAATATTATGGTATAACCCAACAAAGCCAGAGATTTTCCTCTTCCAGTGTCAATTGCAAACAGCTCTGCTCTTTGTACTTGGTGTGGGTGCCATCGGTGTAAGGCCCAAAGGATTTGGTGGATATTTATAAAATTCACAGCCCATTCGCTGGTATTTCTTAAGACATTAGAAGATAATTTGGGTGGAGGTAAAAATCCCCTTTGAAATGAACTCCATGGCTCAAGGACAGAAAATAACATTTCTCTCTTACCCGAGTCCGAGGTGGCGCAGCTTTGGTCCGGTACCAAATCAGCAAACTGAGCCCAACAGTACCCCAAAATGCTGAGCAGAATACAAAAATTAAATGAGGATCAAACAGAAAAAAAAAAATCCACTTCACTTTTCGTTAAGCAATACTGGGAGTGTTCAGCTCTCCAGCCTCCAAGGTTTTCCAGCTGGGAGTCAGCCTTTTCCCATCCTGCATCCCGGCATCCTGTTATTGTTCCAAGTCTTAGTAATACAGTGAGAAAAGGGAGTGGAGGAAACAAGATAAACCTAGCCTTATTATTGCTCTATCTACTTATTTGTTGCTGACTCTAATGAGGGAACTGAATAAAAGGAAACTGGCTCTGAGAGAAACACCAGAGTTGGTCTGTTATTTAGTATTGTTTTAGAGAGAGTTTTAGGAGCTAGCAAATATCTGAGAGGAACTTTTGGTGTCTGACACTTGATCAACACAGACTATGCCTGCTTTGCACAAACAGGATTGTCAAAGCTCTTTGGAAGTGTCCTACCTATAAGAATTTTTATACCTGGAAGCCAAAAAGGCAGAGCCTCCCTGTTAATGAGGCTGGGCTCCTGCTAAGCTGTCAGTGCTGGGTGTAAAGATGAAATTTCCCAGGTAAAGTGAAGACCCGAGGAGCAAGGCACTGTGTGTAGGCCTTTCAGAGGGAGAAAGTGCTCATAGCATCTTGATGATGGTGAGTTCCAAATCTGGAGACCACTCAGGGCACACAGAAGGGGAAGCCTCAGTGTTAAACTGAACACAAGGGTGTAGCTCTTGGCCTTGTGCACTACAAATGAAAGAGGATTTTCTTTTCACTAAATAATGCAGAAGAAAACTGAGAAGTGCAGGGCTTGTTCAAAATGCACTCTTTGGAACCACTTATAATAAATGTTGGCAAACGTACAATGTATCTTAAGTATGGCTTTAATAATTTTAATTGTTGAATTAAATTTTTAATGTCATTCCACTGTTAAACACTCTCCTGCCCCTATTTGTCATGGCAGTCCAGCACAGGTGGTGGCACTGATTTCCTGCCTCGCCAGAAGGCTGAGGTTGGTCAGATTGTTTCACATTTTCATGGTGTACAGCAGTGAAGATGAATAGCTTCAGAAGGAATTTCTTACATCAATTATTAAAAAAA
>VWYO01027034.1:222089-235124 GCA_013400275.1 Rhadina sibilatrix | reverse complement strand
CACACACTCACACACTCACTCACACACTCTCACACACTCTCACACACACACTCACACTCACACTCTCACACACACTCACACAGGCACTCACACACACTCACACACACTCACACACTCACTGACACACACTCAATGTCTCCCGTGCACAGCCGTGGCCCTGCCTGGCCCCTGTGCCAGCCCAGCTGGTGTCACCTGGCTGTCCCCAGCTGTCTGTGCCACGTTCCCGGTGTTTGCTGGCTGGGACACCCTGTGATCCGCCTGGGATGGTGCTGGGCAGTGCCAGGTGTGGCTCCAGCCCCAGGCAGTCCCTGTGTGACTCCTCAGGCTCCCCACACTCCATGGAGCACAGACCCCAGGCCCCGGTGGCTGCCACCCCTCCCAAGGGTGGGGGTTCCAGGTGGGTTTGTGGTGCTCAGAGGTCCATGGGCCGAGGGAAGGAGGTGATGCACCTTCTCCAAAGCTGCTGCAGGAGCTGAGTCCCTGCCAAAAGCAGAGTGGAGAGAGCTGCTCTGGATGAGTCCCCGCTGAGGGGCTGAAGTGTGAGAGCCAAGGCATTAATGCCTTGTAAATTGGTTCAGTGACTTTTGCTCATTTATGACCCTCCCTTTATCACCCTGCAGGCCCAGGCTGCCAGCCCTGCTCTGGCTGCCAGGCCCTGTGCCAGTGCAGATGGTTCAAGAACTCCACTGGCTCTGTCCCCGTGCTGCAGCAGCCTTTGTGCCTCTCTGGCCACCGAGGGATGTGTGAGGATTCCTGATGGCTTGGAAACCAGGCAGGATGGATTTCTGCCCCCAGCCATCTGTGTGCATCCTCCAGCAGCCAGGCCCTGCCTTTATTGGAACTCTGCAGGCTCTGATGTCTGCTCTGCTGTGAGGCTGCTCTGGTTCCAATTCAGCCTTTGCAGTGAAACGTGGAATATAAAAGTTACAGCCTTTCCCTAGAACTGATACACCAGCATCTGATTCTTAATGCTGTGTTTGTAATTGCATAAATAAATTCCTAGCTTTCAAGCACGGGGCAGGGCAAATCAGATGGAAATCGGAGTGTTTGGGTTCAGGTATTTTCATTTGGAGTTTTGGTGTGAGGATGTACCCTGCAAATAGTCAGGGAAACCAGTCACAGACCTTGGAGGGTTTAGTTGATAAAATGTCAGATTTCAGCGACTGGTCTTTGCAGTGCAGTGGAAAAATAATTTTTAATCTTGTGTTTACCTGTGACCTGCTCAGTTTGAGGTGTGGGGCTGCTCCCCCCAGCCAGACAGCAACGCCTCTGAGATGTGAGGATCTCACTGCAGCTCTGCAAACCAAGGGAGTAATACAGGATGAAAAATGGGTAATGAATAATGAAAAACTTCAAGCTTTAGGAATTAATGATTCTTACTGAAATATATCTGCCCTGGACAGTTTTCTTTTGCTGATATTTCATCTTGACCATACAAATGGTTACACTGTGCCCATCCCTGTGCACCTTCACAGAGATTAAAAAGAATAAGATCTGGTTCCTAACACGCAAAAAGAATCTCAAAGGAGAGACTATGTATATTTAAAGGCACAATGGAAAAGTTAATTCAGTTAAATCCTTGCTTTACTTCTCAGGATTTACATTAATTTTGGAAATTCAGAGAAAAGGGAAATGATTGATCTTCCTAGTTTGCAAGGATTTTGCATGAACAGCTCTGTTAGGATCTGTCTTCCTGTCTGCTCCTGAAAAAGTACGTAGCAAAATTAGCTTATTCTATAAAGATATATTTACAATAAACAAGAGGAAAGAGAAAGGTTCCTGAAATACTTCAAGCAGACTTGCAGCCATTTTGACTTGTCACCAGCTCAATGCAGCAGAAAATTATGCTGATTTAACTTTAATAATCTGTTTTGAAGAGAAAGCATAATTTAAAAACACTTGCTTTTCAAAACCCCCCACCTTTTACATATTATCTGCACACTGAGTGCAATATTTTTAAATGGGCTTCGAGTACCTATGAAATAAAAGGGCTGGTAATTAATATTGTTTATACTGCAGAATAACCCAGAGCCTTCTCTGAAGGGCTCCTGAGGTTAAAGCAGAGCAAGAGAACCTGAGCTCAGGCAGATGGGGCAGGGCAGCCAGAGCAGCTCTGACCCAGACCTTGGCCCTGCCCTTCCCTGAAACCCAGGCTCTGTGGCTGTTGCTGTGCTCTGAAGCACAGGATTCCCTGAGAGGACGAGGATGTGGATTTTGGTGTGAAAAGCCAGGTACTGGTGCTCTTTGTCCTCCCAGCAGGGCAGAATGGGCTCTTTCAGCTGGAAGGGTCCTGCAATCTGTCTTTGGCTTCTGCAAGGCTGAGCTAAGAGCTCATTAGAAAAACTTTCTTGAGACACTTCCAGTGCTTCCTGCCCGTTTTCAGATGACAAAGGAGTGGGCTCTCTGGCAGGGTTTTGTTGTTTCCTGCGGTGACCTTGGCCGGCAGCTGCAGGTGCAGGGCAGCACAATCAGAAATGCCTTCTACGTGCTCCCCTGGCATCTGCAGAGGCTGGCCTAGGGGAGGGGGGGGAAAAGGAGACCTCCCCAGTCACCCCTGGGGGGTGGAATCACAGAGCAGAGCAGAGCAGAGGAGGTCTGAAACGTGAGCATTAAACTCCAGCACATTTAAAAATGGCAGAGGATGCTGTGAGTCAACAGCCTGGAATGTTGGCTGGGGGATGCTCTTTGGTGGCTCTTCCAGCTGGGTGTGGGGAGAAAATCCAGAGGTGTGGGCCAGGAGAGAGAGCTCCAGTGGAGTGGGAGCGAGCCTGGCCACTGGGATTTCACTGTCTGCAAAATGCCCAACCAGGGACAGCTTTTCTGGGGCTGAAGTGGAGGAACACACCTGTGTGTGTTTGTTTCACAAGCACTCTCTGCCTGCCACAGCAGAGATTTTCTGCCCTGTGTTACTTGGAGGAAAAGAAATAAAATATTGCTGTCGTTACAAAACGGAGATTTTTTTTTTTCCCCCACAGTCCAATTGAGAATAACAGGACAGGTACCCAGTGGCTGCATTTGTGGTATTGAAGTATTTCATACCTACAGGAAAGCTTGTAACAAAGTCAGGTTTCTTATGATAAATCACTCTATTGGAGCAGGCTTGATCTCTGATTATTACACACATGCAAATATAAACAGCTTTCACCAAGGCTGTCAACGACTGCTCTGCAAAAACTTGCACTTTACAATTACAATTATTATTATTAACAACAAAAATAATAATTGGACATATAATCATACTTCTTTACTGGTAATTGACCAGTGCAGGTGTCTTGAGTTATATGTGAAAATATTATTATTATTATTGTTGTTGTTATCTTTTTTTATTACTACCACTACTAACAGTATTAGTATGAGTATTATTTTGATTTGACAGTCAAAATAATACTTCCTCTACTACCCTGGAAGTAGAGGAAAATGAAGAGCAACTGTAGCCACAGAGTCAGACTATGCAGTAAGGGCTGAACGCATCACAAATCAGGCCAAGGAGAAATCCCAAGTTTTGTTTTGGCTTTCCAGAGCAAGAGACCAAGGAGCTCCTGACAAACTGAGCCTGCTCTGTTCATACAGATGCACAAACAGAGTTTGCATCGTTAATCCATCACTTGTGGAACAAAAAGAATTCAGAGGTGGAACAATTTTTGCTTCACTCTGCTACTGCTGGAGGGTCAGGCAGTGCCTGGCTGCTGCAGAGGTTGTGTCTGTCAGCAGGAGCAGAGTGGTCACAGGCAGCTCTCTTGGTGAGGTGTAGCCAAGAGCCTGGGGTGCTGCAGAGGTTCCTTGGCTGCTGCTGGTGTGGCACGCTGGTTTGAAGGGAATTGCTGGGATTAAACAGGTGGTAAAGGCTGGATGATTGCAGATACTCCTGTCACAAAGCTGAGAATTTGTGTTTCCTCTTGCTGTTTGGGGATTCTCTTCTCACCCCCTCATTTTTCAGCCAGCACGCTGCATTTCCTCCTTTTCCCTGCCCTCAGCATCCTTCTCCTGCTCCTCCTGCAGCTCCTCAAGTTTTAGTCTTGCCCTGTTTCCCCCTGTGGCATCTCCAGGTTGCTCTGTTCTGCAGAGCTGTGCCCTCAAACCTCTGCAGAGCAGGAGGGAGCAGCCCCTGCCGTGGGACCAGGGCATCTCCAGTGACTGAATGCAGCCTTCCTGCTTTCCTGCCTGTCCCCAGCCACAATAGATATGGCTTACTCAGTGCCAAAAATACTTCCTGATGGGATGTGCATGCCAAAAGCCTCCTGGCTGAAGGCTAATGTGGGCTCTGGTCCTGGTGCTCTGTGTTTCAGGGCTAAACCACCTTTTTTCAGCTGCATCTCATCTACAAAGGTGCAGGTCCAGAAATGATGGTGGGACCTGCTGGGACCATTGCTGAGGAAGTTTATTGTGATGTCCAGGATGGAACAGGGCCCTGTTGTGCTGAACATTGTGCAAATGAAACCTTCAGGCCAGCCTTGGCCTACAAAGTGCTCATTTCCCCACTCCTGCAAGGCATTGGAGGCAATGGGGCAGATTGCAATTGGTGGCAAATGCCACCAATTTACCCCGCTGGAGCTTAATTAAGTTTTAAAAGTGATTTTATGTTAAATTCTGTGATTGAGTGCTGCTGAAAGGATTGTCAAGCACTGAGACCGAGGAACTGGAGCTCAGCCTGGAGCAAAGGAGGCTCAGGGGGCCCTTGTGGCTCTGCACAGCTCCTGCCAGGAGGGGACAGCCGGGGGGGCTTTGGGATCTGCTACCAGGGCACAGGGACAGGAGGAGAGGGAACGGCCCCAGGCTGGGCCAGGGGAGGCTCAGGGTGGAATCAGCAGGAATTTCCCCATGGAAAGGGGGCTCAGGCACTGGAACTGCCCAGGGGAGGCTCAGGGTGGAATCAGCAGGAATTTCCCCTTGGAAAGGGAGTTCAGGCACTGGAACTGCCCAGGGAGGGTTGGAGTGTCCATCCCTGGAGGTGTCCCAGGAGGGGCTGCAGGTGGCACTCAGAGCTTTGGGGACAAGGTGGGGATGGGGCACAGCTGGGACTGGATGGGCTGGGAGGCTTCTCCAACATTAATGATTCTGGGATTCTGAACAGGCTGCTCTGGCCAGAGCTGGAGTCCCCATCCCTGGAGGAGTGAACAGCTGTGTGGCTCCTGGGGACACGGTGGCCTTGGCAGTGCTGGAGGAATGGTTGGACTTGATGGTCTCAGGCCTTTTCCAACCTAGACAATTCTATGATGCTGTGAAACAAATCTGTCTGTGAAGAGCCCAGATATTATTTCCTATTGATTTTCTTACTGGTTTCCTGGGTTTTGTGGATCATATTTCTTCCAGGATGGCGTAGATTTTTCATTTTGGATCCTGATGTGTGACACAGAATTTTATGACAATACAACTTACTGTGAGCCCCAAGGTGGGAAAAATCATCTCATTTCCTTTCATAGTATTGCTGGAATGAGTCAGGTAATCTGAATTCTGGCTTTACTCTTGGAGGCTGATATGACTTGGAAGGGTATCTTTTGAAAGCAGTAAGAACTACAATGGTGATTTTAAAGGCTTTTATTGCCACTTAAAATCAACTGCTGCCTTCATTTTCTGGGAAGCAGAAGCTGACTTCTGGTTTAAATTGGATTGGTGACATTTTGCTGTGTGCATTATGTAGCACGAGCTGCTTTCTGTTGTATAAATGATGCAAACACACAAAGAACTTCATCAGCAAAGGAAGAAAAGCACACTGGGGATGCTGCCGAGGTGTGTTCAGTGCTGGCCTCCCCAGCCCCTCAGGGGTGCTGTGTGTGTTCTTGTGCTTGTGCTGCTTCCTCCATCCTCCTCTGCCTGTAGGGACGTGCAGGGCCAAAGGATCTCTGAAACTGGGGGGCTGTTGGGGAAGATGAAGCAAGAAGGCCCTGCAGAGAAGATTTATTAGTAAAAGACTCAAAAAGTATAAAACCTGTAAGAGATANACGACGTTTTCTACAGGGGGCAAAGTGAGGAACAGCCCAGATGCAGTTGGAAGGGGGTCTCTGCTCCCTGCTGGCCTCTCTCTCACTGTCCAGCCCACAGTGACACTGGTTTGGCACTGCTGGTGCTGGGCAGGCCCAGTGTCCCAGCTGGGATTTCCGTGGCATTTGCTGCATGTCCTCACCTGTTGGATCAATGATTGTCTGTCTTGTCCCCTCCCCTTTGTCACAAGAGGAGATTTTTACCTAAGAGAAAATGACCAACTCATCATTTCTCAGCCCTCTGAAGACATCCAGTGAAACCCACCTATCCTGCTGAAGGGACTAAAAAAGCCACTAATGCCCCCAGGCACACTTTGAATAGAATAATAGGTGGGAAAGGGAACTTGTTCCCTACCTGAATGCAGTGGTTCTGATATGTTTTGAGCCATCCATGCTTCTGTTGAAAGGATTTCCGTTGTATAACAAAGCTGGGGACAGGAAGCACATTGTGTTTGGACTTTGCTGAAAGAAGGTATAGACTGTGGTAGAATGGCAAACTTGTACCTTTATAGTGGGCTTTTCTCTTTTGGGATTGTTGGGTGTTTTCTCCATGCCTCAGAAACTGGCTAGTGGGGAAACAAAGCAAAATGCAAGGAAAGGGAGAAAATTGTTTTTCTGTCTCAGTGTAGCATTTTTATACTAATGCCTTTTAGAAACAGGAGATCTTGGAGGAGATCCAGGATGCCTTTTGCTGTGTATATCAGCTTCCTCCAACAGATAAGGGTTGTGTCTCCCCTTGCCTGTATCTGAAGCCCCCTCCTGAGGAGCTGTTGCCTCAAGATATGGAGATCACCCTGTGTGCTGACAGGACTTCAGTGGGCACAGCCCCTCTGCCTGGTTAGTGTCTCCTCTGTGACTGGGACATCTGTCTGTCTTCATCTCTGTATTAATGACAGCTTAAAAACCCATCAGCCTTGGCCCATTAAAATCAGTGATGGTAGATTAAATAACAGATTATGTAGGTTAGTGATACATGAAAATCAACAGAACAGAAAGATTTCATCTCTAGGGCTTAATTTTTTTCTATGCCAGTAGTTCAACAGTGCTTTTAGGTCTGAATTCAAAATGTATTCTGTGATTTTGTTGGGTATTAACAATCTAAGTTCTAACCAGTGGGTTTGTTTATGTGCAGCAGTGACTACCCCTAGAGATGAAATCCCTGTGCCCTGGGCTTTGTGACCTGTCCCAAACTCACAGCTGGCCTTACAAGAGCCAAATCTTCTATGACCAGGACATTTCTAGCAAGAATGTATTTCTGTACTGTGCAAAGGCAGAGCCTGTTATTAATTTAATCTGATTTTAAGAGGAGATTTCCTCAGTTTTTACATTTACTTCATCCTGGGACTAGCTTTGTTAATTGATGTGTGTTTTTTACATCCTAATTCCTTTTTGTTGCAACATGAAAAGTAAATGGTGAGATGTATCTTATAAAGACATGCACAACTCTGGTTGCAAAGATCGAGTTTTCTAAAAGTTCTTCTCTGGCATTAATTTGGGAGAGCCAAGGGAATGAGTGTAGATACAGAGAGTATTTATGGAGAAAAGTCAGAGTCTATTAAAAACACTTGCTGTGAAAAACACTTGCAAGAGTTTCTGTCTGTGGTGTTGAGTTCATTGTGCAGATACCACCAATCCAGGCTGGCTGTGCAGCAGTTTTCTTTCCTGTTGCCTTCCCTCAGCAAAGATGAAAGAAAACTTTGATATTTTTGGGCCATATTCCAGATTAATATGAGTAAATCTTAATTCAGGATAACAACTGAAACATCAGCTGAGATTCCAGAGATTTTGAGAGGGAGGTGCAATGAGCTGCTTGATACAAAGTTTTGGGTTTGATAAGAGAGGTTTTTGTGCATTTCTCTGGACTCTGCCCCAGTCCTACCCCAGGCCTGCTTTCAGCACAGTTTTCCCTTTCACACATGCTGTTCTGTGCTGACCAGCTCTCATTCCAGTGCTTAAAAAATGTACCCCACCTAGTGTGATGAATGAATCAGCTTTAAAGAACAGGAGGAAAAAACACATTGAATCCATCACTGGGCAGAATCTCCTGGGAAGCAAGAGTTCAGGAAGGATGCAAGAATGTGACCTGAAAGCCAAAGTAATCCCAAACACACTTTTTTAACCTTGAGAGGAAAACATTTAAGGTTGCTTGGTGGATGGTTATCTGTGGCCAGAGGCTACTGAATTTTTGAGCAGTGGCCACAAAAGCTGTTATTGGGGGAGCTCAGACTGAAAAGACTGACTACTACTGAACACTGACTACTGCTAAAGACTGAAACCAGGGCTGCAGCTTCAGTCCTGAAAGCTTCCACAGAGCACACAGCCCAAAGCAAACCTGGTAAAGCCAGGTTTTTTCATGGGTAATCCTTAGAGGGTTTCTAATCTGAAATGGCCTGGGATGTTTGCCATGGGCTGAGGAGCTTTTCCCTTGTTCTGGGAGGCTGGAGAGCAACACCCAGTGCCCCAGGAAAAAGGGGTTTCAAGCACATGAGCCATGTGGCATCTGCTAAAGCTGCACTGGTGGCCTTCTCAGTGAATTAAGGGAAAACAGGGCATGTGGAACTCGAGCTGTGGCCTTTCCATGGAAAGGAGCAATTTGGGTTTGGGCAATTTGGGTTTGGGCAATTGGGGTTTTCCTTGGTGAGCTAAGAGAGCCTGGGGCTGACATCCCTGAAACACTCAGAAGTTGCAATGCAGGCATCACACCGTGGGAAATAAATTTGCACCTTTGCCCAACATTAGGCTTGCTTAATGTGAAAAGAGGAAAGCACAGTTACAGTACAAAATGCTGTGTGGTCAGAATGATATTTTAAAAAAATGAAATAGTCCATCAGGAGGTACCCCAGTAAAATCTGGAAAATGGCATCGTGTTTCACCCTTGCTAGAGCCAGGTTCTGATACCCTGACTAATTCTGAGCAGCCTCATTACAAGCCCCATGTAGTTGTGACTCTTCAGGAGCCTCAAGAAAGTAATTTTCCATCTGAGAAATTACACTGCTCGGCCCCAAAATGCTCTTTGCTGGTGTTAACATAAAGCTCTGATGGTCGGGATTGGTGACTGCTAAATCACTGTGGCTCTGTCATCTTCACTGATGGATTTACTATTAATGTGACAGGTAAATGACACATTAAATATTATAGCCATTATTTCCTCTTCTTTTAAAATACAGTCTGGCTTATTAAGGGTAATTTTACTGCAGCCAGACTTGTGTAACACATGATGCCAATATAAATGGCTCTGCTGCAGGTGAAACAGGACTCTTAGTGAGGTCAAGATGTATAAAGTTTAGCTAGCTGTCAGTTTTTATGGATCTGCTCTGAAATACTCATGCCCCCGGAAAGGCAGCCCTTCAAGAGAGAGCAGAATTTACAGCTTTTAAAAAACTGCTATCAGAATGTGGCAATGCTATCCTTAATACTGGGGACTTGAGGATATGAAAATGAAAATGTGGTGGGTTTTCAAAGGTATGAACGGAGTTATATTGCTGCTAGGAAATCAAATGGATGTAATGGGACACTTATCCCCAGAAATAATAACAAACCCCACAACAACAGCACTGCTGGAGGAACACTTTTGTAGAGGACACAGGGTAGTTGTTATCACAAATGTTATTTCAGTTCTGAGAAGGAGTAAGCACATCTCAAACCCATCAAATGTTGTGTAGCTCGGTGTGACAACTCTGACATCAATTCTTGGCCTGTTTTAGTGATGTCACCACTGTAACTCCTAAATACTTGTAAATACACCAACAGTTCTGTCTGACAACACAACAAGGAAGTAGATAAATAGTAACAGTCTTGAAATTTCCATTGGGGCTGAGAACAGCTCAGTATGGACTGCAAAGGGGCTTGGGAAGGACCAGACTGAAAGACCAGAGAATGAGGTATTTTAATGTTTCTGAAAGAGTCTGAATTCATATGTTTGGTTGAAATGAAGGAAATCAAATAAATCCAGACCTCTGTGCCTGAAAGGAAAATTAAATTAAATGAAAGAAATTAATTTGATGAAAATGTTTTTCCGAAGTGAATTCCACGATAAGAATTAGAAAAGCTGTAGTTGCTTATTTCTTTAAGAAACCAAGTATACATTTTGTGCAATGGCTCTTTGCCTCAATCAGTTATTCCATTTTGAGGTCAGGCTGCTTTTACATTATCATCACCTCTGAAACATAACGTGAAATACAGAGAGTCATAAATTGCTTCTTGTAGCACGAGAAATAAAAATGTAATGGATTCCCATTGGATTATGAACGGCTGTGCTGGGGAGACCTTCATAATTTTGTGGCTTTACCACAAATGAATTATAGGCACGATCTCTCACCAGCAGGATGCATATAAATATCTGTAATGATTGTGCATTCATTTATGTGTTCTCCATTATGCTTGTAATGTGTCCGAGGGTAGAAATTATGGCCTGTAGCTGACAGCAGAGTTCAGCAGGAAAATACTCCTGATGTTTGGGCCACAGTGACTGGTGCTGGAAGGAGAAGCCTTTAAATGGCACCTTGCCCCCTCTTTGGAGGGCTGTCCTGCCCTTAGGGGGGCTGTGGGCATGGGGTGGCAGTGTAGCTGTGAGGATGGATGAGCAGCACTCATGGATCTGCTGACCCACCACTGCCAGCAGCTTGAGGATGGTTAAAGGACCTGGTGACTCTTCCCATCACTTTGGCTTTTCCATCTGGGCTCCATGGCTTTTAGGCAGAAGCAAGTGATTACTGAGTCTGAAAAGTGATAAATTAACAAAACTAAAAGGTTTCCCAAGCAGAAGCTTGTCCCCACCTGCTCTCCATTTGTAGTTCACCCTGTGCTGGGAGCTGATGCCCAGGGAGCACTGGCAGGGCTGTGCTGGGGCTCACGCTGTCCCTGTGGGCAGCTCGAGGCTGCTGGAGCGTTCCAGTGGAAATGATATGCAGGTTTGTGGTGTGTATGAGCTTGTCAGTGCTTTGGGAATGTCACCTGGTGTAACTCAGGAAGGGCAGTGTCCCTGCAGCTGCCAGCACTAACAGAGAGCACCAAAATGTTTCACAGCTGGAGCCTCTCCACCCCATCGTTTTGACACACCCATTGCTCCTCTTATGACCCAATTTAGGGAAGAGGTGCTTGTCTCTCCTGTGCTTCCTGCATGTGGAAGCTCGAGGATTCCTGCCATGTGTGCCACAACTGCTGATTAAAATACAGGAGCCTCCTCTTCACCTTCCCCCCTTTCTCTGTGCACCTCTCTCATTATCACCAGCTGTGGGTATTTTAGCTGTGTTACCTCAAGAGGAGACTACACTGAACAAAGAGTTTTACAAACCATTTCTTAGAAGTGCCCCATCTAACCAAAGACACCCCCCCAAAGAGAGGCAGGAAGCAGGGCTCCAGCCCTGCTGAGTTCTGACAGTTCCTTCTGCTCCAAATGAGCCAAACCTTTTCTGCAGGATGACAAGAGGAGTTTCTGGGTCCAGCACCACAGGACCATGGGGTTCTCAGCTTGATTCCTGCTCTTGCTTAGTGAGCTTCCCTTTAATGGCCTCAGTGTTTTTGGAGCCATTGACAGATCTGGTTGAATGCTACTGAAGAACGTGTTGTGTTTCCAGTCCACTGAAGGTTTGTTCCAATATGGAAATCTTGAATTAATCTCGTTGTAAGCACATAAAAATGTTCCTGTTGGGCCTACAAGAGCCATGGAACAAAAGGGTGTGCAGTGGGCACTGCTGGTCTGGAAACTCAGGACAGCTTGGGACTCTCAAATGGGGGCTGCTGTTTTATTCCAAGTTCTTTGTCCAGCCTCCACTGTCTGAGGATTTATTTTAATGCAGTTACCCACTGGAGTTATTTAAAAGCATTTTCTGTTGCAAATCTCCCTAAAAGGATTCTGCAAGTGCTACACTTAATTATTTCAAAGAATGGAAATGACCTTTAATATGTTCTCCTGCATTAACCTTCTTGCCTGTAGTAAATAAGATGGTCTAAAGTATCATTTTCATGTACTAGGCATTGCATTAAGCAAAGAGATAAATGAATATTTCTACAGGTTGTACTATATAAGCCTGTTACAGAAGGTTACTGCTCTAGTAATCTGGATAATGCTTTTTCCTTACTTTTGTGCATGTTACTGGCAATTGTTTGGATCATATGAGCTGCATGTCCTCCTCAGCTAAGATGGGCAATCATTTATTGCTGCTACTGACAATAAAAATTATTGTCAGGATTTGATAGGAGGGATTGTGAACCACAATTTGATTGTAACTCTGATTTTTTAAAAAAGAAATATGCTGCTGTTATTTTGACTCTTGGATAAAATATGTTCTTCTTCTTTTTTTTTTTTTTTTCATTTGAGATTAAGTATAATCTTAGTTTTAGAGGAAAAGTATAGAGGGCATTTAAAACTGTTTTCTCCAAAGCCAATTCCATCCCAACAACTTCTCCATTTGAATTTCCAACCATTACAAGTCCTGCTGCTTCCACAGACTGACATTTCTCTTCTTCACTGGAGAGAACCATAACCTCCAACTCATTTAGCGATTTTAATTCTGTCATTACTCAGACCTTCTTAAAAAGTATAGAAATGCTTTAATGCTTCATCTTTTTTTTTATTATTATTTTTTTCCCCTGGAATGATTATTTATATTGCAGTTGAGGCCAGAAGACTGGCTTTGGAAAGCTGTCCCTGTCCCTGTCCCTGTCCCTGGGGATGGGTGGGTACAAAAGATGTGGTGCACAGGCTCCTGCTGAGCACTCCAGGGTGGCTGTGTCTGCTCCTGGAAGCTGCCCAGTTCCCTGGAAGCTGCCCAGTTCCCTGGAATTGCACTGGAGAGCACACAGGGACCTGGGCAGGGTCCCAGGGGTGAGCCTTCCAGTGCAGGGATTAAGCAGCTATAGGTGCAGTTTTCAGCTTAAAACCCTTGAGCTGCAAGTAAAATGGGCTGGCCATAGGCTCATCAATAGTCAATAAAGCCTGTGGCTGTGCAGCCATCCCTCCATCCATCCATCCATCCATCCCTCCCTCCCTCTCTCCTTCCTTCCATCCATCCCTCCCTCCTTCCATCCATCCATCCATCCCTCCCTCCTTCCTTCC
>VWYO01027034.1:209587-219924 GCA_013400275.1 Rhadina sibilatrix | reverse complement strand
TCCATCCCTCCCTCCCTCCATCCCTCCATCCATCCCTCCCTCCATCCCTCCCTCCCAGTGGCTGCACTGACAGTGTTCTCCCAAAGCCCAGGATGCAGGGCTCCTGCAATCTGTGTCCTTCAGGCTGCTGCAGTGCTGGTGGAGCCATCCCATTTCACCCTCAAGGCCTCCCTAAGCACCCCCAGTTAACTCTGTGGCTGATTCACTGAGAAATCCCTCTGGGGTGCTGGATTTCCCAGAGCTGCTGTGGGAACATGAGCAGCCCATGTTCCCACAGAGGCCCTGGGTGTGTTCCACCTCTCAGAGGAGGAACTGCTCCCCCAGAAGTTTTGGTGAGGTGCTAAAGTAGGGCAAGCAAGGCAGAACTTGGGGCTGGAGTTCCCCCTTCTCAGGATCTCTCAAGTAAATCACTTCCTCAGCCTGGGAAACACCACTGGCCCTTAGTAAGGGTCACTTAAATGGTCATGAGTAATTGGAGTGAGTTTTGTGTGAGCACACTTGTTACCATTTTAAGTCATGAATTTAAGTGTGTGGAAATCCATCTAATGCATTAAATTGATAGCTTTGGAGTCTGGATTTCAGAAATAACTGTGTCATGGAAATTAAAGGGTATTCAGAGAGAGTTTTCCTGTACTGTAGCTATAACTAAAGATTATTTTTTTAACTATCACTATCATTCTCCTATTAGGTAAAAAATCCCAGTTCAAAACCCAACAAAACAATCAAGTACCTTAGAAGTAAGATAACCCTCCATGTAAATAAATACTTTCCCTGTCCTCTGCTAAATGTTATCAAGTTAAAAATTGAGAAATAAAGCTGTCAATGCAGTAATCTTGATTGCAAAATTATGTAGTTCTTGCTGGTTTTAGTCCTGGGGATTTGCTGTCTACCTTGCAATTTGGAATTGAAAGATTCACTTCTTTCCTTCTCTCTCCAGCTTTCAAGGAAGTTCATAATTTCTTTAAAACTTTGCTGCTTCCCTTTTTTATGCCCCTCAAAATAAAGCATAGCTTTCAGCTGGTAGAAACACTGAGAGAAAATCGGACATAATTTTGTTTTCAGAAGAAATTGGGGTAATGCTTACTAATGTTGAGCCTTTAAGAGTTTTTGGATAATTTGTTCACCAGAATTTCATAACTGAAGTATCTGAAAGAGTTGGTAACATTTCCATGTGGGCAATCAGATGATGATTTTGAGTTGGAATAGCTATTCAGCACCTTTCAGAGTAGCCTTGCACTGGGTCAGGTGGCATACATTGCAAATAAATTGTCAGAAAGTGAGCAAAAGTATTGTTCTTGTTGGACACGGGATGTGGAGGCCTGTTCTAGTTGAGTAATTTGTATTTTATTTCTTACAAGATGTAACCTGTTTTAACTCTATTCAGCCTCTGGAGTTTGTCTTGGTCTGTTTAAGCACTCCAGGAACGTCAGGGTGATGTTCTGCCTGCAGGTAAAATATCTGGAGTTGATCTACTCCCCCCACTGCAAGGAGTATCTTCAGCTTGTTCTGCCCAGTAACCTTGAACAGGAGCAGAGCAGCTCAGTGTGACATCCCTTTGTGCTCTCATCAGCCCCTCATGGTCTTTCTTCTCCAGGCAGCACTGAAAACACCTCGCTCTCAACACCCTCTGTCTACTTCTTAAATGTGTCACAGCTTTACTTTGAGAGAAGGAATCAAGGACAATTTTCCTTGGATTTGCCTCAGGCCCTTTTCCAATTAGAAAATCGAGATGGGGTAAGGATTTAATCTGGGTGCTAAATCAAAAGCAGTTTGTACCTAGAAGCTGTGCGAGGGGAGAAACAAAGCACCTGTCTAACCCAGAATGATGGAGGCTCTGGAAATCTCCAGAGCAGGATGAGCAGGAGGAATGGCCTTGTTTCCCTAAGTAACTCACTGGGAAAGGCTTCGGCTGTGATTGATGAGAGAGCTGAGGAGCACTACCAGGAGCAGTCAGCTGGCACTCTGTGGTGCTGAGACAGCCCAGGAGCACACCCAGGGAGGCTGGCTCTGGGGGGAGTGTGCTTTCATCCTGCACAGTTCAGCCACGGCCCCCCTGCTTGCACTGCAGAGCCCTGGAAAGAAACACTCTGTGCTTCCCCCATCAGTGCTCACCTTGGTGCAAATGGCAGGAGACAGTGGCAGTGAAACAAGAGCAGGCATGTGCCACTCCTTTGAAAAGGGAGCCCTTCACCTGCCCTCTGAGCTTCACTTAGCAGCAAATTCCTCAAAGAACTATCCAGAATGTGCCAGAAAAAAAGAAAAGTAACAACCGAGACCTGATCTGCTCATCTGCAGAAGGAATTTAATTACACTTTTGTTTTGCTTATGTAATTTCCTTCTTCTTCCCCTTCTGTCAGACCCTGTTCTCATCAAGGGGTGTCTGACAAGGAAAAGATGGGAATAGGATACAGCTGAAAGCTTCTGAGCTCTTGGGACTTGGTAGGGAATGCAGACCCTGATCCAAAGCCTCCTTATCTCCTTGCTGCTGGACTTCCCTCCAGCTCTTTGGGAGGAGGGAGGGAAGGTGCTCAGGAAGGCACAGAAGCAGGGCAGAGGCAGTGAGTGAGCCTGGCTGCACTGCAGAGAGGCTCTCAACTTCCCTGTGCCCCAAGAGAAGGGCAGCCAGCCCAGTGCAGGTAAATCCCCCCACCTTTAGGGATTCCCTGGCCAAGAAAATACAATTCCTGCTTGTCCTGCCACTGCTGGCTGGTGGAGGGAGTGGCCACAGCTCAGGGCAGCAGAGATGTCCACTTGGGCCAGATCCAGCTGTGACTCCCTGAGAAAAAGAGACCTCCAAAGCTGCCCTGATCTCAGATTGCAGGGTTACCAGAGGGTTGCTCAGGGTAAATCACCTTCATAATTTGATAACTGCTTTAATTAGTTTTCTAATTGTGCTTATACATCCTTTTCCCCTATTCCTAAAATAATGAAGATGTTTCTGTGCCCAGGATGTGATATTTGGACACAAGTTCTGCTGCTCACTTACCCAAATCCTGTTTGCTTTTCCTTCCCTTTCAAACCAGCCCGTTCTCCAGGTGGTTGTACCCAAGCACAGCCTCTGCTCCTCTGGTGTCTGAAGCCAAAGCACAGCTCAGGGTAGTCCTGGTTTTCCTGCTGCAGTTACTCAGCTCACCTGCAAAGCCTGATACAGTCTCCAGCTCTGATCATTAACAATCCCCCCTCCTCACATCACCCACACTGTTTTCCTGGCTCTTTATCCAATCCATATTTATACTCAATGGCCATGAACTTTACTTACAAAGTGACCTCAAAATCAGGCAGGTTATCATGAAAATTAAAGCTGTTTTTATCTGTCCCCTTGCTCCCCAGCACTTGCCTTATCTGCAAGTAAAAAAGGTGTGTCCTGGAAAAAGTAAAAAAGCATCCTGACCTTCAAGTAAAATATTTGTGAACATTTGTGGTTACCGCAGGCAAAATGAGCTAGTTCTTCCTTCAGGGACCTTCCCAGAAACAGCAGAAGTGTTGAGCTTGAAATGCTCACACCAAGTATGTCCCTTTGAAGTGCCATAACTGGTTCAGATTTGACAAGGTTTGCACTGCAGCTGATGCTCTGCAGTTCCAAGTGTCCCCATGGCCGGCCTCTGCCCTGGCTGTGGCTGAAGGATTTTCCCCAGGATCAAGATCTGTGTGTGCCCCCATCCTTCTGTGGCCCAGCAGAGCTGTTTAGCTGTGCTCACGTGTCAGCTCTGGCAGCCAGATGTGTTTCTGTTTGCCATCCAGGCACTGCTCTCCTTGGCAGGGTATTGAAATTCTGGGTACCAAGGAGCACAAAGGAGATCTTGTTGATAGATCTGTTAATTGTTGGTACATAATGGTATCTTTTGGAGAACAGCACCTGGCCAGGCTGGAATGTGCTGCCAGGTGGCACTTTGGGGATACCTTAAAGCCAGGACAAAAGCTCTGTGTGATGCAGCTGTGTCACACCACTCTCACTGTGCAGGGCACAGAGGAGGCTCTCTGCAGCATCTGAAGGGCAAACAAAGGGGAAGGAGCCTTGATTGGTGAGCCTTGATTGTGTTACACAGGGATCAGAGGAGATAAAACACAGGCTAGTGCCCTGTTTGTAAAATAAAGGCTCCAATTACACAAGGTGCTGCTGCCTCTGTGCCTCCCTGACAGCTGTGAGCAGAATGAAAACCACAGCTCTCGTTACATGAAGATGTTGGTAATTAATTCTTCCTTGGAATTCCACGTGCTTAGGCACTGTACAGAAGGCTGGTTTGGGTTAAGGCTGAAATTCTAAATCTGCCACCTTCCCCTCCTAATTTTCAAAGCACACAAGTGTTCAGAGCCCAAGGGTGTGTCTCCAGTGCTGGGTGCAGAGAGACCCAACAGGCTCAGGGACAGAGAGTGACCAGCTGGAATGGGTGTGGGACCCTCCTGAGGCAGCCTGGGCTGCTTTGCTCTTGGTGGGGACATGCAGGGGACAGGCAAAGCTGCTGATCCTGCCTGACAGCTGGGGCTGGAGGTCACCTGAACCCCCAGGAGCTCTGTAGCTTGGCTCTTCCCTTGTGCCATTCCCCCGTGGAATTTCCTGAGCAAAAAGGGAATCTGGGCTCTGAGGAAGGGCATCCAAGGCTCGGTGTTTCTAAGGGTTGTTCTGGGAAATGAGCTGCACCTAAAAGAAAATATTTCTTCAGCTGAGATGGAGTTAACACTCTGAGGGGCTGGCTGGGGTCAGTGGGATGGAGGGCTTGGCCTGGCAGCCTCATTATCCCTGGGCAGGAGTGTGAGCTGAGTGTGGGCTGAGACCCCTCCCAGCACTGCTGCTGCTCCTGGTGTGAGCTGGGACCTGAGCTGGGCCCTTCCCACCCCAGGGTGAGCATGGGGCTGCTGGGTGTCCCATCCCACAGCTCCTGCACACCCCAAAGTGAACATGGGGCTGCTGTGTGTCCCATCCCACAGCTCCTGCACACCCCAAAGTGAACATGGGGCTGCTGAATCCCTCCCCCCACAGCTCCTGCACACCCCAAAGTGAACATGGGGCTGCTGAGTGTCCCCCCCATGGCTCCTGCACACCCCAAAGTGAACATGGGGCTGCTGGGTGTCCCCCCCACAGCTCCTGCACACCCCAAAGTGAACATGGGGCTGCTGGGTGTCCCATCCCACAGCTCCTGCACACCCCAAAGTGAACATGGGGCTGCTGGGTGTCCCCCCCACGGCTCCTGCACACCCCAAAGTGACCATGGGGCTGCTGGGTGTCCCCCCCGCAGCTCCTGCACACCCCAAAGTGAACATGGGGCTGCTGGGTGTCCCCCACCACAGCTCCTGCACACCCCAAAGTGAACATGGGGCTGCTGGGTGTCCCCCCCACAGCTCCTGCACACCCCAGCCCTGTGATACCCGCAGTGCTGGAGGTGGAGCAGAGCAGAGCAGAGCCAGGGGTGGCTGCTGCCTGCTGCACGGAGAGCAGCTCTCATTTCATTGCCAGCCCAGCCCAGCCCAGCAGAGCCTGCCTGGCTTTGAGGAATGCCTTTATTAGCTGGCTGTGATCTGTTGGCAAATTAGGCCACGCCAAATGTGCCTGCAGCCTCCTGCTGTGAGGGGGATGCTCCTCAGATCCTCAGCACACCTCGGAGATGTTTGCACATTACAGAGTGTTTGCAGTCTATTTGTCCTGCCTTTGATCATGTCCTTGCAGAGTGTATTCTGCTTGCATGCCCTTCCCTCTCTCAGCATTGATCCTTTTTATGGTCTCTTATAACAACTTGGGTTTCAATTCTCTTACAGCTCTCTAATTAGTGTTCTTTCCTTCCACTGCTAAGGCAGAGCCCGGGGCTGTTGTACAGGCTGATATTGTGGCTCAACACACGCTGCCTAAAACGTGGATGTTTATTATGTGCTTCATTATGTGGTGCATTGTATGTCCTGCTTGTTAAATTTGGCATTTTGTGCATGGTTATGGGCAGTGTAGCAGCACAATGAAAGGGATATCTGGAAGGCATATTTTTGATGCCTCAGATTTCAATCACACAAACTGAATTTGCTTATTTGTCGTAGCAGGGGATAAAATGAAAACGCTCAATTACAAATGAAGGGAAAACCTGAATTTCAGGATGGGCGTCCCACCCCAGCTGTCAATAATTTGTTGGCCCGTGAGGGGTTTGCTCTGCTGGCTATGCTCAGTGGAGGTGTGATCTGCCCACAGCCCTGTCTCTCATTTTTTGGGCACACCTCCTGCCTGGGCTGGCTCCCGTGCCTGCTGCCAGCAGCAGAGTGGCCGTGTGCTGTGCTTGCCAGAGATTTACAATGAATACACCAAATATCTCCCCTCAAGCTGTGCTAGGAGACTGTGTGTGTTTAGACACATGCTGGATAACAGCACACCCTCCCGTGCACGCTTCCAAGTTCTGCAAAATACCCCCTCAGCTTCCATTCCTCTTCCTGGAGAAGCTACCAGATGCTTGGTTATTGTTTTGCAAAGCAGGCTGCATATTACCCATATGTTTTCCCCCTTGTTTTTCAGGAGACAAACTAAACGTTAGTGCCTGTTTCAAGTACTCATTAAATATTTTAGGTAGGTTGGGAGTGAAGAGCAAGAGGCTTTTCAGAGCATGGAGCAGGCAGAAAGTCTGTGCAGGGAGGCATCCTGGCCACGGCAGGCTGGAGTGGGGCTCCGGGGTGGCACAGGCTTGAAGGGAAAGGATTAACAACCTTCATGCTCCTGCAAGAAAGGGAATATCTCAGGGTGGTGGCCAAGCCTCAAGGTTTTTGATCCCTTAATCTCCTTTTTGAAGAAAAGGAGATGAATTTCTTCCACTGGGTCTGGGTGGGAGGGTTGTCAGCAGCCAGAGGTGGAGCTCATGCAGGGGGGAGGCTGGGGCAGGCTGGGGGTCTCAAAGCCAGGCCAAAGGGAGAGGGGCTGCTCTCTGGGGCTGCTGGGGCACAGGGGGATGGAGGTGAAGGACACTTAATTGCAGGTCTTTGTTTTATGTTCTGCTGCTTGGCAGAGGCCCCTTTAGTGGCATAAAGCTGTAGCTGTGAAATTCCTGTGGAAATGGGAATTGTGGGGTGAAGGCACCATCCAGAGAGTGCAGCTGTCCAGGTGGGCTTAGGTCTGCCCAGAAAACGAGGACATGTCTGAAAGTGAATGTTTATAAATGAACTACATATCCCAGAGTAAATATCAGCCAGAACCAGGGGATAGATCCCTGTGAGCAGTGCCTTACTTCCCCAGTATTCCCTTTGGTGCTGATGCAGCTGTGCTGGTATTTAGGGATCTGAAGGAATTCGGATGGAAGCTGGCAGATATCCATGCTTTGCTTTGTTGAATTTCCAGGAAGAAATTACTGTTCCAAAGTTTCTGATAAATCGTTTGCTGTGTAAAACTCAGCCAAATGGTGCATAACTCAAACCATATCCCCCCCATCAAAGTCCCCAGTAATTTCTCCACTATTTCATCTGGATTTTGTAAATGGCTTTTTGTTAAACTGCTTTGGGGAAGGAGATCAACTTTGCCATTTTTTAATATGCCTTTTTGCACCTCTTCATCTCTTCATCTCATGCAACACTGCAATAAAAAGTTTGCCTAGCAACCAATGGATCCACTAAGGATTATGGAAAAACTTATTAATGTCACTTATTGACACAACCCTGACAATTCAGCTGTCAAAAGGGTGACACTTCAATGGGTGATGAGTGCAGGAGATTATTCATAGTGTAATTTCTGATGTGTTTCATGTCAGAGTGGAAACAGCAATTGCACAGGAGCTAAATCTTGGCTGCTCTGAGATCAGCTGAAGGGCCCAGAAGGAGCAGAGGCCACAGGTTGGCCATGGGTACTTAATGTCCCTGCCTTGCTGTCAAGGGAGAGAAGGGCTCATCCAGAGTGGGGCTTCTTTGGAGAAAAGACTGTTCTAGGAGAAAGCTGGAGGTGTTCCTGATACCTCACAGGGATCTATAGCAGGGAAGGAAAAGGTCTGTGATCTGGTGGCTTCTCTGCCTTCAGAAGCTCCCAGACATTTCTGTTTCCAGCATGATTTAAAGGAATGACCTTTCTCCAGAGCACTTCCTTAGTGATGCTCCATGACTTTGGCTCCAGCTGTCTGTGCTACTTTAAAGTGCCACAGATTTTTATAACCATATAACTCTACCCTGACCCACTACCTACTGCTTTGCAGATGGCAGCACAACCATCTGTGTGAAGTCACCCCTGCTTTGGTCCCAGGCACACCCAGTGTCCCTGTGGAAGGTGGGCTCTGGTGTCACTCCATGGCCACAGCTGGTTTTCCACTGGCAGGGACTGCTGTGGCTGGCACTGTGAGCATCTGTGAGCTCCCTCCTGTACCTGCTGGAAAAAGGCTCCTGCTCCAGCTGGACACAAATGAGACAGGGACATGAGAACGAGGAGCCATGCTCTGACACTGACTCTCTGGGGCAGGAGCTGTGAGCAGACTGCAGCTCAGGGGATGTGTCCCCATCACTGAGGCTGTGTCCCCATCACTGGGGCTGTGCTGATGGAACAAAGCTGATGGGAATTCTGGCTGCTCAGACTGGAGGGCTCTGCTCTGCCCCCCGTGCCTGGGGGAGGTTTGCAGCTGAGATAAAAGCTCTGGCTGTTCCCTTGGGGTGTTCCTGCCCAGCCGTGCCTGTGACCCGCTCTGGGTACCGGGGCCTTGGCAGCCCAGCCCTGGGAGCAGCTGTGGGCTCACCAGTGTTGTAACCTCTGGGAGATGGCTCACCCCAAGAGAGCCCCTAATGCTAGAACCATGTAGTCTGACCCTACCTTCCCCCCTATCTCTGGCCAATTGGCTCAGTGCCAGCTTATCAGTCCTGGACAGAGAACCTGGATAAACCCATGCTCTTCCTTGTTCGGCCTCTTTGGCCTCAGGAACCCTTCAAGAATAAAGCTTTGGAATAATCCTGAGGTAAGGAGCCTCTTTTGGATCTCTTCTCCCTATCCTGAGGTCCCCCACACCCAAAGTCCTGCAGAGACTGAGCTAGCAACCCAAAAAGGGGGTCTGAGGGGAGGGGAAACTTCACACCAGGGCCAGCCAGAGGCCAAACCAGCCCTGCTGGGCTCCTCTGTGTGCCTGTGCCTCAGGGTGCTCAGAACTGGGTGGCCTCAGCACAGCTGTGTCAGTCATGCCCTGAGCCTGGCTCTGCTCCTGGCCTGGAGGCCAATGCTGATCAGCTGTGACTTGGAGCAGGCAGTGCCAAAATCGAGCTTTGCAGGGGCTGTGCTGTGCAGGCCTGCAAGGGGAGTTGCACTCCTGCCAGCACAGTGCACACACCATAAATCTCTGCCCTGCACTGCACAGAAAATAAACAATTTCATGACGAGCTACTAAGACTTTACAAGCAAGTGAATCTGATTCACCCGCATCATAACTTGCATGAAAATAATGCCTGTGCTTCAACAGATGAGCATGTAAATGAAAATGTTAAAAATAAAATACTTTATTTCATCCTTAATTTGTGGTGGTTCAAGGCAATAACTGTCATAGACAAATTAATATGCTTTATTAGGAAATCAACGTGTTGGAGATGTAGCCTAATCTGTTCTGCAAGGGGATCATGCCAGCATGTAATGACAATGCATAATGTACACAATTCCTATTGAGTTTTTTCTGCTGAGCAGCTTGAATGAGTAGTAGTTTCTAAACTGGTGAGTGCAGAAGTCCTGCAGAACTCCTGAAGTCTTTTAATCTAAGAGACAGCAGGTTGGAAAACATAGAATTGCTAAAGCATGGTAACAGTTTTTAGCTGAACAGGAGAATGCCACGGGGATGTTAATTATTAAATATGCTGAAAGTGTTATTTACATACCTGCTCATGAATTTCTTCTACGTGTGTGCAAGGCACCTCTCAGTGTCTCACAAGTCAGGAGATCCTGGTTCTTCCCAATTATCCACAGCTTGTTAGACCTTCAAACATTGCACAACAAACACAGGAAGCTCCATTTCACAAATAACTAAATGTGCAATAGTCAATTAATGCTGTGGCCCTGCTCTGCAGTCCATGGGTCTCTTCTGTGTAATGCTGTGGCACGACGCTCCAAGGTCTTGTTTTGCATGTGCATTTAAAAAAAAATGCCACTCCTGATTGCTGCTCTGCACAGTTGAAATAGCTTTCTTAACTAAAGGTGGAGAAAATTGATTAGAGCAGCTGGACTGTGGCTAAAGAAATAGTCATAAGTTCCCTGTTAATCAATGGAGAATTCTGTATAGCAGTAATGAATTCCGATATTTTCCCTGTATTTAAAGTGTCTGGCAACAGGCCAGAGGTATTGAGGCTGTGGGTTAGAGTCTGTTTTGGAAACAGCAAACAGGGTTTTAGCTGCGTGATACCAATTGACTTCCAGCATTTACAAAAAA
>VWYO01027034.1:165506-184917 GCA_013400275.1 Rhadina sibilatrix | reverse complement strand
CCACAGTAAATCCTCCTGGAGTGGCAGATGTGGTTCTGGTGGGGCAGAGATGATCCTGAGAGAAAAGGGGTCCAGTGGTGGTGAGAAGGGTCCAGTGATGGTGAGAAGGGCCCAGGGATGGTGAGAACCAGATGGTGGAACCAGATCCCTGGTGTTCCTGTGTCTCAGTTTTTTTCCAGGTAGGAATGGTTGGCTCCCCCCACTGGGTGGAGCATCTCCCACTGGGATGATGGAATGTGTTGTGTCCTAAGTGACCCTTAATGGTCCATCAGCAGAAAATATCCCCCTGGAGGGAGGACCAGTGGTGACAGAGATAAGGAACACTGCCCCACCTGGTTTAACAGCTGGCCCATTATCAGAAGGAACCCACCCCCCTCCCCTCAGAGTTACAAGAGATAAGGAAAAACATCTCCCCAGCTGCTTTTAACAGATGAAATAGAATGCACAATTTTGGTTCCATAACCCAAGACACTCTGCCACAGTTCCCCTCCACAGGTCTGGGGAGCTGTGTCCCAGGGCCACAGGGATGCAGCAGTTCCTGGGGTTGGGCTTCCCAGTGTCGATTGCCCCATAAAGTAAAAGTGTAGAAGAAGTAAGTTGTGACTGCTGAACAAAGGGGTAACAAGAGGATAAAAATAGGAGCTGTTTGTGCCTGGCAGCAGCGTTAGGAGGGTGCCTGGCTCAGGGTGGGCTGGGGATGAGGAGGTGTGTGGGTGACTCCAAAATCCACATCCCAGCCCTTGTGTGCCATGAGTTAAAGCAGATACATTGCTACCCACAGGGACTTACTTCAAGTGCCTTATATTTGGCACAGTGTGACTTTAGATTACACGAGGAAATGCTAAGCATGGAGCTCTTATTGCTCTGCTCAGGCTTGGCAATTATGAAGAATAAAAAATTTACCAGAGCCTAAGCTCTTTGATAGTTATAAACACGGGGAGAATTAAGGGACAGGAAAATTATAGCAACTCAGCTAAACCACTATAATTAAGGCTGAATTGCTTTTTATATTACTGCATTCATAAGTAGAATGTTGAAATAAATAAAAAGTAAAAGCTCAAATACGGTTTCAGACTTAGATTTAGGTAGGACAAAGCTGTTTTCTCTATCCATGTGTGTGTAACTTCCAGTTTTTGTTGTTCTCCTGTTCTTACTGATGATGTCCTGCCCTCCAGATCCAAATATCCCCTGAGCTTCCTCCACTGGGAAGAGTGGGCTTGTTCTTGCCTGCAGGCACAGCCCTGTCATGCTCCCAAATCACTTGTGTGGGTTTCAAATCCCCTGTGTAATGGAATCAGAGACACCCTCACATCCTTCACATTCAGGCTGAGACCCAGCAGGATGTAGGTTTTTGAAGCTGAGTTTGTTTGTTTGTTTTTTCTTTTGGGGGTGTTTGGTTTGTTTGGTTTTAATTTATGTAACATCACAGAACCACAGAATAACCTGAGCTGGGAGGGACCCCCAGGGATCAGGGATCCAGCTCCTGTCCCTGCCCTGACCCCCAGCAATCCCCCCTGGGCATCCCTGGCAGTGCTGCCCAAAGGCTCCTGGAGCTCTGGCAGCCTCGGGGCCGTGCCCATTCCCTGGGGAGCCTGGGCAGTGCCAGCACCCTCTGGGGGAAGCAGAACCTGTCCCTGCTCTGCAGCCTGAGTTGTAGAAAACGTTGATGTTGTTTGAGTCCAATGAGAGATGTCCTGAGCCCGGGGTGCTCTCCAGACACCTGGTTTATTGGTGATGGGGAGACAGCCTGACCAGGGAAGGGAGCAGCAACAGGAGANAGCTCCAGCTGCTCCCTGGGTGCTGCCCCTGGCCCAGAGCTGAGCTCGGAGCTGCCCCTGCAGCCCTGGGGAGCTCTGCCCTCAGCTCCTCTGCTGCAGCTGAACCAGCCCAGTGCCCTCAGCTGCTCCTCCAGGCCCTTCAGCATCTTCACGGCCTCTTTTGGAAACCCTAATGGCTCAATACCTGGTATTGCAGTGACCAAACCTGCAGTGAGTGTTGGAGATGCTATTTCACACAGCACAGACACCCTGCAGCCAGCAGACCCCGTGTGACTGCTTCTGCATCTTCATCTTCATCAGCCCCCTGCTAATTACCTTCCAGGCCAGGAGCAGTTCCACTGAAGCTGAGAGTAATGTAGAGCCTTCAGAAATACAGAGCTCCCCCAAGCTTGGTGAAAATCCTCAGCTTGAGGTGAAAGACCCACATGAAAGCTCCTTCAGGGGGAGAATCCAGCAGAACTCAGCCCGTGCTTGCTTTGGGAGGCAGCGGGTGGATGAGTTACCAGCCAGGCCAGCAAGGGACTTAGGAAGCAGCTGAAAGCATATTGAGGGGAGGGTTGGGTCAGAGGGCACATGGGGCTTGCTGTTGGTAAGCTTGTCTGGGTCAGCAGGTCTGAAATGGGAATAAACTCCCATGTGTGCATTTCAGCTTAGAGAGAGTGGCTTTCTTCCTGATGAAAACCAGCCTGAGACCTCTGAAAGTGATAAAATATACAAGAAAGCAAAGTGGCCTTCGTGGAGGGAATTCTCAGGTGCTATCATGCTTGTGTAGGCAGCAGCAATCTAATCACAGCTCTATTCTGCATTATTCTGCCACAATAAACTCCATCAGTGGCACTGCTTGCGTGCCCGCCTGCCTCCCCCTCCATTTCACCAACCAGAAAGCTGACTTTAAAGGTCCTGCTCACGTTAATTTGGGACTCCCCTTAAATTGCACCTTGGGTTATGAAATGACAAAGCTTGGCAGCAGCTCTGAGTGATATTCAGGGCAAATTGGTTCCACGGCAGAGGGAGCGAGGCCACCTCTGAGCGCTTCTGGAAGTCCCAACAAACTGAACATTGATCTCAGCGTGTTCAAGAGAGGGGGGAACCCTGATTTCCCCTTGAATGGAAGCAGCAGTGAACCTTTTTTCTCTGCTTCTAAATTCCTTTTCATGTAAGCTTTGCTGTCTCTTTGTAACCATCTGCTGCAGTGCTCTGCACTCTGAGCTTGTCTTCACATTTCAGATATTTTCGTGTTTGTTTCTGTGGCAGTGGAGGAGAGCTGGAGGACGTGAGCTCCAAAAGTTCACAAAGCAAAAGAGCAGCTGAGGCAAAGGACATCCCAATTTAAGGGAACTTAAAATGTATTGTTAAGAAACATATCTGGTTAAAAAATCCTGAGCATTTCAAATGTACTTCTCAGGCTGTCGTCTCCACCATCTTCAAGATCTTCACTTAACCCTACATGTTCCCAAATCATGGTGCCCATGGCTTGTGGGCAGCTGGAAAGTGGATGTGTGTCTCTACACTTAGTATTTTTAAGAGTGATAAGCTGTTTTTGATTTATTACATAAGTTTTAGTAATGCTGACAAGGCTTTCCCACAGGAAGGTAAACTTTAGCTCAAAGCTTGTTAAGTGGAATAATCTATATTTTCAGGAGGCAGGAACATGTATACCCTAATTTCTCTGTAATGTTTAGACCAGAAGTTGGATTTCCAACTTTCCTTTGGATTTAGGGACAGCAGGAATAGACTCAAACAGATTTGAGGTAGGAGTATTTTATTTGGTAGGAGTAATAAATTAAGGTGTCTTGTAGAACTCTGAACAGGATGTTTCAATTCACTTGTTATATGTGGCAAGTTTTTGGCATTAAATCCTTTTTATAATTTTTATTTTAAGCATAGGTAGTTGACATTTCTGTGTCATGTTTTCAGATTGGTCAGTCTATTCCTGAGGTCCACAGCTGGGGTCATGGGGCTTTTATCCAGCAGGGCTTTTGGACTTGTCCATGGCCCTCTGAAATGTGATGAGGTAAAGACAGAGCCCTTTTAGGTGCCTTTGGGCTGCTGAAATGTTCCCTAATTCTGCCTCTGCATAATTACACTTCTGCCAGGGTTTGGGGATTCATATAGCTGGAAGGAAAACTTATGTTTCCAGTTTTTGTTGTTCATGAGTTAGCCCCCGGCCAGTGCCAGGCTTGGGGCTGCTGCTGCCCCCCAGGCCCTGGCTGGAGTTTGGGGTGTGGGAAGGGGCTGCTGAGGCAGCTTGGTGCAGGTGCCACCAGGTTCTGTGTCTTTGGAGGAGCAGTAGGAGCAGAAGTGCCAAGGGGCAGCACCCCCAGGTGCTGCTGCTGCAGAGCCTTGGGCTGAGACAGGCTGAGCTCAGCCTGGGTGAGTGGCTGGGTTTGTTTTGTTAGGAAATATCAATATGATGGCTGAGAAATGACCAGCAGAAAGGAAGGATGTTTACAGCACTGTGAGTGAGGATTGGAAGCAATAGCAAATTTAAAACAAAACTCTACAAGCTCTAGGTTGTTACTGGAAGGTTCTACAAATATGATCTCTCTGCAGAGAAATTTCAGGAATCAGGAATCTCGTTTAACTTCTGGGATTTTGCTCTAAGAGGAACAAAGGCAGCACATGAATGCCAGGTGTGGAAATCCAGGGCATTCCTTTGGATACCCTGGGCTGTCAGAAACCTGCACAGGGGGGTTTGAAACCTGTACAGGGGGGTCTGGGGTCTGTACAGGGGGGTTGGAGACGCTGGCTCAGAGCCCAGAAAGGCAAGGGCTTTGACTTTAGCCCATGGGAAAAACTTCTAACACTGAGAGAGGAGTTACAAGCTACAAAAGGTAATAAAGAATAGAGAAGTTTTCACATTTGGGTTTCTAGATTAGGGGTGAATGGGGACAAGATGGGGGGTTCTGGGTGGTGCCCTGGGGTCTTCTTCTTTGTATCCATCTTCTGCTGTGACAGTGGCACAAAGCAGCTTTTAGGAGATTGGATCCAAGAGTAGAAATGACCTGTTTAGTACAGAATGTTGCTGTGAAATTGTAAATAATAGACACGTAATAATCTGTATAAAAGATGAGGAGCCTCTGTCAGGGGCAGAGTCTTTGCCTGGTGCCTGTGTTGTTGAGACCTTGGCTGGGCACAGGGAAAAAGGAAAAAGATAAGGAATAATAAACAATGAGGAAAACCTTGGAAAAAGAACATCTGAAGACTCCATGTTGTTCTGTGTCTGGCTTGGGGCTTTTCAGAGGGCAAAGGACTCTAAACCACCCAAATCTGGGGAAACCAGCCAACCTGAGAGCCAGGGGTGCAGATTTTAGAAGGGGTGTGCAAATCCCACACTCTTCACTGCTCCAGGTTGGAGACCTCCCAGCTGATGGAAAGCTGCTTGGGATGAGATCCTCTGTGATGTGAGAACTTGGCCCCAGCTCCGTGAGCAGTACAAGGGATGACTTGGAGAACTTTCAAAGCAAATCCATTCAGGTTCTAATTTAGATCATGAATTCTTTAAACCACCCAAATCTTTTTTTTCTTTTCTTTTTTTTTTTTTTTTCTGTAATTTTAAAAAATAAATCTGTTTCTTCCATAGCTGAGTCCCATAGGGTGTTTCTGAGAGCAGCCCACAAAGGCTCAGCTGGCTGAGATGCCTGCAGTGCCCTGGCCTGGCCCAGTGCCATACCCTGAGGTCAGCAATGGGTGTGACTCTGTGGAAAACCCTCATTTTCCATGGCATTGAAGAGAAGTGCCATGTTAGGGAAGAGTCCCCAGAACTGCTCTCAAAAAGTGGCAATTGCTGCATCCTGGGCTGGCTCAAGGTTTGCATTTTGGTGGCTTCAGGTCCCAGTCTCTGTGTCAGTAACAGGTAAAGGGACTGGAAAGCTGGGAGAATCCTGGGAAGGTGTTGAGTTCATGTTCTCCTCTGGCAGGGCTGGTGCTGCCAGCTCTACAGGCAATGCTCAATAAAAAGAACTGGAATGTTTCTCTTGGCTTGATGCAAGAGACTTTTCTGTGACAGCCTCAGTTGATGTGACCAAAATTTGGAAGAAGCAAACCTGGTTGTGGCAGCTGGAGAGGTGGCAGGGCTGAGATAAAGCCTGCACAGACGCCAGGGAACACAGATCCATGCAAAAGCTTTCCCCAGTGTTGGCCAATAATTCATATTGCAAACTGACAGTTTTGCTGGACATTTAATTTCTTACAGGAAATATTTCAGCATTAGATTTCATTAAGCACAGAGTAACTCCAAGCAGACTAGGAACAGAGAAATGGAATGAGCATTTACCCAAAGGAGCACCAGTTCTGCCTTCACCTAATTTTGTGCAAAATGTAGTGTAAAATTCCAAAAAGAGTTAGCTGTAGATGTGATTTGATGCCTAAGTAGGATAATTTTGAATTATGATTTGTGTTAAAAAAGTAAAAACTCCTCTTCAGATGTAAGACAAGAGAGAAAAGAGGAGAGATGTGCTTATTATAGTCAAGAACTGTGATACATAGGCATCAGTGATTCCATTTGTTTTATATACTTGCTTGTCATTTTAATGGTTTATTATCAGGGATCCAGTCAAAATTGGCAATAAAAAGAATATAGCTTTACTTTGATTCAAAGTCTGCAGCAGATATGCCAGCAGAAAGGATAAATAAGGCATGGAAAATATGCTGTTAATAAGGGAAATACAAGTAGTTCTAAGCATATTTCATATGCTTTTTCTTTGTTTTGGTCTCAAAGAGAGTGTTGAATGCACTAAAATTATTAAGTTATAGTGAATAGTACCTTGAACATGGCTTGAAATATTCCATTGTAGAGCAAACTTGGGTTTGTTCTTGTAAATTTATTCCTATAAATAATTTTCAGAGCAGAAAAAAGAAAAATATGGTCCTTTCTGATTTTGTGTACTTTACAGGAAGGGAGGATTTTTTTCAATAAGAACCTCGTTGCTATTCATTGCAATCCTCCACTTGAAGAGAGGGAATACCCTGGGGAATTTTGTGGCATCAGGTCTGTGTAGTTCTGTCCTTCAATGGCCAAGCACCGTGTGCAAGTGAGAAAATAAAAAGTGACTGAACACAGTTCAGTCTTTTTTGATGCCAAAACCCCCTTGGCTGGCCAAGCAATGGGCTGAGGAAAGGTCAGCTGGCCCTGGGTCAGGCAATTAAACTGTGTCCTGGTTTTGGGTCACTCTCTCTGTCTAACTCAGGAGTCTTGAAGGAGAAAGTCTTGATTCGAACATTTCCAGGTAGAGTAGTTGTGTACACAGTGGATTCTGTGCCTCGGGTTGCCTTGCTGACACCTGTATTTTTCTCATTTTGGGAAGAGAAAGCAAAACATTGAATTCGGCCAATTTAAGCAGTGTGCTTGCAATTTTAAGCAACTCTAAAAGTGATAGGGCTGAACTGACTCTTCTCTGGGCTTGCAGGGTCTGTGGTCAGGTACACTCCTGCAGGTTCCTTCTAAAATGTTTGGCTCTTTTACCTCTTCCTTTTCTTTTATGTTCACTAAAGGTATAAGAAAACCTCTCTATTTCTTTTAAGACAGATCTAAAACCCCCCCAACTTGAAAACCTTGAAGTGACAGAAAAGTTTGTAGCCCCCGTGGCACCACCTGTTCCTTTTGCCTCGGGCCAGATCAACCTGCACACCATGGCAGGCAGGAGAAACCAGCCTGCTGTGCTTTACTCATCAGCCCATCACAAACCTGGTGGGAAAATCCATGGCAAGAAAGAATCCATATTTCTCTTACACAAAAAGCTGCTCCCAGGCATTGATCTGCAGCTCCAGAGGCTGCTGGGTTTGTGTCTGAGACCTGCAGGGCTCTGAGCCTGGCGGGCGCTGCTGCTGCTGCTGCTGCTCAGTGAATCCCCAAAACCCACCAGGGAGAATCAGCTCAGCAGTGGAGAAAACAACAGCAGAGCCCAGGGCAGACCCAGGAGGGCGTGGAGTTAAGTGGTTATCAGCAGGCCAGGCAGGTCTGGTGTGTGTTCAGTGGCTCTGCCATGGTAATCTGCTGAGGGACGCCTTGCTGCCAGCCCATTGACTTCAGGTGCAGCTGGGAGTATCTTGCACTTGTATGACTGCCTGCCTGCAGGTCCCCAGACAAAGTGGGAAAATATGCTCAAGTGCAAGAAAATAGAACAGCAAGTTTCTCATTCCAGGAGATGAGTTTGTGGATGGACCTCCTGACCTTTCCAGGAAAAAAAAGGGTAACAGCTGGAAAGAATCTGGGACAGAGAATTGTGGGGGGAAGAAGGAGAATAAAAGGAGAAATGGGAGAGGATTTTTATGGCTTCAAAAGGGAGGAGGAGCTGAACCTGACAGCAACAGTCCACAGTAAAGCATGTTAGAGAGGCCAGGTCTTGCCAATGCCCTCTGGAGTGTGTTCTCATGCAGACACTCAGCCTTGCAGGTGGCAGCTTTGTTACACAGCACCAGCAGAGCTTTTGCAGCTAAATTGTCCTTCCTGTGCTGGATCCAGGTCCCCAAATCCTGACCCTCATTTTCAGTCACCCTTTGGCCTGAGTTGGCTGCAGCTTTCTCTGTGGTGGTTCTGCTGGGCTTGGCCCCAGGGCTGCCCTCTGGCTGAAGTTCTTCACCTGTTTCTTTTTCTCTGTTTGGAGTCCTGGTCTGGAGAGATCTGAGATCCATCATATGGGATCTGGGACTTTTGGACACCAAATTGTGTCTGGCTAGATCAAATCCAGGTCTCTCAAGGCCTGGGTTTATTTAGACCACATGGGAAGATGAATCAGCAGTGACATATCCAGGGCATTTTGGGCTGACTGCCTGGCTCAGTAAATGTGACACCTTCTGGCCACGGCACAGCCCGTGGACACGAGGGCTGAAGTGCCCAGACATTACTCATGCCACAATTCAATGCCTAAGTACCTGTTCAAACACCCTGAACAGCTCATGGGCAATCATTCATAGTCCCCATCCCCAGGACCCTGAGATTTACCACTCCCCTGTTAGGGAATGTGTTTGAAGGTGACTGAGGGCCCCAGGCTCCCACAGACTCTAATTTAAGAGTGCTGCCTTCTGTGAGCATCTCTGAGCAGGAGCCATCAATACATCCTGACCTTGCCTTGCCCCTGCTCGGGGTGTGGGTGATCTGGGCAGCTCTTCCATGGTTTTTGGAGTGGGGCCATTAGGTTTTGTGTGGGCAGATTTTCCAGATTGTTACACTGGAGTAGAAAAGACAAAAGCCAGTTTTCAGAGCTGCCTTGGGAGGCTGTTCCCTGTTCCTTGTGTTGTTCCAGACTGCCTGTGCTGACTGGAACTGTAAAATGGTGTGGAATGGAGAGCACTGGTGTGAGCACAGCCAAAAACACCTCCTGGTACTGAGACCTCCAAACTGCCTGCATGGGATGGCATTTCCAAAACAGAGGAAGTGGTGGTGGTGAATTCCAGGGCAAAGGGCTGTGCATCAGGGGGGAAAATGGCTTTGTGTTTAAATGCACTTCATCACTTCACTCTGCCCAGTGGAGGGGATGTGCAAAACCTATCAAAAGCAAACTATCAAAGGCATATCAAGCTCAGGAGGAAGTAGCTGCTCTTGCTTTGCTGTTCCTGGATGTCCTGACCCCTTCTCTCTCTCCCCTCAGCCCCAAGGGCTGTTCCTGTTCTGTGCTCTCTGTTGCTTTTGAGGTCTCAAGAGTCTGTGTGTGAGGGAAAAGGGCATTTCCATGAGAAGGGAGGCCAGTTCTGCCTGGTGGTGTCTGGAGCCCACAGCAGGGCCTTGACCTGGAGCCTTTCTTTGTTTTATGGATCTATTCCCTTTCCTTGGGGTTTTCCTGCTGAATGCTGAATGCCCTGGGTGGTCCCACTCCGTTGTCATTTGTGGCCATTAGCAGAGGGCTGAGCAGGGGGGTCCAGGAGAGCATCCCCTGCAGCCAGGGAGAGCCAGGAGCACCCTCTGGAAGGGATGTGCTCCTCACAGTCAGCAAGGAAGTGCAGCCTCAGCCTGGTGGAGATAAAGCTGCTGCCAGAGGGGCTGAACCCACCTCATGCAGAAATGGGGACATCTGGTCCCACTGCTGAGACCTCCACTAGGGAATAAGCCAAAAGAAAATTCCTTGCTAAGCCTATGGATTGTTTTCACAGTATCCATATATATATTTGTCTATTCTCCCAGCTATTTTTGATTATCTGCAGCTGTTAAAACTGTTGTTGTGCATACTTGCCCTCTCTTAGAGTTTGGTCCATACTACAAAAATTGTAATTCTGAGAACCTTACTGCACTGCAGGCAGAAAAATATCCATGTTGGGATCCCTGGGTACAGCTGGGACTCACAGCAGCAGGATATTTTCTGGCCCTTTTGCCCGGGTGTACAAGTTCTGCTGGGTGCTGATGTGGTCAGCCAAAGGCAGGTGCTAAACTCAGAGCACAGGATGTTAATGGCTGAGGGTTTGCACTGTGAATCAGCCAAGGAGATGGGCAGGGAGCTGCTGTCAGGGCAAGGAGGGCCTTGTGTCACTCTGTGCAGGGGGCATGCAGCAGTGATTAGGGGTTTCTGTCCCTTGGAAGGTCAGCTCCACGCTCAGCCTGGTGCTCCAGGTGACACCTGGGGACAGCTGAGCAGAGCCAGGGCTGGGCTGGTTGGCCTGGGGATGCCCTGGATGCCCAAACCAGGCCTTTTCTCATGGCTTCAGTTCCTCATTCCTCACCCCAGGGGAGCAGGGGAAACAGGGTGGGCTGATGCTGTTCAAGGTTACAACCACACGGACTCTGAGGTCAGAAGGCTGACAGTGACTCCAATCTTTATTCCCTGGGAATTTCTTCCCTTTATACTGTTTTACCCACCAAAGAACCACCCAAGGGGTGAAACAAAGACAAACTTCTTCAACCACATTGGTCAAGCCAGAGGGACATCAAGAAGAAGTCCCTCCTAGGGAAAGGAATGCAAACACAGGTTACAGTTAGGAAAACGTGGCTCTTGTTGGCAGAAAACTCTCTGGGAAAGAGTTTCAGGGAAACCCAAACATCACAGCACGAACCAGGGCTGCAGTAGGGGGTTTTGGTGGGGGCTGTTTGAATAGATGCAATGTTTTAACTACTGCAGTTGTTCTGGGGTTGATGTTTTAAGGCAGTGCCTCATTCCTCCCACTGTTCAGCTGGATTTTGGAGAGTGCTGCCACTTCTCGAGATGACAGTGCTTTGTAAAAGTAGGAAGTGGCTGCTGCCTGTCTTTGCCTGGCTGTGCTGGCCCTGAGGGCTGGACATGTGAATTCAGCCTTTCAGCACTGTGCCACCCGGAGCCAGCACTGTTTGATTTGCAGGTGTGGGAGTGAGCTGGGGCTCCCCTCCAGTGCAGAGTTCTGGAATATCTGCAGGGCAGTGTCACTGTTGGACACAAATGAGGAGACTGAGTCTTGTTCAGAAGGCTGATGCTCCAAGAAGGGGCTGGTTTATTGTCCAGACCTGTTTTATATCTTTTTACAATGTGCCCACCTAAGAGGTGGGATCTCTTGACCCATTGGTCCCATCAAAGACAAACAAGCAAAGTCCCTCCTTCAGAGAGGAATGTGAAAAACAAGATAGTTTAGAAAATATGACCTTGTGTACCAGTTTTCTGTCCCTGGGAAAGGACCCCAAAAAACCTAAACATTACACACAGTGACTACAGGGCAGGTCCTCGTTAGTCAGACAGAGGGAACACAGCATCTTAATTAGCCAGGGAGCTGTTCATGGCTGTGTGTGCACTGTATGGAAAATAACATGGTAAAGAAACAACTGCGGGGGTACAAATATTTTATTATTATTATTATTTTTTTTTAATTTAACCCATCAATTTTATTGGTCGTTTTGACCACAAGCTGAAGTTGTGATTTTTTTTCCCCTTTCAACTCCTTGGTTGAGATCTGTTTGATGATCTGGGTTTCAAATTTGATGACTGCCATATAGCTGCAGTTCTGCAGCTCTGGTTGTGTGTTTGCCCACAAGGGTCAGGGATTTCCAGCAGCTGATGGGATTCCAGGCCCCACGAGGAACACAGGATGGGGCAGGTACTCCACACCTGGCTTATCTCAGTTTTACCTGGTTTATCTCAGAGGGAAAACAGGAACTAAGAGGAAAGATAGAAGGTTTTATGAGCTCTGAATGGAAATGCCAGTACTCCATCCTGCCATGAATTTCTGTCTTTCTGCCTGTCCCCTCAGCTGTAGGACTGGGGCATTTCTGATTCCCAGCGTTGTAAGGAGCAGCACTGTATGATAGAATCACCTCATTGCCTCATCACTCTTTGCAAAATAATGATTCCCACGTGTTTTATTCAGCCTTGGACAGCGAGTGCATGGGGACAGCTGGCACCTCCTTGGCAGGAATCCTCTGGAGATGCATTGCTTTCTTCTGTGCTCCTCTTACAACCTCTGCTGGTTGCCTTTGATGCTGATGTTCTGGTTTAATAGGACTCATCCTTTTACTGCAACAACATCAGAGTGCTGTGAGTAAGAGTTTGTTCTGCTTTTGTTTCTTCTTGCTGTCAACTATGGATGCCTTTTAGCTGGTTTATTTTTTTTTCCTCTGGGTTTCTATTTTTTCTTGTTGCTCATCAGAAGATGTGTATCAGGGAAGAGGATCAGTTAAAGGCTTTATTTCAGAATTTAAGGTAATCACTGCTCTTGCTGCTTTTTTCCATGGCTCTGGGAAGCTATGGTAGCTCAACACTGAAATGCCCACTTGTGCCATTAGCTTACAGACCTGAGATTCTCTCATCTTTTGAGAATATTACTCATTACTCCATCCTATTAATAACAGCAGCAGAGCTGTTAGTTCATTTTTACTCAGGGTTATTAATTTAATAGTATTTATTTTTAACTCAATTTGTTTTATTCTTGATCTCTCTCTCTCTCTCTCTTTTTTTTTTTAGTGCTCTTTCAACAGCCAAAATCTTCTTTAAACTCTGTGAGAGGTAAGATGGTGACTTGCAGACTTTGACTGCTGGGTCAGTATTTTCCCCCTCCTGTTTTTGGGAAGAAAGGGATGAACAACAGCAGTGTCTTGGCTGTCCTCTGGCAACTCACCCGAGGTGCCTGGAGCAAGGCCAGTCCGTGGGAGAAGGGGAGCCAGGCAGGGTGCAAGGCAGGGCAGCTGAGTGCTCCTGCCCTGGGAATGTGCCTGGCTCACCCCCCTGGCCTCAGCTGAATTCCAGGATGCTCCTGCAGCTCTAGGAGGGGTCCCTGCTCCTCGTGGAGGCTTCTGGTGGAGTCCTTCCTGTGGTGCTGGAGATCAATCCCCCAGTGCCTCACAAGGCTGAGGTGAACTGGGTGTGAATCCAGGGAATTTTCCTTTACTTTATCCATATTCACTTTCAGGTTTTGCTGTGTCATAGCTGCAACCTCCCACAAGCCAGTGTAAACACCTCGTTTGCTTTTGTGCTTTGAATCCTAAAATGTATTGGCTTTTATCATTCAGATGTCAATTAAACTCTGTCTCTGCACATACCAACAGTTAAATCACTTGACAGACACAGTTAATATCTGCTGGAAGACTTTAATAAATCTTTGTTTATAACAATAGTCATGTATTCTCACTTTATATATACTTATTTATATTGCTTTTAAATTTGTGTTAAAAAAGAAAGAAAATGTTTTTAACTTCTGGTGGGAGAAAAAAAAATAAAGAGTAAAGAATGGTGGCCACAGTTACTGAGACCAGCCTGCTCAGTTCTCTAAAACCATGCACCAGTGTCCCTGAAAAACGAAAGAGGAGAACAAAAACCATAAAAACAATTAAAACCTTAGAGCACAAAGCAGACATTTAATAGAACCATGCTGACACTAAGCATAGCAGCTATGATGCAGTCTAAAGAGAGGAAGTGCCTTCAATGTTCAGGGCAGAATTGCTGTGTTTCCTGCTGGGATCAGGGGTTCTGTGGGTGGGAATTGCCACTTTCACTCCGGGCTCTTTCTCCTGAGCTGCCTCCAGAGCCTGGTGCTGCAGATTTACACCCACAGTGAAGGGCAGGTGGGATTTATAGCAGCTTGATTAGGACGTTGCAAATGTTTAGCTTTGGGCTGGTTTAATGAGCTGGCTCAGGTTATGAATCAACTGTGCCATTCATCAGAGGGGCAAAACTTTGGGATGTGACTGGCAAGTGCAAAATGTTTGTTTGCAAGGTCACACAGTGACTACATAACCCAGGACTTCAGATTTAATGAGGAGTGATGCTTCCCTGGCTTAAATCCTTGCAATGGAAGGAGCCTTTTGCTCAGTTAAATAGAAGAAGACAGCATGATGTATCTCTAGGTAATGTTGAATTTCTACATGTTAAGTGTTTGTTAAAAGGTGCACTGAAATAAAAGCAGGAGTGTTTGCATTCCCAGTCACACACGGAGCCGCAGGGAGGCCTGGGGTCCCACAGGCAGCTCGTGGTGATAATGTCATGTCCAGGTCTATGACAGTCAGGAATATTTCAGTCAGGAGTAGCCCACAAACACTACAGGAAATTAATCCAGCAAATATATTCTTTCAGGCTTATCAGCTCATCTGAGGTAGCATCAAAACTCAGCCCATGATACAATCTATTCAGCATTTGTTTCTTTCAGGCATACAGGGAGCACGGTGTCCCAGAGGAATGCTCTGCATAATGAGAGACCTGCCTGCTGAGAGATGCTGGATGGGCAGCTCAGCTGCTGCTGGGTGGGAGACAAACTGCATTGGCATAAAAAATGGGAGCTGCAAACTTCCTCTGAATGTATCTATAAATTGCCAGGCATGATTCATGGGGGGACTGGCATTTTTGGTGGTAATGAAACCTTGCAGAGTCACACATTTACCAGACTCTACTGGCTGATGACTGACAGCTTTTACAAAAGAATCAAAGTGAGCCCTTGCTGTAGCTCTGAGATGTTCTGCCTTCCAAAGAGATGTTCCAGGCTTCTTCATAAGATTGCTAATCTGCCATCTCCCTCCCTCCCTCCCTCCCTAAGAAAGGACTGAACATGTTCCTGGTGCCAGTGGAGAGCTCTGCAAAGGCTGCATCAGACCCTGCAGGAGTGGTGGAACCCTGTGCCACAGCGGGCACAGGGGAGCAGAGAAAGGGCTGCCTGGTGTTTGAGCCTGCTGAAATGCAGCTCTTCCTCTCTGGATATCCCTGGGATGTATTCCCAGCAGAATGTTGAACAGTTAATCTGAACAGAGACACTGGATCCTTGCAGGAAATCTGTAATGGGCCGTAATACAAAGCAGGGTATTTTCACTGGGTTTTGAGACTTTTCTGTATGCAAATGATAAAATCAGCAGCTGTATCCTCCTTTCCTTTTTTATTTTTTTTTTTTAAACTGTGATTGAGAATTTTGATTCTCTATCACAGGGATAAATTGGGGGGGGTGGGGAATAGAAATCACTGTTTAAAATATTAATATAATGGGGGCAAAAGAAAAGGAGAGAATTCCTTGATGAACTTTAGAGTCTTCAGTTATGCTGATTAGGAAACTTTCACTTAAAAATACCTAGAATCAGTTTGCTTTAGACAAGAGAAGTCCCCTGGAGGTTCATTGTTCCACTGCTACCAACCTGCAGGAACAGGAAACTTCTGTGATGAACTTACAAAATTGCCTGAACAAACCATTTTGAGTGGTGCCATTTCTTTACTTTCTGAGGGAGCCCAAGCCCAGCGTGGAAGAGTGCAAATTCATTTTGGGGGGGCTGATGGTGTCCTGGGTTGTGGAGCCAAATCTGTGTATTCTATTTTCATCTGTGGGAGAGAGGCCTGACCCCTTCGATCATGGGCCATNTTTGGGTGGGTGGTTTTGGTTTTTTTCTTTTTCTACTATATTTGTATTGTTAATATTCTTAGTAAAGAACTGTTATTCCTATTCCCAAAATCTTTGCCTGAAAGCCCTTGATTGCAAAATTATACTTTGGCGGGGGGAGGTTACATTTTCCATTCTCAGGGAAACTCCAGTTCCCCTGGTAGATACCTGTCTTTCCAAACCAAGACAGATGGAAAACATCCTGACAGTAAAATCTGGAATCATGACAAAACCCACTGATTTCTACCTTATACATTCCTTCCAAAAATGATTGCATTTTGTGTTTGGGAAATCCCTCAGCATGGTGGTGATAGTGCTGCAAAGCACATGAGTTAATCCATGGCAGCACTGAAGTTCAGGGGGCTTCCACCTGTCCAGACGCAGCCAGAATATTTATGGGACAGTCATCAAGGAATGTTTACAGACCACTGACTGCTTCACATGCACATCTTTTTGTGGTCAAAGTCATGAAAATATGGAGACAACTCTGATACTGGGTGACTTTGACTTTAAAAAAGCCCATCTAATGAGTTTTAGCCACCTCATGATATGCTTTTGTGATGCAGCAAGTAAATATTGCTAATTAGCTACTAGGGCTAAACATTTTTGATCATGGGCAATTGAGATCGAGGCTTATTTAGTTCACCATTAGGTTGGAAAAGCATTTTTCCCTGCAGTAATTAATTGTCTGCATCTGTGAAATTGGATTAATACAATGGTTTTATTGACTTTAAAAGCAAATCCTTGTTTGAGATGCTCCCTTAAATACAAGCCAGGATGTGCCCAGATTGGAGTTCTCATGTTTGGGGGAACAGAATTTGCCAGAATTGATGATAAAAGTTGGTTAGTTAGTGAAATTGAGCTAGATGAATTTTTAAGTGATGTGCTAAAAGCTGCAGGCTAAATTCTGCTTTGTGCTGAAGCTTTCTGCTGAATCATTAAGGGTTTCTGCTATAAATATGGTTTTCCCCCTTAACTCACCTGAAAGTTATCATATATTAGGATGCTGACTTCTCCAAGTACCTTGATACTTCCTGCAGGGGAGATAATGGTAAGTTATTGATGCATTTTGACAGCTTTTCAAACAGGTTGTCTGTGTGAAACAGAACTGTACAAAATGTAGCCTTGCAGACGTTCCCGTGTAATTTGTCATTGTAGCAACAGTGGAACAAGCCTGGAATGTGTCTCAATTTTCTGAGCAGCAAATGAACAAAAGCAAAAAAAGAGAGAAAATCTCTGTGTGAGGCACTTGTGGCCCAGAGGGGTCCTGGGGAGAGCTCTGAGCTCCAGGGCTGAGGGTGCCTGGCTGTGCTGGAGCAGCAGCAGTGAGAGGATGGATGGATGGATGGAGAGGGGACAGTGACAATGACAGGCTCCTCTGATCTGCTCCTGGAACAGCTTCTGACCCAGCCACCAGCTGACCCAAGAGGTTATTTTCTTTTTTTTCCTTTCTCATTCTCTCTTTTCCCTGGCTTCCTGCCCTGCTGTGGCTGTGCTTGCTGCCGAGGAGGGGATCCAGCAGGAATTGTGTCACCAGGAGCTATCACAGCCAAGTGCTCCAGTGTCCACATCCTCCTGCCTTCCCTGGCCTTGGCTCAGGATCTACTGCAGCAGGAATCCCACGTGTAAGCAAAAAATACTGTCAATATTGAATATTTTAAAACCGAGCCTGGGATATTTTTACCCTTTTTTCAATGCCAGCTATTAAACCCTCTTTCATACAAGGCAATTTTTCGATACAAGGTCAACACAAAAACTTCTCTAATATAAACCCCTGTATCTCTTCTTTCACTGTAACAATCGTTGTGAGAGCTGCTGAAAGTAGGTCTTGATCTGGCATTTAATATTCCAAGAGAATCACAAGGTTGTGATCATTGGGTTTGGAAGTTGTCACTGACTTCACTTTCCCAGAACTGATGCTGCAGTCCCTAATGAGAAGGGCAACATTTCAATGCCCACCAGAGCCCTCCAGATATTCTGAGCCCCAGAGGTGGCTGTTTTATTCTTCCTATCCTGTCTGGCCAGTAGCACCCATTGTATCTCCTACATCAGAAGAACAGGAAGTCAATTAATGCCTGTCTTTAAGCAACTGGACAGTTTCCAGCCAGTATTTCAGTGTCTGGCTTAAATGAACACTCGACAATGAATGGACAAATACCTGTTTTCTTCAATGGCATCAGCAGGGCTCAGAGGCTGCAAAAGGACTCAGCTGTATATTTGCTTTTTATGCACCAAAAGTGGGTTTAGACTGAGCCATCTCTCTGGAAAGAGAGCAAATTCTTAAACACAAACAGGTTTCCTAAATTTTATTTGGTGTCTCTGTGTGTGAGGCTGGGAATCCTGACAGTGAGTGGCACAGTAGCAAACCTTCCCCTTCAAAATCCACCTTACTTATCCCCAAATCTGAACAGTTTAAGTGCTTTGGGCTGGTACAAATTAATTGATCTGAGTGGATAAAGGTATTTATAATAAAAGGGAAGAGAGTGACTTCCTGGCTGGGGAAGAGAAAGAAGAAAACAGTGAGAGGTTCAGAGAGAAAATGGGAAGTGTGATGCTTGCATGAATGGTTTGAGAATGTCTGGTGCCCTTTTTACATTTCTGGGTTTTTTGATTTGTGGCCATGAAGTATATGTGAGTGCAGGAAGGAGGAGAGACAATCAGTTAAGGAGAATGTGAAGAAAAAATTAGGAAGACCAGGACAATAAAAAGGAAAGGACCTTATAAGGGATAGGAAGGAAAAGGTGGAAAACAAGAAAGAACTAAAGTGAAGAACTAGAAATACCCAAGAAGAAGTAAATTATGAACTATCCTGAGGAACAGCAATGGTAAGGAAGAAATACAAACTTATTTTTGCAGTTTTTAAACCCACGTGCACTTGTATCTCTGGTTTATCTTTTAGCTCTTACAGGCAGAAATACTGAGCTCTGAGACTAGTGAAAGTGTGGTTTTAACCTTTTTAAACCTGGATTTATGGCAGTGGAAACTCTGGCCTTTTGGGTCAGAGCTGATCATCCTGACTGTGTGCCTGGAGTGGGAGCAGGGAGAGCAGCAGGGGAGGTTGGGCAATGATCCCAGGGGATATTTTTTCAGGCTGGTGGATGCCAGTGATGATTTGCAGATTGACATGGGATGTTATTCTGACACTAGGCAGCCCATGACTGTCACAGAAACCTTTCCCCAGATTTTTATTGTGTTTAGGATTGTAATTTAGATCCATCTCCAAGTATACGTGAAGCAGCTTTTCTCGAAGCAGCAGGAAATAGATTAAAAATGCAAATGAAGCCAAACGATGCTGTACCAATCCCCTTAAGGAGTTTGATTCATTGAAATGATGTGTAGCCCCTTCTTTCTCTGGGTACAAAGTTGTTTTTAGCAGTTCTCCTGAGCGTGTGGGGGCAGAGGGAAATGAGTGGAGGCACCCATGGGGTGTGGAGGTTCATGAGGCACAGAGGAAAGCCAGTGAACAAACCCAGTAATCCTGGCAATTACAGCTGCCCTGGGGACAGCAGTGTGCTCCTGGGAGGTAACAGCAGTGATGCCAGGGACTTTTTGTGGTGTGGGGAACTCTGGAGTGACAGTGGCTGCACAGGCTTCCTCCTACAGCTGAAGCTCCTGCAATCCCGGGCAGCAGAGACAGAAGGGGAAGAGGAGAACTCAAACAGTTCAAGTGCTGACAGTTGGCATTGCTGAGAGATTGGATGTAAATGGCATAAAATTAACAGATTACGTCCTGCCAAGTTTCCTCTTAATTGATGCCATTCCCATCCTCAGCAGGCATTGTCACAGCAGAAACTCAGCCTCCCCGAGGTTCCTCACTGTTTAAACAAAGACAACGCAATTCCTCAATAAATCTGAGAGGTGAAGCTGGGTTTGTTGTTGTTGTTGTTGTTTTT
>VWYO01027034.1:106399-118128 GCA_013400275.1 Rhadina sibilatrix | reverse complement strand
TTGCTTTTCAGAGGAACCCCTTGGGAGGTTCCCTCTCAATTTTGCCCTAAACCAGGACATTGAGTCGAGTTCAACACATCACTGTGCATTAAACAGCTCCCTGGCAGTGGCAGAGCGAGCTCTTTTTGTTCTGCTGGAAGATAAACAGCTGTCTCAGTGCAATTAATAACCCTAATGGTTCCTTCCAAAAAAATGGAATAATCATAGGATTGAGTAATCAAAACTATTGATTAATGGAGAAGGCCCCTGGAAAAGGTTTAGCACAAAATGTTTCATCCTTCTGGGCATGGTTCCAGTGGAGGCTGTAGTGATGATTGAACAATAGGATTATTGTACAAAGTCATCGTTTCCAGAATAGAAAAANGTTTTTTTTTTTTTTTTTTTTTTTTTTTTTTTTCCCTTTTTTTTTTTTTTTTTTTTTTTTTTTTTTTTCTCCTTTAGCAATTCATTCATCAAATAAAATACCCATTTTTGAGCAGTGGCATTGCAGCCACCACTCTGTTTTTCAGCTGGGCTCAGAACTCACACACAGATCCCACTGGCATCACTGATGTTTCCATGGTGCAAATTAAAAGGAAAAGTTTGCTCTTAAAAATAAAATCCTGGCATCTTCATTTGTTTTTTTATGCAAAGAAAAGTGCTGATGATTTCAAGAGAAGTCCCTACTACCCCCACCACTTTTGTGCTTGAATACTTTTACTTTGCTTTGCAAAATGGAAATCTTGGAGCAGGAGGTGTGAAGGGAGGGATTAATTTCCTTGGAGTTCAAAAGAGTTCTAATAAAAATTCTGTAACATGTAACTCCTAGGCTTAATAGTCTCTACAACAAATAATACTTTGGGGAACAATAAATTGTGTAATGATAGTTCTGCTCATATTGGCTAAATCATTATGTATTGCAAAATGTCAGCCACTGAAGAAATCGTAACTAAGCACGCTGCGAGCCTGCAATCTTGCAAAAGGCTGAGATCATAAAAGGAAAAGTGAGACTAAAAGTATTTCAACGATGCCAGAATGAAAAGGCTAACAACTGTCTTTTTCACATTTTAAAATTTACCTGTTTTCCCCAGGAGATCATGAAGACATAATCAATCAAAGCAGGGCTTTTGTAGATCCTCCTGTGATTAATCTAATTATTTTGGAGAGATCGGGTGAATTTGCAGTTGATGTGAACAGCAGTTTGATTGAAGTATCAAAGGTAGATCAATAGGCCCAGAATATGGATCAAAACATTCTAAGCTAGGGAGCTTAGCATCAATATTTTCATGAGGAGCATCAACAACTGGGACTGCTGTGCTGAAGCTGAGTGAATAAATGTACTATTTTCAGAAGTCACTTGTCACCACATCAGCATGGCTGTGTCTGAGGCGTTTTCTGCAGATGAGCCTCTCAAAACACCCAAGTGTGGAAAACGTCGTGGTTGTTTGAGTCCAAAAAGAGATGTCCTGAGACCGGGATGTTCTCAAGACACCTGGTTTATTAGTAGTGGGAAGGCAGCCTAACTAAGGGGACAAGGATCCAGGAGAGCAAGCGAGCAAGAGAGGAGGGCAAGAGGGCGAATTACTTGTNTTCTAAAGCCAGAGAGTGGCAGTGGAGCCCTGCAGGGGAAGCAGCTGAGATTTGGAAATTGCTCCTGGCACTGGAGAGCTGGGAAGGGCTGCCCTGGGGCCCAAAGGGTGGCAAGGGCAGGGGAAAAGCTCTGAGAGCTCAGTGGGGCAGGCACGGGGCTGGGGCAGGCTCCCAGCAGCTCCTGCAGACATCCCTCACCTGGGTACAGCAGGAACATTTTAGGAAAGCAGCTCAGGGAGCAGGGCCTGACTGTAGGGGCAGGAGAAGCTTCCTTCCCAAAGCTCCCAGAGACTGAAGGGAGGAGATGATCAGGGCCCATTTTCTCTAAGTCTGCACTTACTCTGCCCAGTTTAGGTTCCAATGCCTGCTTTGGTCCCCCCTCAGCACAGACAGTTGAAAGGATTTGGGGTCAGGATGCCATGGAGGGGTTGGCCACAGGAAACTCAAACTTCACTGGAGCTGGAGACCTCAGCCCTCTCTTTCCCTTCTCCTCCATTCGTGTGTTTAATTATCCTGATGAGAGAGGCAGTGTTTGGCTGCAGCTCTCTTCATGGGGAAAGGTAAGCAGGGAATGCTGATAGGAGGCACTCCTGGTCATTAATCCTCTGCTGACCCTGCCTGTGGCCCTGAAACTGATAGAGCTGATATGGCAGCAGAAAAATCTTCCCATAAGCCAGACCCAAAGTTAGCAAAAAATGCTTCTACACTTCTTTTTCAGAGTTCAACATAAAAAAATGTAACACTTGTAACAATTTTCTTTTGATTTCCAAAGAGGTTGTGAAGAACTTATTGCTTTAAAAAATAGTTTTAACCTCTCTGACACTTTGGTTTTTAAAACGCTTAGAAAGAGATTGAGAACACAAACAAGAACTCACCAGCTCTGTAGGTGAACAGTGTCAGCTTTTGGCCTCTGTGCACAGAATAATTTCCTTTCCAGGTTCTTTGTAGATGCAAACATGTACAAATAACTCAGAGTAAGGAATACATCTCAAGAAGGTCATTGAAACATTATCTGTGTTTCTTTCAGCAACTTTACAGCTTCCTCGTCTTCCTTTTAATTTTGCCTCACTAAGGAGGTCTCAGGGTTGCATTCCAAGTTGCAAAGATCCTCCACATGCACTTACAGCACAGGTGAGCACAAAAGCTGCTGTTATGGTTTTTTTATTATTCTGTAGCATAAAACCTCTGTGGAGATAATCAGGTTGCTAAACTTTCTTAGGGCTCCTTTTGTTCCCAGGGTGATGCAATCCATAAAAGCCAGGCTTTTGGGGCACAGGTAGGATTGGGGGTGTCTGGGGAATTTAAGGAGTGCCAGAGTTTCTTGGCACCTGGGTGTGCAGGTGCTGTTGGAAAAAGCCCTGAATGCCTGTCGGCATCACAGGGCATGTAAATACCAGGAATCTGCCTCAGTTCCAAAATCCAAGGTGATCATTTCAGCTGCTTTTCACCTTGCATTTTAAATGCTAGCCTTGAATTCTTCCTCCACTGGGCATTCAGCAGAATTCTGGCTGGGTCTAGCAGCCCTTTTGCCGTGGTCTGACCCTTCCCATGATGTGCATAGTTTGAAGTTCATTAGTGCTTTACCTAACTTGTGCTAGTTAGAAAACTGCACAAAATCTTCAGCAGGATCAGTTTGGAAATGTGTGAACTGATACCTGATAGCAGCCATGCAATTCTGAAAACAGAGCAAGAAGCAGTTTTGTATGTTGGCACAGCTCACTGATGAGTTTTCACCCGAGGGCAGGGACATCTCTGTGCCACTCCAAGTGTTTCCAGAGCTCAGTGAATCCTGTTTGTCATTACCCTGGATCGGGGCCTTCACTCAGGGCATTCTGAGAGCAAGGGATGACTTTGGTCTGGGGAAATGCCATGGCAACCATGGTACCTCATCTCCATGACCCTTGCTGTGGGGTTTTATCCAGCCTCACTGTGAACTGGGATTGGCACGAACCAACTCAAGCTTATGATTGGAATTTTCCATATGAAAGGATGCTCAGGAGTTAAATCTGGAAATCAGGCAATGCCTTTTAGTTTGGATTTCCCTTAAGCCCCAGAAGCAGAGAGTTGATGGGAGCTGCTTGCCTTAACAGGGAAGGAAGGGTAAAACCCCAGAGGTCCATTAGGCATCACCTCACAATCTGTCTGAACTGTGAGGGAATGTGCAGGTCCTGAGTTCTGAGAGAGAAAGAGCCTTAATCACTTGTTACTGCTCTGGTCAGACACTTAGAGAACAACTCCAGCAACAGCTCTGAATCTTCTTTACCTGAATGCAGGCACGTGGGGATTCCTCCATGCTGTGAGCCAGAGACTTAGAGCTCCTCTTTGTTAGAACAGTGCTGGAAAACACTAAAGCAAAGCTGAATTTATTTGTAAACACACAAAGTTCGACACAAACACCATCTGGTTTTCACCACTGGTTTCTGTTCAACAATCCCATCTCTTGACAGGGGTCAGCTCCCCATTTGGGGGGCACCCAGTGCTCTGTTCTGAGCTGTCCTGGTGCAGTTTCCCTGTGTGCCCCACAGCAGATGCTGATGAGCACACACGTGCAGGACTCGGGTGTTGGGAGTGGCTTTGTGTTAGGTTTCAAATGATAAAAATTATTTTCCCAGGAGTTCAGCAAAGCCAATATCAAGAACCCCTCCTCACCTACTTCAAACACCCCTTTCCTTGTGTTCCCCATAAAATTAACTCAATTATTACTGTGATGTGTAACCTTCTCATTTCAAGCACTGTTAAATAGTGGCTCCAATTGTAGCTACTGGTTCTAACCTAAAGTGATGAACTTTTTTTGGTGCTGAAGAAAAAAAAAAATGCATCCTGTCTTCTCTGTGCTTTCAGTACTGAATGGTTGGAAATTTTGGCAGTAACTAAAGGCTTCCCAGCCTTTTATTGCCCTCGTGCCCCAGTGAGTGCTTCTTGTCAAACTTAACCCGGGTAGATTCGTGAAAATGTTTCCTTTGAACATTTAACAGCCAACAAAATGAGAGAAACTCAGTAAACATTTGATATGTCACATGCACTTGCTGCAAACCCCAGCATTCCAGAGCAGGGACAGTTAACCAGGATTTTACATGCCTTCCCCTTGACTTCAGTGAGCTGTGGATCACACCCAAAAATATGCTACCCAGTGAAACCTTGTAATTCCATTTAGCAGATGCTTTCAAACACAATGGGAGATTTTCAAAAATATCTTTGTCTGGAAGTGTTCATCTGCAGACATAAAAACAGCCTTGATAACATTAGAGGGGAGATAACAATGTCTATCTCTGTAATATCACCTTATCTTTAATTAATGTAGAGTACTGTAAGATGTTTTTCTGAGATATGAGCCTCTTCCTTGGGTAAGATTCTTCCTGAAACAAAGTGTTTGAGCCAGTGTAGCTGCTCTAAACAAAGGTTTAATGGAACTTGTTCAGCAGCCTTGGAGGCAGCCAGAGCAGCTCTGGTTGTTCCTTTAAGGCAGGAAAAATAATAAGGAAAAATAATAAGGCTCCTGACAGAAACATGAAGCTATCTATTGCTAATAGTGCAGTAATTTGATTAGAAACTGCCTTATTCCATGGAATCATGTGACCTCAGCTGTGTGTTTTAACTGGAAGTGAGCCCAAATAAATCCCCTGATCTGAGCTTGGTGTAGTTTCAAATTCACTGCTGAAATTCAGATACCTCAGACAGCTCTTGCATCTGTAACTCACCCCACATCAACAATAATTGTGTCACAAAAGTCTGACAAGTTTGTATGAGGTCCCATCCTCAAAATATGGGAAGTACCAGCAATGGAGTTTCCTGTAGAGACTGAACCTCTCCTTTATCCAAACAATCTGTAGTTAAGTAATGCTCAGTCTTGATTTCTTCCATTCCCAGTGGGGCCTCCCATTTTGTTTTGCTTCCATTTTTGCTTGCTGGTCTGAGCAGCAGTGAGAGTCTTGCACATCCAGCATGTTCTCATCCTCCTCCTTCCCTCTTGGCTCCTTCCTAGAGCATCCTCCTCATCCTGGCTGCCTGAGGCTGACAGAGATGAGGGGCAGCAGAGGTCCTGCTCGTGTTCTCTGGGACAAATATCCTGGGTTCCCATTCCAAGGAAGGTCCTGGGCAGACCAGGATTGCTCTCACCCAGCTCTTGACCACGTCTGTGGACCACAGGGCAATGGGGAGGTTTAGTTTTCTCTCTTATGTTTTACATGTGTGATTTCTTCTGGAACTAATCGAGGAAACATCACAGCTGTTACAGTTCCCCACACTTTTAAAAAACTCACCCACATGGCTAAATGTTTATGACTGATAGAGATCTTTGAGTGGGAAAGAGCAGCCAGTGGTTGCTGGGAGGAGGCACAGTTGTGAGATTGCCACTGAAATGGTGAGGATGGAAAAGTACAGACTCAAAGCCAGACCATTCCTAAATATTCTTCTTCAGGAAGTAATCTGCAACTTCAGGGCTGATTCTCTGCCTCTTTGAGGTAGTGCAGGCTCCCACTGCTGGGCTTGCTCTGTTTCATGCACCTTGTGCTGCTGCAGGACTCATTTTAGACCCAGTGACCAGGGCTGCAAACAGGCTTCAGGGGACTTTGGAGTGAAGGGGTCTGGGTGTGATCATTCCGTGCATTTCCCTGAACTGGAGATGGTGGGAGGTGCTGGGCAATGTCTTCCCAGCCTGTACCATACTGTGCTCATGGCCAGACAGAACAACACAGAACAACTTCCTTCCACCTGAAATCATCTCTGCTGCAGACAACCAGGTTGCCCTGNCCTCTTTTTTCACCAATAAGAAGATATAAGTGAAAAAATAGCAGTTTACAAAAAAAAAAAAAAAAAAAAAAAAAAAAAAAAAAAAAAACCAAGAAAAAAAGCATTTTTCTCTGCTTAAACAACAGATTTGTCTCTGAGTTGCCAAAATTGTGAGCGTCAGAGTAGCAGAGCACACTTTTGTGTGTACAATTTTCTGCACATATGTCTGGTACTCCTTGTTTTGGGAGGGCTATAGAGGGTTTGTATCAAACCAGTCCATCTGCTCAGTGATTCAGGCATCTGAGAACAGATAAGCTTGTCACTCTGCACCCCTGGCTGTCGTCCTTTCAGACTCTGTGACCAGCCTCAGATTTCAATGGCACTTTACAAATGCTGGCACCCTGCTGGGTCCTGTGTTTGACCAGTCCTGCCCATGCAGGTTTAGTGCCACACCAGAGCTCCCTGCCCAGAGAAATGAGTTCCCTTTGCAGAAGGGGAAGTTTCACAGCCCTCTCTACCTGCGTGTAAAGCTCCCTGTCCAGAGATGAGCAGAGATTTGTCTCAGAGAAGCTGCCCCTAGCAGGGACTGAGAAATGGACTGAGAAATTTCCTGCTGGAAATGCTGCCTGCTGGAAATGCTGCCTGCAGCTCCAGGTGAGCAAGGAGTGCCTTGCCCTGGTGCTGCTGTCACCTCTGAGCTGCTGCTGCTGCTTCCAGCACAAGGGACACTTCCACCATGGGTGGGATTTGGGCGTGACTGCAGAGTCCATATAGAGTTTTGGGATGCATTTGTGTTAGAGGGACACATGGTGGTGAAAATCTGCAGGTGTAAATGCAAAATGGTCCCACAGGCAGCTGCACCCCTTTGAAGGTGAGGGTGGGAGAGGCATTTGCTGCCAGTGCTTTCTGTTTGTGAGGAAGTGCAGTGCTTTAGGGATGAAGGCTGTCTGGGGTGCTGTGCACAGGCAACGTGGAGCTGCAAGGTGATCATAATGACACCTTCAGTGGGCCAGGCTGTTCCAGGAGAGTAAACTGCCAGGGGATTTAGTGCTGTGGAGGGCATGGCTGGTGGGTCAGGGCAGGGTGGGGCTGTGCAAACACTGAGCAATACTGAGACAGGCAGTGATGTGCTGCTTTCTTCCAGAAGGAAGAGGCTGGCTGAAAAATCCAGGCCGGGGTTCAGCTTTGGAGAAGACCCAAACTAAATGCTGCCCTGGATTTTGCAACGCTGCCTGCTGGAAATGCTGCCTGCTGGAAATGCTGCCTGCTGGAAATGCTGCCTGCAGCTCCAGGTGAGCAGGGAGTGCCTTGCCCTGGTGCTGCTGTCACCTCTGAGCTGCTGCTGCTGCTTCCAGCACAAGGGACATTTCCACCATGGGTGGGATTTGAGCGTGACTGCAGAGTCCATATAGAGTTTTGGGATGCATTTGTGTTGGAGGGACACATGGTGGTGAAAATCTGCAGGTGTAAATGCAAAATGGTCCCACACAGGAGTTACCCCATGGCCAAGGGAACTGGGAGCAGTGGTGCCTGTTCACACAGCTCTCTGCCAGAAAGGTTTATCCCCTGCCTTTATCAAGGACCTGGTGCAGAAGGAGGATTGTAGATTCTCAGTGCTTTATCCTTGCCCATCTTTGCTCCTCCATCAGGCACATCTCATTTCATGGGCAGCTTTATGCTCAGCTCTGTGAAATGCAGCAAATGCTACAGAGTGCAGTGTCTCTAATGCTTCCTGGGAAACAGAAGCTGCAGTCAGGAGCACCAGCATGGTACAAGCTGTTTCAAGGCTTAGCAGCCAGAGACTGGAAGAATCTCCTCCCTGAGGATGTAGAATTAAAATAAAAGACTGAGCATGGCAGGGGAAGAAAAAGGAACAAACTTGCCTGTCCAAAGGCACGTCACAGGTGAGAGGCAGAGCCATGAACAGACAGGTGCTCCCTGATTGCCTCTCTGGGCCCTGCCCTGGCTGGATCTCTCCTGTTGTAAAAAAGGGCAAGGAGATATTGTTCAAAGGGGAGAGATTCCAAAGGCTTTCACAGAAGTATCTCCTCAGGACACTCTGCTGTTTTGTGCACACACATGCTCTCATATATATTTGTGGGGGGAGAGAAGGGAGAGAAGAACATCCTGTGGGATTTCTTGAGCCATCTGCTGAGTTCTGAGTGCCATCTGCAAAGTAAAAGCGTTTATGTTGTTTAGCCTTTGTTCAAAATGTATTTTTTTTTGTCACAGTGGCTTTTGGCATTATCATGCACGACTAGAAGAAATATTCAACAGTTTGGAGCAAGCAGAATAAAACACTGACAGCTCAGGACTGTGAGAGATGCAGTTTGCAGAGTAATTTGCCAGAAGGTTGTGACACCGTGCCCACTCTGGAGCCCAGACCTTTCAGGTGCACAGGACAGACAGAGCTTGTCTGGAGAGGACAGGCTGATCCAGCAGAACGTGGGCAAGTCCAGGTAAGGAGAACCACAAGCACCCAAGTGATTACTCTGCCCATCAGAAGTCCCTTGGTTAGGGGGGGATCCGGGGCAGTCAGGACAAAGAGCTCTGAGGTGGTGGTGGTGCTTCCTCCCTGCCCCTGCCTGCACAGCCCTGGGCTCTCTGCTGGCCTGGGAGCTGGTAAATAACAGTGCTGAGCATCTGGCTGTGCCACGGGCAGCAGCAAAACACAGGGAGCACAAAGAGGGGGAAAAAAATCAGAGCCTGATTCCCCTTTTCCAGAAGTCATTCCTAACACAAATGTGGCTGCTTGCCAGTCAGAGCTGAGTCTGCACTTCAGATTTGTTTGTGGCCAAAAACCAGTTTAAGTAAGAACAAAGAGAACTCTCCACTGGCCCATCATGATCTGGGAAGATAACGAGAGGAAGAGAAGCTGTCCTTTACCTAACATAGGATCATGCTAGAGGAATTTTCATGGTTTGGGTGACTTTTGTTGATTGAATTTATGTGAGGAGGCTCATCCAGCTGCTGGAATACAAATAGTTTTCAGCTTCACTACCATAATATGAAGGATAATCCTATTACGTCCCATAAACTAAAAGAAAAAAAAAATGGAAATTTGTAATTTTTATGTCTCCAAATGTGGCCTGACTCCCTGAAGCACATATATAAAGGAGAAATTGATGCTCCAAGTCATGTTCCAGAGACATTTCTAACTCAGAGAGAGCTTTCATGTATAGTTGTAAGCAGAATTACTCCAAATTATTTGAATTACCTTGAAATTTATGGCTTTGCTTTATATTGCAAATATTTATATTTGCATAGATATGCTTTTTATTTGTTGCCTGTTCCTGGAGCCCCACTGACTGTTGGATCCTATTGCTTTCCCAGAGAGATGGAGGATGGGCATTCAGTGGTCTGGAAGTTACAAATAATCTTTCAAAGTATCAAAGATGTGCAAATTTATTGCTGTGTTCTGTGAGTTTGTGGAGCTGGGAACAGGGTTAATATGGTCTGGTGCTTTGTTTGCTCTGTCAGTGAGAGGATGGACCTGTGGGGGAGTTTTTTATAGCTGGGCTGAGATATGGGGCTGGGGAGTACCCAGCCCATGGACTTGCTCATTCCTGCTGGTTCTGCAGGCTTGGAGAGCTGACAGATGTGGGCACAGTGCTGTTGGTTGTTTTGTTATAAATAGATCAATCGTCCAGGAGGAGCTGAATTTGGCATTGAGGTTTAATGATTGGCACTCCCAAGGTTTGTCTGCACCTTGGCTTTGTGTTCTGTGAGGGATCATTTCTGCATTGTGAACAGGGCCCTTTGTGGGATAAGGCAGAAGCTGAGGATGAACCCCACACAGTTATCACAGCATTTCTGGGTCCAGCTCCTTCCCCAGACAGGTGGGAGTAGCTAAAAAAGCTTTGCCTCTGTCTGACCAAGGTAATTCATCAGGATCAGCAGGATCCATCCTGAGCCCTTCCTTCCTGGCACACGGTCTGACAGAGTATTAGGGAAATAAACCTCTTAGAAGCTTTAGCCCAACTGCCTTCTTTATGGTGAGAGCACTGCACTGGAAGAGCTGGAATGATGATTATTATTACAGTTATTGTTATGTCTCATGGACACAGGCCTGGGCTCCTTGTCTTAGCCTTGCACAGTGAGCTCAGTCAGACCACCCCAGGGCAGGACAGAGAACAGTGCCACAGGCTCTGCCTGCAATGCTCTTCCCTGCTTCAGTCCCTAGGACAGCCCAAACACAACACCTGAAGTGCACAGGGGATCCCACAGGAAAACAAACAGCCCCTCTCAGCTGTTCCCTGGGCAGGGGTGAGCTGAGGAGGGGGTGTCTGGGAGTCACGGGTGTCAGGAGCAGCCCCTCACCCCGAGAGCAGCCCAGGTGACTGAGCCTGCTCCCTCTGCAAGGATGAGGAATTACAGGAGAGAGAAAAAAGCCTGTAAAATAGCCAAGGAGTCAGAGAAATTATCGCCCAATAAAAGTGCAGTAGAATGGAAATATGAGAAATCCTGAATGAATAAAGGAGGATATGTCTTAAACTGGGCTGTGAAGCCGTGGATTCCGTCCCTGTCTGAGCCAAGGAGCCCGGGTTCAAGGCATGGCTATCTCCCCATGAATGGCAGGGTTTGTGCATGGTGTGACACTAATAGAATCCCACTGGGGAAAAGGAAAGGCTTCGTGTCTTAGTGATTCAGCAGAGTGACCTTTTGTGGGCTGAATCACATTTGTGTATTACGTATTTCTGTATTTCTTTCCACGGGAACATCTGGTGCTGGCTCATCCTGGAGACAGGTTCCTGCACTGGGCTGGCTGTGGGTCCCATCCAGGCAGGCAGTTCCTGTGCAGCAATTTCTCCTTTGATGCAAATTTTCTCCAAAATTACTGTTAGTGGATTAACTAGGAATCTTGTGTTCTGAGGAGCTGCATTTGCTGCAGGAACAGCTGTGAAATTTGATAAAATCACCATGGTGTGTTTAAATGGTTTTATAGCAGTAGCCCTTCAGTTAACCCTGGATCATTTAACAGCTGGATAAGTCTTTCAAGAGTAATTAAAATGATGTTCTCAGAGAATTTAATATTTTATACATGGCTTTTTCAGAGAGGAGCAGTGAAGACAGAGATGCCAAAACTAAAAGCCTGGCACTGGACACCCAGTTTTGCTCCCTGGTGCATAAATTTGCATACATATTTGGAAAGGAACAATGCCTGACTTAAATAAACAGTTTGCTTCTAACCCCACCTCCTTGATGATGAACCTTGGAAATAATAAAATGTACAGACTGTGGAAACTATTGACTTGTTTTAATAGTCAATTAAAACATCTCCAGTTACTGTGCTACAAATGGACTATGAAAACTTGCAGAAAAACATGTCACTTTAGCTCCAAAGTCCATCTGACTCTGGAATAATTTACCTCCCAGAAGCCTATTCCCTTAAACAGGTTCACAGTTTGGCTATTTGCCTTTTTTTTTTTTTT
>VWYO01027034.1:47437-92814 GCA_013400275.1 Rhadina sibilatrix | reverse complement strand
TGCCTGGCTGGGTTGGGCTGTGTGGGCACTGCCTGGTTGGGGCTGTGTGGGCACTGCCCAGCTGGGGCTCCTCAGCAGCTCCAGAGGGGCAGGGCTGTGGGCACAAGGACAAAGAAGGATGTTCTGCTGTTGGAAGATATGATCATCAAATAGTGTCCAATAATTTGTATTCCTCAGGTATGTTTTACCTTCTCATGCTGTGACCTCCTTTCATTGCTGCCAAAAAGAAATTATTCTTCCATTTTTTTTTCCCAGTGCTTCCATGCCAGGCTAATTCTCTGTTCTCTTGAAAGCTAATATATCCACTTTTGGTATTAATATTTGTGAGAGCAATATTAGGAATGTTTTATTTCATTATCTCACAGCTGAGGACTGTTGTCACACCGGGTTATAAAGCAGCTAATTACAGTGTTTGTGACTTTACAGTGTGCCATGCCTGCAGTGCAGTTTGTCAGAGTTTCTGAGAATTTCTAACAAGAAAACAATTTGCAGTGTACTTTGTGAGTCTTGTCTGAGAAATGTTGCATATGCAGCATCTTTGCAATGCTCTGCATCTCCTAATCAAAACTCTTTCACCTCTAAGGGCATTTGCATTTCATGGAAAACTTGATAAATTCAGATTATTTGACGTGTACTTTCCCCTGTTCGTGCTTGTTAAATCAAAAATATTTAGGATACTGCAGAGTAACAGAATATTTGAGTGCAGTGATCCCTTCTGCTACTCCTCCTCTGGGTTTGCAGTCATCACTACCTCAACTATCTCAACTGAGGAGTTGTGAGATTATAATTAAAGCTTCAGATGAGGCACAATGATTAAAAGGGACACCTCTTTCCCCTATTCAGCCTTCACTAAGATAATTGCCATCAATGAGAAAGGAAGAAGGGGGGAAATGCCCAATTCATAAGCACATGTGCAGCCTTTTAACTGTAATGATTTCCAAAACCTGGTCTGTGCTCAGGAGGAACCTGTAACAGCAGCTTTGGTTTGGGATTTGCAGAAAGCTCCCTCTGGGCAGCATGGCATTGCATGGAGCACGCTTTCCATTTCAGCCCAAAAGCTGGACTTAGAGAGCACAGGTGGCAATGGATTCAGTGACAGTGCCTGGATTAACCAACCCTGCCGAGGTCTGGAGCCCACTTCTGTGAGAGAACTTGGAGAGTTTTAGCATTTTGGTAAAACCCTCTCTGGCCACTCAAGCAGGATACACACTGAAAGCAGCTCAGAGTATTTCCCTGCGCTCAGGAAGTCCTGCTGACAGCTTCAGCAGCTCTCACAGGCATGAGCTTGGAAATTGTTCTCTTGGAGTGCAGAAACTCCCCTCTGTGTCCCCCTCTGGGAAAGGAATTCCTGATCCCCTCCTGGCTCTGTCCTGGAGGTTATGGATGCAGAGCACTCCATGTGCACACAAGACCAAACTCCGTTTCTGTCCAGCACAGACATTCCCAGCGTGTCCTGTGTCACTGTGTCTCCTGCTGGAGCTCTGTTTTAGTGGTGGAAATGGATCCACATCCCCTGTGTTTCTCACCTGAGTTGGGTCCCTGCGGTTCTGGAACCTGGAGGATCCTTCAGAGAGTGGGGATTTCCAGCAGTCACTCCTCTCCTGCAGTTTTCCATCCCAAAGGGCAGGGCAGGGGGCACAGGAGGGAAGTGATTGCCCTTTGGTCATGCAGCAGCTCAGGTTATTTTAAATCCACACTTTTCCAGTCCCCATCCTTTACCTTGCTCACTCCAGACCCTCCCTGAGGTTCAGGAGCTGAGCTTGTGTGTCACAATTGTCTGTTCTCTACCACTAATGGATGTGCTCTTAAAGGGATCAGGAAGCAAACACTTCTAGTGAAGGGTTAAAGAACAGCAATATGTTTCTTGCACAGATACACACACACACACACACATATTTTGGTATCTCACATCCTTTTAAATAACACAGACTTTATTTTTCACTCAAGGAAGAAACTTTTTTTAGCATTAATAGGAAAAACACATTGGTTTATTTTTTTCCCCAGTGATTACAGGAGATGGGTGAGCCTGGAGTGATTCTGTTTTATTGAATCTTCCCAGTACTTGTCAGCAGTGGAAATGCCTGATTTAATCATTCAGAACAGAAATATTTGCACTGTGCATGCTTGAAAAATACCAGAGCCAGAAGAAACTTTAAAAATCTGTGCTTTGAGCTGGTTATAACCTGTGAGTTAGGAGATGTGTCCAGCCACCTCGACATCGTGGGAAGGGTAGGGTTTGTGAATACAGGGTTTGTATTCCAGCACATTCCATTTTATTAAACAAAACCATGCTTTCTGTCTACCCTGAAATGCCTCCCAGGAGATGCTCTAGAGAAAATCTGTAATTCAAAGTGACTGTTTTATGTTATTCTCTTTCAGCACTTTTTCTCCTTATGAATTGTCAGCAACCAATATATACTTTTTATTTTCCCTGAATCATGTGAACTAACAAATCTTAATCTTCATCTGCAAATTAAAGGCAGAAGAAGTCAATTATGAGTGCTTGGTTTACCTAAATTGAATTGCACTAGGTCTTTTGATTGAACTTACAGAGTCGTGTGGTTGATGTTCCAGGACCATAAAACTTCTAAGTTCCAGCATTAATATCTGGTCTTTCTGAATTATGAATTATTTTTTTTTTTCAAGTGCTCCAGTATTGAATCAAAACTTGCAGTTTCTGTAGACATTTTGTTGGCAGATTTGTTTCTGAGAGCATTCATGAGATGTAAATGCAAGAGAGGTGAGCACAGACTGCCTAAATGCAACTCGAGCTTCAAAGAAATAGCACCAGACTCTCTTCCCCCTTTTTCCTCCATAATTTGCTGTTTGGGCTGTGAGCAGTGCAAGGCAGGAGCCTCAGCTGATGTGTGCTGCCCACATCTACCAACCCTGGCTCGTGCTCCCCCTGCCCCTGCCCCGAGCTGACTGATGTCCCTCCCAGTACTGCTGTGAAGGCTGGGGGCTCAGCCCTGCACCTGCAGTGCTTGCAGAGCTCACAGGTTACCAATTCAGACTCTGCTGGCTGATTTGCAGGGAACCATTCCAGTGTTTGGTTTCCTCAGTGCCCCAAGCCCAGGGCACAGCCCATGCTGGACACCCCAGCAGTTTGGGCTGTTTTGGGAGCTCCCCTCCCCTGCTCTGGCCCCACAGCTGCCTTTGTCTGCGCTGCCTGTTTGGGAACCTTCCTTTTAATCCAGGCATAAAGGTAACTTCCAGATTTAATCCAGGCATCTGCATAAAGGTAACTTCCAGATTTGGAAGTTACCTTTGTGCAGATGAACAAAATGAGAAAGGAAAGGGTTGCACTACAAGGAAGGGGTTCCTGCAGTCAGTAAGACAGGTTTGTTCAGCTCCTAAAATACCCTGAAGTCTGAGGGAGGATGGTATAAAGCAATTTAACATCAGAGGATTTTCAGAGATAGTTCAGCTAAAGCACTCTGAAGGTACAATTGCAAAGGGAGATGGTGCAGTGCTAAATATACAAAATGCAACATTCTATTTTTGTTATAATTAGCTGTAACCAGTTCTTATTTAAATCAGCCTGCCAGTCATAATTAGTCTGTACTTTAAATGTTTTTCTCGATGCTGTAGAGCAGAAACAGTCTTTATGTTAAACAAAAATGAAAGTTCTGTAGGAAAGCAGACCATACCCATGACAATCCTCACCTGTGTGCCCTGGGAAGGATTCCCTGCTCCAGACAGGTGTTTTGTGCCCCAAGGGTTGGATTTGTGCCAGGGGAGCCCCGAGACTCCGCTCTCTGCTGACACAGTGGCTTTTGTTTTACACCTCCAGTTCTCCTGTGAAAGGAGTGTCCTGGGTTGTAGAGCCAAATCTGTGTATTCTATTTTCATCTGTGGGAGAGAGGCCTGACACCTTCGATAATGGGCCATTAGCACCCCCCAGGCTGTACCCCGCCCCCAGAGCTGCATCTGCATTTCCATCACCCCATTGTGAGATGCATCACATGCCCCTGGCAGTNTATATTTGTATTGTTAATATTCTTAGTAAAGAACTGTTATTCCTATTCCCAAAATCTTTGCCTGAAAGCCCTTGATTGCAAAATTATACTTTTTGGCGGGTGGAATTCTCCATTCTCAGGGAAACTCCAGTTCCCCTGGTAGATACCTGTCTTTCCAAACCAAGACAAGGAGCCAGGGCCACCTTCTTGCGGCAGGCAAAGAGCAGTTCCTTGGGCCCAAAATGGTTATTTCTCAGTGTAAAATTACACACAAGCCTTCTGGTTGGCTCACTTTGTAACCCTTGCTGGGTGCAGTTATTTCAGTGGCACAGCATCTGATCTGGCTCCGTTCTTTTTGTTCTTAGAACTCTGATATTTGTGGAAGGTGCAAGGGATGTTGCAGATTCGTGTTAGTGCTGTGCAGGAGGGAAGTTTGATGATGAGCTATATTATGTATGGCTCACTAGATAGTAGTAAACATTGCTCTTTGTGGCTGTGCTTGGGGATTATCAAAGGGTGTTGTGTTCCTAGTTAGAATTTTTCCGGATTAATGAAACAGATCACAGATCACTGCATAGCAACGTGCCTGAAGTCTGTGAAATGTTTTCTGAATAAGGATTGGATCAGGCCCATTGAGAATATAAAGTGCTGGAAAGAACACAGTGTTATTTTACAGACCCTGCTTTCGGTTGTTTTCTTGCAGTGGCCTCACAGCCTCTCTAATTAGAAACTTCAGGTTTCTTTAGTCTGCTCCGTGTCTTCCCTTCTCTCTAACAACACAGCAGCAACATCCAAATCCTCACTGTCACTCAGGCACTCCTGGCTGTCCTTGACAGGGGCAGCTTTGTTTGATATGGGTTGGTTCAAATGAAATTAGGAATAGTTAAGGTTTCAGAGCTCCCTGTTGAGATTTCTGCTCTGTGCATGTCCATGCTGGGATTGCACATCAGACTTTGGGGGCTCAGGAGCAGGATGCCAGGTGGAGGCTGCCTCATGTTGAGCCAAGGGCTGACTCCCATCCATGCAATTTAAGTGTCAGAAGCCAAGGGAATACTTCAGAGAGTTTCAAACGTCTACCAAAACCCCAGGAGGTTCTGTAGCTTAACAGGTAATTTTAGTTTTGCTCACAACTTCCATGTGCATCTCACGGCCAAGTGTGAGCAGCCAGAGAATGAGTCTCCATCGTGAGTCAGATCCCTTTCACAGGTTTAGAATTTGGAGATAAAAAAACCTGCAAAAGCCTGGGAGGCTCTGTTCTTGTCCCTTCCCAATCAAGGGGATAGAAGCTGGGCCCAGGAGCCTGCTTGTGAGCTCTGGAAATCTCTAACTTTGCTGCCTGTGGCAGGTATTATGAAATAAAGTTGTTCTAATGCCTGACAGACAATCCTTGCATGAAGTTCTTTGCAGTCCCATTTCTTTGGCTGGAAGCTTTACTTGCCCTCTGGTTTTGGGGCACAATAAATCTGAAATCAGATCCCTGAGAGGAGCCTGCACCAAAAGCTGTTATAAATGCATTGATTTGGCCTTTTATTCTCAGAGATTGCTAATATCAGATTCTGATTTAACTCAGAATGTGTTGAATTGTTGCTGTTCCCAATAGCTGAGAAATCCCAGATCCTCTTGCATATGACCCCTTAGATTTTGCATTGCTCAAGTATGAGGGCTGTTGCTTCTTATACTTGGTCCTGAGAAGGTCCAAGTCTCTTAAAAATGTTCTCTTGCTTATAACACGTGAGTAACAACCGTGGAGTTTTATGGGGAAGTGCCTTGGAGTCCTTTTGTAGGGGAAGGAATACAAGTGCCACTTCTGTTCCATTGTTAAAATGCTGACTGGGTTGAAGTGCCTTAATCACGGAGATTTTGGACTGAGTCAGATTGTGAGAGATCCTCCTGCAGGCCCAACACAAACATGAATTTACCTTTTACCCTCTGTTGTCTGTGCTGCCTGGTGAAGCTGCTTTGCTGTTGAGATGAGGAGGTTTGAAGTGTGTGATTCACCAGAGTGCTGCAATTGATGAGATGCTGAAGCTGTGCACAGGTCATATAATTATATTTCGACTCATAGGATGGAAATCCAGATGGTTATTCAAGAGCCTCACATTTTTGCATCAGGGTAAAGGTGAAACAACTTCATTAAAATTATTCTCCCAGTTGCATCTTCTATTACCTTTTTCTTTTTCTGTTTCTTTTTTTTTTTTTAAGTTTCTATGCTACATAATCATATCCAGGGTATTATCCTCCTTCAGAGATGAAGGATAATGGGATCTTAAAGAAGCCCAGGTTCTCCAAACATCTTAGTTTTGCTGATAAAGGTTGGCTGTATTTTCTGTGCTGTTACAGCAAGAAACACGAGCTGCTGTAGGGAATGTGTTTGTCTCCGTGGTTCTAACAAGTGCATTTCTTTACATTTTATAAAAAATTTATTCCTGCTTCAATACAGGCAGAATCCAAAATTGAAAACCTGGAGGTCACCTTTAAATAATTGTCCAGCTTGCCCTGTACCTAAAGCTGAATTGTGATTGTGCTGCCATTGTAGTCTTGGGGCATGAAAACCCCTCCAAGTAATAACCAATGGAACAGTGTTGTTTGGGTTTTTTCTGTTCTCCTCTGTCTCTTTAAGAAGTTTTTTTAAAGTTCTATTTCATCTTTTTGTGTTTACTTTTTGCGATGGAGTCTCTCAGGATTTTACATAAACAACTTCCTTGTTATTGTAACTGTTTACTTATGTTTACATTTTTCTCATAAGGAGGAGACTGTTGATGGACTGTTGGGCTGACCAGTGTGGACCAGAGAGAGGATTTTCTTCCTTTAATCTATGGTCACTGTTGGAATTCTATAAATGTTGGGGTTTATAAATAAACCTCCTCTTTTCTGCCTTGGACATCTCAGCGTGTTGAGTGTTGTTTCTTTGTGTCGTGTCGAGACAGAACACTCCTTATTCCATCTTAAAACCAGGCTTCTTTTACTAATTTAATCTCTTATTTTAAACAAGCTTTTCAATTTGTTCCTGAGCGTAGCAGAAAGAAACAGTGACATTTGTATCTGTGACTGTCCAGGCCAGTCACCAAGGGCTCTACAGCCTAGAACATTCCCAGAGCTTTGCAGGGAACGAGTCAGGACTGTGTTAATGGCAGAGCTGACTTTGCACTCAAAGCAAAAATCCACACATGATAGGGGATGTAGCGTTCTATTTTATTTCATTGATAATTTACTACTTATGTCTCCTTATTTTGGTTTGCTTTTGTTGTCAGCTGGTTTTTGGTTTGTTGTTGGTTTGTTTCATTCATTGAAATGAGTTTGCTGACAGCATTTGATAGGATGGATGAAAACCCAGGGCTATATCATCACTTGGATCCGGTCAGTTGGCATAGCTGCCTTTTGTACCAGCTGGGGTTCTGCCTTTCAATTTGGAACAAGTTTTATATCCTGGTCCTCTTTTTCCTAGTTGGACACAAACCAGTAAAGCTGGCACAGAGTTTCCCTCCCTTTTCTATTTCTATTTATCCTCGTTTCTAAACTTCCTGGAGAAGACAACATCCTTTCTCCTTCCAGAATGAACCTGGCAAATAATTTATAAATAAACAAAGAAATAGCAATAATGGAGCAGAAGGAAGGGAATGCTATCCATTATTTATGTACATAATTAAATGGAATCCCTGGTTATTTGAAAGCACAAAGACAAAACTTTACCGTGGGTGCATTATGCACATAAATGCTGAAGCACTTCATGGTGGTCTTACATGAGAATGCTGCTTCCATTTCCTCTCCAGAAATTACATTTTGTTCCATCAGGCAGCTCTCAGTTTGCAGCTACTGCTGCACACACTGCAATTCCTGCTCGGGTTTGTCAGGAATTCAGCAATTAATGGTCAGAGGGCTGCTTTTTGGGGTTTTTTTTTGCATGTCATTATCCTGTACATCCAAACCCAGGTGTGGTGGCAGAAGTGCCATGCAGGCAAACGGGGTGGCTCCAACCTGAGACACACATCACCTCTCTGTGGGGCCTGTGGGAGGCTTTGCTGCCTTGGACACCCCTGTTTATTTTATGGGATGAAGAAACTTTAAGCATTAACCATGTTTGCTCAATTAAGTTATTGAGCCACTGCTTGAATTACTCCTCCACTATGTTGTTTAATCCCCCAGTGAGGGTTGTAGCTGCTGATTCACACATCAAGAGAATATTTTCGTTTGTCTCAGTTTTGGCATTGATACCAAATATGTTACATTATTTTTCTGTAGTTCTCATTTTCTCTTTAATCCATATTTTTATGTTGTGCCACGTTGCCCAGAATAATAAGAGAGTCTTTTCATAGGAGAAACTGAAAAAAAAAAACAAACAACCAAACCAAATTAATTGAGTTGTCTTAATTGAACAAGCACTTGCTTAGAGTTAAAACATAAGGACCTGATCTTGGAGCTCTTAATGTGCTCTGCAAAATGAAGCTGTGCTCCCAAGTGAATAGGTTAGGAAGTTTTATGAACTATTATTTTTGTTTTCCCAGACTGTTTTCTGTGAAATTCAGCAATCCAGCTCTCCACAGGACAATGCAGTGTGAAGCACATGGAAAATCATTTTGTTCTTAGGTGCCATTCAGTTTACCTGATTCCCCTGGAGCCCCAGCCACCTGGTCTGGAGCTGTTCAATCCTTGCCAAAGCGTGGCTGTAGTCCCAAAGTGTGTCCTGGCTTTGGGGCCAGGCACTGGCAGGGAGGGGAGCCCTGCAGGGCACTGGGAGGCTCAGCCCAGCATGGAAAATGCCCAGCAAAACCCTCAACCAAGCCCTGGAAGTGAGCTGGGAGTGGTGCTGTGCCAGAGCATCCCAGAGAAATGCCAGCTGTCCCAGCTGCTCCTCTCCCTCTCTGTCCTAGGAGAGGTTCCCCTCTGAGATACTGCCCAGGATATACCTAAACCTCCTCCCAGTTTACAGCAGCTGATGGGAAAATGCTACACAGCAGGTTGAAATTTTGAACTCTGTAGTTAAATACTTAAAATATAAAAAGATACTTCAGACCAGTTCAGTGACAGTTTTGACTAAGTTCATTGCATTCTGCTTAACACTACCAGTTATAAGAAAAAAAAAAATAAAATACTTTTTCTACTAAGGAAATACATGTAATCAATATTTGTGTTGTACAGCAATCATCAAAATCCGTGGGTGTTGCCAGAAATACACCTCAGAATTTAATGAGATCTGTCAGGGAGATGAAATTCAGCAATGAGCTGCTCAAAGGAAACCACAGTCCACCACCAGGCTTTTTGTGTGCGTGTCTCCTCAGCTTTGGAGCAGAGGCATAACAAGGTCCATTTTCCCTCTCCTGTTTTGACTGTTTTTCCTTTGTCCAAAGCAGCTTTCCCAGGGGCTGGCAGGGACACGGGGCCTGTTGTGAGTGCTGGCTGCTCACCCAGGCCGTGATCCCAAAGCCCTGGCTCCCTCCTGTCAGCCCCTACAGAGCAGCACCACCAGGGCTGCACTTGCCTCCTGGGGCTGCAGCTCTGGGGGGACCTTTGGTTTGCAAAGCACCTTGTTATAAATGAAACGAATGATTTAGGTAATTTGTGTTAAATGTCACAGTTAATAATTATAAACATGTAGGGGCTGTTGCTGTGGGACATGAATGAGGAGACCGAGTCTCTTTCAGAAGGTTGCTTGGACCCCTAATGAGGAGAGGGCCCAGTGGTTTATTTTCTAAGCTTATTTTATACCTTTTACAAAGCACCCACCTTAGAGGTGGGGACCCCAAGTGACCATTGGTCACTTGATGAGACCATCACGCAAAGTCCCTCCTCTGGGAAAGCGTGAGGAAAACATCTTTAGTTTACAATAGTATGACCCTGTGCACTATGTAGAGTGCTGGGAAAGAAATTCCCAAAACCAAAACATGAGGCACGAATCGTGGCTACAGGGGCTATTAAGCAAACTGCAGAAATTGTAAATATGTAGAAGATACTAAGCAATAACTGTAAGCTGCAGAAACTGCAGAAACAGAAAAGTTAGAGATGGCCTGGCCTTGGTGCAGGATAAGGTAATGTGATAATGTAATTGGGCTTTGTATCATAAGACATGAAGAAAGGGAGAAAAGAGGAGATTTGGTCAAACCATGGTGACCACAGTGGAAGGTTCCCAGGGATGTGCTGCGAGGAAGAGGAGAGACTTCATCCACCGACCACCCTGAGAGGGCAGGAGAGCCCAGACTCCCAGAACCTGAAGACTCAATGGTGACCAAATATGGGAAACATGGACTGGGGAGGGCCCAAGGGGTGTGTGTGACCAAAAAGTTACAAAAGTGGGAGCCTGTGAGGGAAACTCTGAAAGCTGTGCATGGAGCACGAGCTGAGACTGGTGCTCTCCGGCCTTTCCAGCGCTGCTCGCTTCGGCTTCTGGCTTTAATAAAGTTTATCTAATTAACAATCAATTATTGGGTCCTTTATACTTATCAACGCAGAGGAAATCCCACATTGCCCTGGTGTGCTGGACACACCTGTTCCAGAGGGAGCACAGCCAGCAGATCCCAGAAGGCTCTGGCTATGGGCTGTGTGTGAGATCAGGTTTTCTGCACCGACCTTTATCCTCATCACGGGATCTGTGAGAGGACACAGAATGTTCCTGCTGATTACAGATGTTCCAGTTATTCACCTGGCTGAGGTGTGGGACAGCAAAACATTGTGAACAAATGCCCCAAACTATCTTTTCCCATCCAGTCAGGATTTCTGGGTGGACAGGAGCAGTGTGCCCACCCATCTGTGATGGTGTTATTCCAGGAGATAATCTAGCCCAAAGCCAGGAGAAGGAATGACTGCAGCTAAACAGGGCAGGGGAAAATGTTTGTTTGATGGAGGGGAGAGGGAATGGCTGGAGGAAGCAAATCAAGCATGGAATTCTAATGCTAGATTTTGTCAATTCATGAAGTTTAATTACTTATACTTGTGATACCTCTGAAGAGAAAGGGAATCCAGGTTAATCTTCATAAGATATGCAATAGAAATTATTTATTAAAATAAGGCCCATTACTGTGATTATCAGACACATTTTTAATTAAATCTAAAGTTGTGTCAGTAGAAATTTTTACTTATATGATCTCAAAATGTTTGGGCTTGTTCATCTTTCTAAGCTTTACTTCTCTTCCATAAAGATCATGAACTCGGCTTAATTAGAAGGAGCAGTTATAATGTCAGAGCAAATTAATTTCAGTCAACCAAAGGGGCCCTTTGAGGATGCTGGTCCCCACCTTAGCTGGGAAATCCCAGCTCTGGCACTGAGTGAGCTCTCATTAGCTGGAATGAGATTTTATGGCAGCAGCAGCAGCCCGGGATGGGCACGGGGACAGCACCCAAGGTTAATTCCCAGCACGTTTCCCAGCCCCTGCAAAGCCTCTGGACTTTACAGAGGGGTTTGAAGCAGGTTTTGTATGCAAGGCCTCTCCCAGGGAGCTGGACTGTGCTATCAGGGATGCCTCTCTAATATATTCAGTTTGCAAGTAGAAAAGAATTCACCTTTTAGCTTCTCTCTTTAGCTTTTAGGGACTCTATTTTGGCTACTCTTCCAACAGAGCCAGGCCAAAATTCTCAGATGTGTAAGCAGATCAGCTGATCTGAGTATTCATTTTTACATCAGAGTCTGTTTTAGGTCCCAAGCACAACAGAATATTTTTTTCCCATGGATTTTACTCAACATTAGCTTTAAATATCTGCCTTTATTTTTTTTTAAACTGAGTCCCTTTCTTTTGGATGTTACTACACTATTTTTGTATGTAAAATAACAGAGCAATTTCACATCCTAAAAGGAATTGATTTGCATAAAAATAAACACAGTAACTTTTTTTAGGTGTTAAAACATAAAACAAGAGTATCAGTTATTAGTAAGTCATTGCTTAAAAATGCATCTTGTCAAAAAATTTTGGGCTACTCAATGTTCTTAAGAGGTTGTAATGAGCTGAATGCATTGGTTAAATTAAAATGCATTTTCTCATATTCAGTAAATGCAGTGTGTGTGCAATTGAACAAAAATAAAATTGAAATTTACATTTTCATCAAATGAATAACCACATGCTGAGGATTGCTTGACTGCAATTTATGATTATGCAAATGAAACAGGTTTTGCAACTAGGATATGTACAATAAATGGGAGTTCCATTATTATGTATCAAAAAGCCATTAACCTTGAAAATTGTATACAATTGACACGAACATTTCTAAAATATTTCTAAAACCTGCTAATGTTCCCCCTCTCCTCCCCTATGTACAGGGACCGTATATTAGATTTAGCAAAAGAATTCAGAGTGAATAATTTATGAAATGAGCTCTGCCACTTTTTTGTTGGTGAGCTCTCTGTGACAACTTGCTGGGTGCTTTATTCATTATTTAAATCAGGAAATGCTGCTGATTAATTCCTCATCTGCTGACAAGAACACGAGTTCCAAAAGCTGCTCATAACCAGAACTTGCTGTTTCAAAGTCCTGGCGAGGCAGCGGGGAGGGGATGCTGAGCTTCCCAGGTGACAGCTTTCCTTGTTGGGAGCACTCCCCTGGCTGCTGGCTGGGAACTGCTGCAGTTTGAGGGTTCTAAATCAGATTCTCCTCTTCCTCAGTGACCAAAGCAGCAGAACTGAAGGGAGAACGCAACGGGGCTGTCCTGGAGCACAGCCTCAGTTCTGTGTCTGCCTTGGCATGGGCAAGGCAAAGAAAGGAGCTCAGAGCTTAAAGCCTTGAGACAATTTTCCATGTATCTCCTGAAAGCTGGTCCCTTCCTGAGTGGATTTTTAGTCTGTGGAGAGGAACCCCCTCTGTGGGACAGGCAGAGTGGGGATGTGAGAGGCGCAGCCCCTGCCAGGCTTGGCAGCTGCTGGGGGGTTGCAGTGCTCAGGTCCTGCACACCCCAGCTGCTGCATTCCTCCTCCAGGAACGTTATCAGGAAACCTCCAAGGCTCCCAGTACCCTGCTGTGGATTGCCAAAACTCTGAAAAGAAAAATACACATCACTGAGTGGTCAACAATCTATTTCCATAGGCTGGTTCCCAAGGGGTACCTCAAAGCTGGTCTGCTCTTTCAGTGACTCTCTCATGGCTTTGTGGAAGTGTTCCAGCCTTATCTCTGTCAGTCATGCAGAAGGGTTTGATATCCTGGGTTATTTTTGCCGTAGGAGGAGTTCACAGGATGGTACACAAAGTGTGAGGTACCAAGATTGTTATAGGAGATCACCTTTTGTCTGTTATCCACAACGTTTAATTTGCCATCATTTCTGAGATTCCTTTTCCTCACATGCCCAGATCAGTGACTGAAGAATGCTTATATTGAAAATGCAATCTTTTATTGAAAATAAATCAAAATAATGCTAAACATGGCCCTCATCATCCTAAACCCAGGACCCCTTTGGCTGCTCTTTTTTTCCCTTGTCTCTGTAACAAAGTGAATGCGTTTCCTTGCCCAGGTCTCACTTTTAGAGTGGAGTTTGCATCTAAACCACTGCCAGAAATGCTAGCATAGAGCATTGCAATGAAATAAAACACAGATTAAAGTAGATGGAAATGTGATAGCTGGGAGGGAGGACAGGAGGAGCTGGAAATCTGTGTATGCTCAGTTCAGTGTAAGGGTAGACACTGATGATTCTAAAGCAGCAAATGAAGAGAGTACAAGTGATTCCATTGGCAAAGCAGGCAAGTTTTGCTGCAGACTTGGAAAAACCTGCAGCAGAAAGGGACATATGGATATTTAATTGTAATTTTTCAATGTTACTTTTGACCACACAAAATAGCCTTGTGACTTCTACTGGGGAAGGCTGCAGCAGCTCATCTCCCAAGAGCTGCTTTTGGCTGTACCCTTAAACAATCTTCTACATTCATGGAGAAAAGGGGGATCTTGTGTTACTTTTGAACTAGGAAATGATGACCAGAGTTCTTAAATATTGCAGATGAATCTACTTAAAATGCAGTTACCCAGATTTTCCCCCAAACTGGTGGGATGTGGTGACCCGATGAGGGATGCAGGTGCATCCTGTAGGGTTAGCAAAGCTTTTGTTATTTTTACTTTTAGGTGGTCTAACATTTTCATTCTATATGAAGGGTTGAATCAGAGAATTTTAAAACCAATTTAAAGGATTTATTCCCCCCTAACGTTGTATGTGCTCTCTATTGAAGTGCTGCAGAGCCATTCAGTATCTACTTGGGGTGAGCTCTTGGGCACCATCACCCTTCCCAGGTGGACTGGCCCATGGAAAACCTTTTCCCCACCACATCTTCCACCACAAGGATACAGCTGAGAGCTCCTGGATGCCACTGTTTGCTTGGAAACACGGAAGAAAGTGGCTGTTTGTGCACACTGGCTCTTGCTTTCATCACAAACTACTGAGACATCCTGGAAAAACAGCATTAGTTTTTTGTACTTTTAAACTCCTGCAAAAATCTGTCACAGAATAGATCATGACTGAGCATTTCATGTGCTGCTCCTGCTAAGTTTGCCAGGGAACAACAGAAAGCCAGATCTGTGTCTTATTTTTCATAGCTCTCTGTAAACAGCCCCCGAATTAATCTCAGGAAATACCAGAAATGCTAATATCTACTCTTTGTGTGTGCTCACAGAACAGATTCAGGACACTCCTTTGAAGGATGTATATAAAGCCAGCACTTGCCATCAGTTAAAAGCCTCCTTTTTGATGTCTCTGGAACACATTTCTCAAAGCACTGAGCAGTGATTGAACTTTTAGTTCCATGAACATGACTGGACATGTTCAAATGCAGTGGTGCAGAAGCCCACAGCCCCCAGCTCACCCAGTGCTGTGCCAGGCTTTGGGTGAGAGCAGGGGAGGCCCAGCAGACAGGGGCACCCTCCCCAACCTGCCCTAAAGCTCCCAAAGTCTTGTCAAACAGGGTCTTTCTGACATGATCTGCTTGCTGTGGTGTTCAGCCTCCTTTCCTGAGTGTCTGAGCAGTCAGCAGTGACTTCTGTACCAATTCCTTATTTTAGGGTGTCAGCAGTTGGTCAGGCTGATCCCCCACTGGGAATAAGCTCATCTTCCTCTGCTGGCAAATGCCACTCAAGGGTTTATTCAGGGCTCCTCTCTCCTGTGAATTAGGAGTAAGAAACTTTTTGTAACATGAAAATATAAAGGCTGAAGCAGAAAATGCCAGGTGTAAAGTAGCCTTGCTGTCCTCATAAAACAAGGAGCCTTATTAAAAGACAAAAAATAATTAAAAACCCTTCCATGAAGTACAGGACAGTGAAGAGTTTTTATTATCTGTAACTCTTCAGCCACTAGATGGTGGGAAAGCTGCAATCTGAGAGGACTCAGGGACCTGATCTGCCCTCCCAGGGTTAACCCACAGCAGGCAGGAGCGAACACAGCACTCCTTAAATCGTCGTGAAATTTCCCCGTGAGGTGGCATCTGGATTGTGGCATTGCTTGTACATCTCTATCCAAACCAGCTTTGTGCTGGGGAACCTTGTCCATGTTACCAGGGCAGCGGGCATGAAAAGAATTCCCTTTAGTGGCCAATTTCAGCGAAGAAACAGAAAAAAAAAATCAAAAGGCGAGTTCATGCTAAATTCAAAAGCACCACAGCCACAGTGCTGGCAGTGCCTGTTCTAAAGCTGACTCTGGTGTACCCCCTGTGTCATTAAATGACTGACAGAAGCCCTAGAACCCTTCAATACAGAGTGCACTGAGTAATTTTCCTCTCAGTTGCTTCCGTGGCTGATAGCGTGAAGAGGAGCTGTGCAGTATTCCCAAAAATATTGTGTGCACAGGGCTGAACCTTTCTTCCACGGTGCTCTGGAATTTGCTGAGCTGGGTTTTTGTGTGGACATTTGGTGAGGAAATGGTTTGGTTTGAAAATGTCTTTGCCAGGTTTATGACTCTCTGCTCTGCTCTGAAGGACAGCTCCATAAATACTCCTGGCTCTGGGATCCCTCGCCAGGATCTCTGCAGGAGTGGCAGATTCATCACCTCCCTTTTTGATCTTGGAAATGAATTGAAGTCCCATCTTCCAATGCAAATGGCTGTGATAGCAGCCCTTAATGATTGAGGTAACTCCAGAGCAGGCTTTGGGAGCATCAGATGATGGCAATGCCTTTGATTTATGTGCCACCTTTCATTCCCAGCCATCTCAAAGCACCTATAATTTCTGGCAAACCTGTGCTGAGTTAATGGGTTATTTCAGAGTCTATTCAGCAATAACTGTAAAGTGCTCAGAAGGAAGACTGATTGATGGGTGAGATGGCCCAGAACTTTAATTATCTTAATGAACAATTTTTGAACTTAACAGAAAGTCTAGCACTAACACAAGTGGAGCCATGAACTTTAATTCCACCACTCATTCCATTAAACCCTGAGCTCAGTGGTAATTTAAAGCCTTCTCCCTTGCTCTGTGTGTGTTTTCCAGAGGAGTCCACTGAGGCACTTCTGACACAGAACCACTTCTGCTCTGGAACCTCCCACACCTGCAGAGAGCTCCAGGACCCTGTGACAAACAGCTCCTGACCCTGAGGAAACTGCTAAAAAACTTGGTATGCAACGACAGAAGTTTACCAGGAAGGAAAGAATATTCAAAGTATTCAGAATAGTTCTGGGAGAATTATTAACAATCAGATGTTAAAGACTCTGGTTCGACATCTGCTCTGTTGTTTTGCCTGTGATAGGAAACAGAAGTGGTAAATAGCTGAACCAGGGCAACAGGCAGCAGGAAAACAGCATGGAAGGCAAACAGATTGCTGTTGAGAAGATGGTTTTGGGATGATTTTAGTGTGAAAGTTCTTTTAAAATTAGTAATTGTGATCACACATTCATTGTCTGTGTCATCTACACCTCCTTGTACTCTTCTTATGCCTCTGTTATTGTACTTTTAAACCTTAATCATTTTTCACAGAAATGAATTTGTTATTAGCATCTGTTGTGTCTGCGTAATTACTGTGCCTGTTAAAAGGCTTATTTCTATTATTTCCAGATCCTTTCCACAAATCCTTACATTGGTAATTAGGGTATCTTGCAAACACTGGTGCTATGAAAAGGATCAGAAATTTTCATCCTAAACCATCAATTTCCTTCTGATGACTCATACTATAGGGGATACCATAAAAATAATAATAATATTAGAAAAAGGCAATAATTCCAAGCTGTGTTTTACTGTAGGTGTTGCCAAGGAGATCCAGCCCTGTGAGTGACTTTAGGACCTGGACTCCTCGTACCAACTACAGCAGAAATGTCAAGAATGTGATAATTTTTTTCAGCTAGAAAAGAAATTCAATATAGCTTGTTCCACCTGTATTTTCATCCTGGAGATTGAGGAGGGGGGCACCTCAGGGTGGGGGCTTGTGCCAGGAGCCCTTTTTGAGCAGTAGGGACAGCTGAGTTGTGGAGGGTGACTTGGGGTGAAGTCCTGGCTTCCTGGGATTGCCCCTCCTGGGTTTCCCCTGTGCCCGTGGGGAGCAGCAATGGGCACATCCCCAGAGTGACCTTTGCACAAACACCATATCCACTCTGCCAGGAGGCTCTAAAACTGTGGGGACATGGCTGGGAAATGCTGGGAAGTGCCCAGAGCCCACAGAGCTGCTGGAGTGGCTCCCGTGGGCTGTGCTGCCCCTGGGCAGGCAGGGCTGAGGAGCAGGAGCTGTGGGGAGGCTCTGCCATGAGCCCAGGCCATCCTCATCCCCCAGGGGCTGCCATGGGAGGCTCTGCCATGAGCCCAGGCCATCCTCATCCCCCAGGGGCTGTGGGGAGGCTCTGCCATGAGCCCAGGCCATCCTCATCCCCCAGGGGCTGCCATGGGAGGCTCTGCCATGAGCCCAGGCCATCCTCATCCCCCAGGGGCTGCCATGGGAGGCTCTGCCATGAGCCCAGGCCATCCTCATCCCCCAGGGGCTGCCATGGGAGGCCTGGGGCTCTGTGCACAGCCTCTCCCCGTTTGCCTCTCACAGCTCTTCCCAAAGCCCATCCCAGGGCTGCTCTGCTGTTCTCAGGCCACAGTTCTGGGTGTTGAATTATCCTGCACAGATGTTTGCTGCTGTGTCAGCCTCTGCCAGCAGAAGGAAGCTTAACTGCCTCTTCCATTTATTCCCAAGGAGAAATGGCTGAAGGGTTTTGAGGCTCTTTTCAGCCAGGTTTAGCCAGTTTCACAATGTTTCCCTCAAAAACCTGAGGTGGGTCACCTCTGAGGAGCTGAGGGAGTGGTTTGGAGCCTCTCCATTCCCTCCAGCCCTCTCAGCTCCCAGCCCTGCTGGGCCAACTCCCCACATCCCCAGGAGGGGTGATGGAGCCACGGCTTCACTGCTGCAGGACAAACTTTGGGGAACTGGAGCTGAGGGAGGTGGAAAAGAGAGATTTGGGCATCACCAGGAGCTGTACAAGGCAGGAAAAGTGACTGTCAGGGTTCTGGTGTCCCACCTGGGCTCCACGAGCTCTGCAGTGCAGAATTCAGGCCTCAAATGCTGTATTCCCCTAAAACTTCAGACATGCAGTCTTTGGCTGACACATTCAGAAGTAACTCTTTGGCTGACAGATCTCTCAGTACAGATAATGCTGTCATTTCCTCTTGCTGTTTGCTGGTTTTTGTTGGTGTCTGCAGGCGTGAACCTGCTGTCTGTCCTTTTGGTTTTGTGACATTTTTCCCTCCTCCTCAGCTCAGGGCAAAAGGGTCTTGCTACATTGGACAAATGTCCTTTTCTAAAATTCATTTTTCCTAAGCCATGTGACCTCAATGATTTCATTCTTTAAGAGGCTGGGCTGCGTGAAAGCTTGAGAGAGACAAAAAAAGCAGTTTCTGGAAGAACTGTTAAAAGAGATCCATTTTTCACAACTATAATGGAACCTCATAATTAATTTAAATGGAATTTGTTTTCCATAACACAGATTTTTGGGTGTAAAGTACATCCTTTGAGAGAAGCAAGAGAAAGCAAACTCTGTTATTTTTGATTACCTTTGTGTTTTGTTTTTTATTCATTATGTTAATTTTATGCTAATAACCTTCTTACATTAAGGTTCACTTTATACTGCATAAACTGACAAATAGAGCAATATTTATCAAGCATAAATATTAAAAACACTATAAAGACTTCTAGGCTTCTAATTATTATGCTAATATATCTCTAAATTATTCTTGTATTACCACCCTACAGCTCACTGTGGAACATGACACAAAGATGGTAAAAATACCCAAATTCTATTTCTTAATGCTATTAATGAATCACATTGGAAGGCTGTCTATGAATTAAAAAAGCACCAGTTATAGCACTGTGGAGGTGAAGATACAGAATTCATTTCTTCTGGTGAGCTGTTGAGCTTTTGTTTATATTATCATAAATCAAGGAAATCCAAAGTGCTTTTTTGTCTTTGAAGTACAGGAAATCCCAATATATTGCACGGAAATTCCCCCTGTTGAGGCAATTCTTGGTATTTCTTTTCAGAGTGTGTGTTTGTTGGTGTCTGTTCACATGGTGCAAGGCTGTGAGTTTTGGCCTCTCCTGATTTTGTGCTCCATTCCTGGGGGCAGATGGGCCCCAGATCTCAGGTATCACATTAGTTCTGGTGCTGTTCCAACTGGGGGCAGAGACCCTCCAGTGTGTGGAAGGACAAATTCTCCCTTCTTTTTCCACCCAAATATATGATTTTTTCCCCCTAGAAGTTCTGTTTTTTAATAAACATTCCATGAGTTTTATGTTGGTTTAAATTATTTGATTTTGTTTGGTTTTCAATGTCTTAAATGTGGGCACTAAGATAGCACCAAAAATGCTTTTATGGCAGCTGATTTTTCAGTTAACTCTTTATTTGTACCATCTACAATGGAGCAGCCCTTGGTGTTAATGGGCTCCTTAATTCTCTACAGCTAAATTCTCTGCATGTCTCTTTGTAGGAGTCATTAACAATTGGAACAGAAGTGGCCTAAAGATATGAACTGCGTGTCCCAAGCACAGAACTGGCTCCCTCCTGGGGAGGTTCCATACCTGGGAGCTGTGGGGAGTCACTGCTCTGTGAAGAGCAGCTTTGATTCACTCCCTAAAAGCCTCTGCCAGTCACTTTGGACTGGGGAACTGTGTGCAGTGCATTATTATTAAGTGTCTTTTTAAAATGGAAACAAATTACTCTGCTGGGATATAGTGCTCTTGCACAGACAGCTGCTCAGCTGACAATCACGCCTTTAAAATGATATTATAGCACAGAATCAGTGCTGTGAAGGAGGGAAGGGCAGAGATGTGTCTCATCTGATAACAGGTAAGGATTGCACAGAGCAGCAGCAGCAAAGTTGAACAGGGCTGGGAGTGATGGGGCTGCAGAAATGAGGGGCTGGAGGGGCCAAGCTCAGCCTGGCCTGAGCAGGGAGGGTCACAGGAGGAAGAGGAAAGGAAGCACTTTTCTTGCTTTCTTCTTTTAGAGTCTTCACGGAAATAGCTTGATTAATTCACAGCTTTTCTTTCCTTCATTTGTGTGAGTGAGTGTGTGGATGTGCTGTGTGAGGGTGGCTGTGACTCAGTGAGGGAGGGAAAGGTAAATCAAAGACACTGAGTTTGTCTTTAGGGCACATTTAAAGTGCAGTACAGAGATGTGTGCATCTGGAAAGGAGCAGGTTTGGAGTGCTGCAAACTCAGTTCTGTCCCTCTGTGCCAGTCTCCACATCAGGGCATTTCTGCTCCCTGTGGCCTCTGGAAGTGCCAGAGGCTGCAGAGGAGCTGCCTCCCTTGCCTGCCCCTGTGCTCACCTGTGCCAGAGCACCTCACACAGCACAGACAGAGCCAGGGGCCCCACTGCCCCCAAAACTGAGCATGGCCACAGAGTGTGAGGGACAAAGGTGCCTTTAGACACAGCTGCCTGTGTGTGCTTCAGTAGAGAAAGATAAATATATAAGAAAGTGTAGCCAGATGCACTGCTCAGCTGTGTCTGCATTGCTTCTTTTAGCTATTCCACGTTAATTGTTTGAAAATACAATCAGGTGTCTGGTGAAAAGGGTTTTTTTAATTAAAAATCAGTACATGTTTTTGACCTGTGTAAGAATCCAAATAAAATCCACTTGGTTGTTTTTTGATGTTACGACTCCCATTTAAGTGTTTAAGAAGAAAATATTCCTGCTGGGAACATTCAATATCCATTTTCAGTAACTAGTTGCAGTGTGAAATCTCGGCTCCTCTGCAGAGAACCAGTTTTTTTGTCTGGCCCAGCCAGGTATTGATCCCTGTCTCCATCAGGGGAAGTCACCCTGACCTTCCCTCTCCAATCCTCAGCATCCCTGCCTGGCCCTGTTTATGATGACCTGCAGGGACAGAGGCATGGGGCACTGGGCACAGCCCTGTCCCTGGAGTCTGCTGCCCAGTCCCACACTGATGTGAGGCTTTTGTATAAACCTGCCCTAAATCAAGAGGAGAAAACACTTTTATGGTGGATTGAGCACCAGTTTTGGACATGCCTTTACTTACAAACCACAGCATGGAACAGTTCCCTTTCCAGGGGGCTCCTCGACCAACACCAGGGTTTTTAGCATGATTTTTGTGCTTCTTAAAAGTACACCTCAGTGCTGGTGCTTGGGACACAATCTTAATTCCACAGGTAGCAGACAAATTTATCCTAAAACACTGCAACAACATGGAGAAAGGGGATTAAGGTCATCTGTCTGATGGTGAATCTGCTATGAGCAGAATTCTCTTCTTTTTATAAATGTATCAGGAAAGCTGAGGTTTTTCCAACCTGAAATAGTGTGTGCATAATTAAATAATCTCTGTCTATATGTGTGTGTGAGAGAGAGGGGAAAGAAAAAGGGATATTTTCTCCCTTTTTTCTTTTTGCACCAGTTCGGCACACAGATGAAAACAACCCACAGCACAAAATAATTGTGAAATCAATCAGTAATCCAACAATCCTGAGCTGTGGAGTAACCTTCTAGGAAGGGAAAAAAGAAAGAAGAACACAATATATTAAATATAAATCCTAAAAGATAGGTAATGTGCCAAAGAGGTTATTGCATTCAGGAGGCTTGATAAGGATGATTTAGCAGGGTGAAGAGATCACCTCTGCAGATCAGAGAGGGAAAGGACCATGAGGAGATAAAAGGAAGAATGCACAATAAAGAGATAAGTGAGCCTTATCTTCTCTGCACTTACCTCATGGTTGTTAACATTTTGTCTTCTTTTCATAACCAAATTTCCAAACCCTCAGATACAGAGCACCCTGAGCTTTGGTCTCTTCTGTAGTCCAGTAAAACCAGGACAAAACCAATGGAACCATTGGTACAATTCAGCTCTTGTTTGTTTAACAACAAACAAGTAACTAAAACAATTTTAAACCAAATGTTTGGGGGTCTAGTTGTAAACTGTCATGAGTTCCAGATCCTTCTTTTGTTTCTGGAGGCAGATATTGAGCAGAACACTTGTGAATGTATTTCTGCCTCAGACACTGGACTGGGGGCTGTGGACTCACAGTATTGGCTCCTTCAGAACGTCCCTTGAATTTAGACCCCATCTGGATGCCAGTTCTACAAAGATGTCTTGTACCTACCTACAGAGGAAAAGCTGCCTTTCAGAGGAACTGGCTGTTTCTGTCTGTAATTGCCTTGGTCAAAAAAGGGGTTTTTTTCCAACTCCAAAGAATATGCTATATGCCATAAACCACATATTTCCCATCACTGTTGGTTACAAATGTCCTAGAATTTTTGGGGATTGTTTTTCAAAAGAGATACTTTATGAATTTTGCTGGTAAAATTTTCCCTGGTAAAAATTCCAAGGGAATCCTCTCCTCTCCTCTCCTCTCGCAGTCTCCTATTTGTGTATTTTAAACATTTATTGGGTACCTGTAGTTTAAAAGTGAAAGTGATGCAGAAAATAACCATTTGGAGAATATTGATAAATCAGGCAGTTCTGAGTTAAAAAATCAGAATTCTATTGTGCTTATATGCAATAAGTGCTTGGTTCTTCATTCTGGATTAAATTGGTCATACATAGAATAGAAATTAATGCAGCTTTTATAAATACAACTTGAAGGCACAGAGCTTTAATTAAAATGTTTAGAACCATTTTATTGGGCAGTAAATATCTGCATCAGTGTTGAAGTGGGCAGTGTTGTCACATGAGAAATGAAGTGCAAGGCCTGGGCGGGTTGGTGGAGAGGATATTAAATATGATGCTGGGGATATGGGTTTAATTTAAAGAATCATTTCTGTTGCACCCAGGACTTTATTCTTTCATCTTGCTGACAACACAAATGTTTCCATCCATTTAATTTCATTTCATCTTCTTCCTTCTCATCTCAGATATTCATGTGTTTGCATGGCCTCATCATGATAATATCCAGCTGCTGCCCCAACAGAAAAACTCTTTACAATTTCTCTTGCTTCTTTCAGAGTCTTCAGGGAAATAGCTCAACTGATGTAGAAGGGAATAGAGGTGACCTGATAAGCAACAGCTGTGTTAATTACCCAATTACCCTTAATTACCCTGATGAGTCACAGCTATATCCAGTCATAACAGAGACTGGGTTAGCTGGGTCGGGGGAATCGGGAAGGTGGAGGGCCCTTAAGGAGGAGGGAACAAAAGGTTCATGGAGAAGAAGGGTCCTGGGGAGAGAGAATCCCTGCTGTGAGGTCAGTCTGGGGCTGCAGTCACAGTCTGGCTGGGGAAAAGCTGCAGTCAGAGGCTGCAAGGGAAACCTGCAGAAGCAGGAACTTGTTACAGCCAGAGTCAGTGAGTTGTTGGAGTTAGGGTGGCTGAGCTGTAGAGGAATAAACCTGGACCCTTTTCATGCTGTGATGAACAAGAAGTCTGTGTCTCAGCTCATTTCTACCCTCTAACAAGAGGCTGCTGTTACAGATTGATTCACAACTTTTCATTCCTTCATTTGTTTGTGGATGTGCTGTGTAAGGATGGCTGTGACTCAGTGAGGGAGGGAAAGGTAAATCAAAGACACTGAGTTTGTCTTTAGGGCACATTTAAAGTGCAGTACAGAGATGTGTGCATCTGGAAAGGAGCTGGTTTGGAATGTTGGAAACTCAGGTTCTGTCCCTCTGTGCTGGACAGTCGCTCAGAGACCTAAGCACCACTGTCCACTTTTATACAACTTTTATAATGTCAAACCCAAAAAAGATTTTTTTTTTTTTTTATCTGAATCTGCCACATTGCTCTGGTTTACTGAATTCCTCCTTGTGCTACTAAACTCTGAGGCAAAAATACCTACCAGAAAAAAGAGTGAACCCTGGAGAGTTCCAAACCTGTGGAAAAGTTCCTCTTCATTTCCACCCCCCCTCCAGTTAAATCTGGTTCCAATGTTCATATGGACAAAGCAGGAGAGTTGAGCAGGTCCCAAAGCTGGGCCTGTCAGGGTCAGACCTGTCCTAAAGACCTCAGGGAATGTTTCAAGCTTCCCAGTCCTGCCCTTGCACTGGTGTGAGAGCATCCCATCCGTTGCTGCAAAACTCCTGGGAACCTCCCTGTTCTTAACAGATGGCAAAGCCAAGTGGAAGAAGCTGGAATGCTGAGAGGTTCTGTGCTTAAGTGAGAAAAGGAGCCATCAAATATTTCTGTCATCTCACGGTTGGTTTTCCAGCAAGGACTGAAATGCCATGAAATACCCCAGCCTTGGTAACCTCCCTGTCACCAGCTGGGGCAGCACTGTTGGTCCCCATGGATCCTGAACCTGGGGTAAAGAGGTTCCAAGAACAAGCTTCCCAGAAACTGAATATACTCTTTTTTTAGCCTCTGTGAATCACAGGGGCCCTGGCTGTGCTTGAGGGCAGCCATGCACTTTTGCACTCAGGCTTCACAGTGCTCCTGAGCACCAGGTTTGCCCTCTGATGGAGCCCCTCCTCTCCAGACTTTAGCCCACTAGGCCTGGGAGTCTGCTCTGTGAGAACAGCCCCATTTTATAATCTTTCTTCAAAGAATATTGTTGAGACACGTGAAGGAGATTTATTTAAAGAGGGAGGTAAAACAAGGCCTAGCAATAAACACAGAAGCCCTCCCTGCATTTAAATTCCTTCCTCGCAGAAATGTTTTCATGTTAGGTTTATTTTTCAATTATTTTCTTTGCCTAGACCTTGCAGATGTCCACCTGGCAGGTGGGTTTCTGGTCAGCCTTTAGAACTCATTGTGAATGGAGCTGAGAGCTCAGTGCCCTTCCTGCCCTTCTGATGGGCAGGGCTGTCCTGAACACCACTGTGGGCAGTCACAGAGGGAAAATATCATTTGCAGCTGAATTTTCCACTGAGCAGAAATGGCCATGACTGTTTCCCCCCTGAGCAGCTGTGATTCTCTTTCTAGAAGACAGCAGTTATGAAATTATTCCAATGTGTGTGAATCGGTGCTTGTTCTGCCACTCTCACTGGATTTATTGGGCTTGAACTAACAGAAGGAGCAAAACTGCTCCTTCATCATCTCTCTTTCACAATTAGCAGTGCCAATGAAAGCAGTGAGTGTGTTATCCTTGCTCTGTGCTGTGGCTGTCAGTGGGAGCAGCACTGTTGTAATCTCTTTCCACCACCAACACAGGGACCTCTGGGTGTGCAAGAAGCAGCTCTAATGAACCACATTCCAGCAATCCCCAGCTGGAAAATGGTTCCTACCAGGGGAAATTACATTTGGATGCAGATGGATAGTACTGCTAATGACAGTGTCTTATTGATAAAAGCACATTTCTGCTAAAAAAAACAATGAGGGAAAAGCCTTTGGTTCCATGTCCTGCAGGATGAGAAGGAGCCCGAGCTGGCAGCCCATCAGTGAGGGCAGGAGGAGAAGCCTCTCCAGGGCATGGGAGCAGCAGTGTCCCTGGGGTGGTGCTGCCCAGGTTCCTACAGGCCAGGCAGGCTGGGTCTCAGTGCCATGGGATGGATGGAATGGACTGAGCAGGGAATTCCACGGGGGCATCAGCATGGAAACGCTCTGTGGAGGGCTGCCTGGGGCCACCAAAAAGGATCTTCACAACTCAGAATGACTTTGCAGAAATGAATGGCTCTGGGCTGGCATGTTCAGGACCGAAGGGCTGACAGAACCAAAAATGATGCTCTTAATAGAAAAATGAGGCTGTGGCTTCTCTTCCGAAGCCCAAGGATCTGAGGTTTTGTCTGGTGCATACTAAAGAATGGAAAAAAGGCTTCAGGAGAGGAAAAGAGATCTCAGAAAACGAGAAAAAATAAACAGAAACAGAACTGCTATTTACATTGCGATCTTCCTGATTATTTGCTGTGCTATTGCATAAGTTTATTTACTGAATGCTGTCTTTTACCAAATAGATTGTTTCATTTCTTCTTGAGAATTGGTTTCCTTTGCTATTTAAGCAAGCAGCCCACAGGAATGCCTTCTCAAGCATTCCAGTTACTGTGCAGACGGTGCTTGAGGCCTTCAGCAGTGTTTGTTTAGAACGGGCTGATTCCCTTTCTGCTCATGCATACTATCTGCTTTCAGGCAGTGCTTTATCCAGCCCTAATGACAAACACAGGGAGGAGGTTTAAGTCCCAATATGCAGCAGATGACTTTTATTTGTTTAGCTGGCAGCATGTGGTAACTTCCTTTCCTTCTCCAGCCCCACCAGAGATGTGGTCGCGTGCATTTGGCGCAGAGGAGTTTGTGCCTTTAGGATGCACCTGAGCAGCAGATGCAAATCCCTCTGCCACAAACCCAGCATTCAGAGATCTGGACTCAGATTCCTTCCCGTGCTCCCTTTTGCTTCCAGTGTGGTGACAACTCTTTCCTGGTTTTATGCAAAGAGCAATTAAAAACAAAAGTATGTAAGTACTGGCAAAGCAGGATTGTACCTTGGCAGTGACAGCACGGAGTCAAAGCTGCTCTGGAGGCTGATAACCTCGCTACAATGCCTGTACTGCAGCTATTTCCAGCTGGGTGGAAACCCCTCCCTTTTTGACAGTTGCCATCTGTAGTGTCAAGTTTCGGGTTTCAGATCTGTCCCGGCCTGTCCTGTCCTACTTTTGACAGATTCCTTTACTGCAGCTCAGCCATCCTTGGCAACTCCAACAGCTGCAGGTAGATTTTCCCTTCCTGGCACTGCAAATGCAGAAGAAGGGTGACAGCTTCAGCTGCTGGCATAATTTAGTTTGGCAGGGGACTCTAGGGGTCACCCAGGCTTACTGAAAGTGGGTGCAGCCAGAAAAGGTTGATCGGGGCTTCTCCAATGTTTTAGTAACTCCAGGGATGGACACTCCACAGCCTCTGTGAGTCCCTCATGGTAATTTCCCCCTCATTCCATTTAATTAAAACTTCCTGTGTTGAAGGTTGGATTCAAATTATAAAACAAGTCTTCTGAATTCTTTCAGCTCCAACAGCTGGTTTTCTGTCAAATAACAAGACCTGATTTTGCCCATCTTTCATGAGAGAGGCAACTGTGCCATCACGTTTATCAGGAAAGTCTTTGGCATCTAATGAAACTTTCTCTGTAAGAGCTGGCTGCCTGTGAAGCTCTTTGGAAGGCTTTGCAAAGGTCATAGCCTCAATCCTCAGCTTCAAGGAGAATGTCAGAAGGCTTTACAGGGTCATTTTATATCCAGCAAAACAGGAGATCATATGGCTACATAGTTTTATCTTCTCTTGGGCAAATATTTTCTCTAAGCTGCAAAAATGTTGTATTTATACTTTTAATGTATGCTGTATTATTAAGCTCTGACATTAAACACCTTCATGCCAGTCTGGAGGCACTGAACTTTGCTAATCATACAGGGAAACAAGGGAGGGGGAAACCTGGGAGGTCTTGCAGAGCATTTCTTCTTTGCTGGTAACTCCAGAGGTGCCTCCCAGCCTTGGCCCTTCCGTGCTTAATGCTGAGCTGATCAAACCTCTCAGAAGGCAAAACTGGAGACGTGGAAGCTCCCTGCTTCTACACTCCAATGTGTAATCTGTCCTGCATACAGCACAGTTTAACCAGGACTCCCAGTTAAACCCTCTGCTTCTTTAACAGGCCAAGGAATGGTGCCAACGGCCAGGCCCAGTTTTGATGCAAATCCATGCAGGTGAAGCCTTACCCAAAAACCCCCAGAGAGCAGATCAGCCACAAACCCCAGCAGAAATATCAAAGTGCCCCTTTCCCAGGGTATCCTGAGTGTTATCCCCAGGAGAAGAGCCTGCTGTTGTGGAAACAGCTCCATCCTTCTGACAGTGTCTGGGACCTGCCAGGCAAGTTGAACATTTACAAACTCTAGAAGTGTATAGAATACAGTGGGGCAAAATATGTTTAACTGCACTGGATAGCAAATTCCTGGAAAAATGAAGTATTGCTCAGCTTGAGACTGCTTGGGCCTGCCAAATAAATTCAGCTGGGAAAAGATGTTGAGGCCAAGATCAAGGGAAAAATGCAACAAGTCAGCATTTAGGGCACTCCAGCATTTATTGCTTAACCCACCAGACTCACAGGATATTGGTTTCAGTGCTCTGAAACCGTTTTGTTGAAGTGGTTTCACTGTATCAATTTCACTCTAAATGAACAATCAGAGTTCTGGGACCTGTTTCCACCCCCGTGGGGTTTTTGCTAATTGTTCTTCAAGTCCAGCCTGGTCTACCCTGCTCAGACCACGTGGGTTAGTCTGGATCCCGAGAATAAATATTGCAGGCACCTAATAAGAATGGAATACTCAAGTTATAGTTTCTCCTCTAGTAAATGTTTGATTGCCTAAGAAAAAATGGAAAGATTATAATCCCTTAAAGTAGCAGAAATGATGATTAGAACACTTTTGTGAAGGTGGAAGCTCTCCTCAGGCATTCAGCATTCAGCCTGCCCAGGCAGAGAGAGGAATTGTCATTAGATTGGTTTGAGTTATGAATCTATCTCATTGTAAAATAATCCTTCAAGATGAGTCAGGCTTAGCTCAACTCCCAGTGTAACTGAGCTCTACAAGTAGGAAAAAAAAAACCCCAGCAGTAACTCCCACTCCTTTCTTCCCCCTCTTCCTTGTGCTAAATGCCCTGTCCAGCTTTGGCAGAACACTTCCAGCCGGCCACTGGCTGCAGCTTCTCCCAGCTGGGCTCCCAAAGACAGTCTGCAATTAGCCTTTGCCTCCTGGGCTAATTGGCCTCTAGCCTTTGTCTTTTCAGCTAATGAGCGAGGCAGGCAGGCTGGCTCAGTGTGAGGTTACAGGGAGGCTTTGGGCTGGAACACAAAGGACAATTCCCCCACTCCCCTGTTGCTGTCACCCACCCTGGCCCTGCAGCAGCTCACCCTGCTCAGGAGCTGGGGCTCCTTGTCCTGGGCTGGGCACTGGGAAAGGCTTCTGCTTCAGCAGTTCTGGCATTTCATCTCCTGCCAGGTCCTAAAACCAACCTTTCCTGGTTTCTACCTCTCTAGACAGCCAAAATATTGTATTGTAGTTTTTAATTTCAAATGGGTGTTTGTCGTAAGAAATGCTGTTTGATTGGCATGGATTTAGCGTGTCAGGCCTGAACTCAGCACAGGTAAATCACACAGCCCTGCTCAATCAATAGAGTGATAAAGATGAGGCATCAGCATTGTTCAAAAGATGGGATTTTCATCCTAATGGCTCAACCTGCTCAGCAATTCTCTTTTGGTTTTGCCAGATGTAAGGGCATAACCTTGAACAGGAGAAAAACCTTTTCAGTCTTGTAAAAAACAGGTTCGCATGAAGGCAGCATTGCAATTTTTGTTGTTATCAGGAGGGGTTTTCCTCTTGAGCCTCTCTTGAATGTCACAAAAAAGTTAAAAGCAGAAAGAGTTACTCTAGTCAGTCACAGTCAGGATTGTTTACATAGACATTAACAGAAAATGAACAATTAGCTCCTATTATTACAACTTTCCAAAAACGAGCAGAGGTCTTATTTTACATGGTTGATTCAGGTGCTGCTTGAGTGCTGGAGACATCTTTGAATTTCATGGCAGTCAGTGGTACAGTGTCAGGGAGTGTCATGATACATGGATGATTTGCACCCTGAAAGTGTCCTGGTGATGTGTGAATTAGTTAAAGAAGATCTAGTGGGAGATGGTGTTCAAGAGCTGGGTTTGTGCAGTGTGGGGTAGGTTCAGTTGCCATGGTTATTCCAGGAAAATTTGTGTACAGTGAGTTGAGTCCCTGTATAACTTAACTTGCACAATAAATAAAAAGATACAGGCATAAAACTCCTCATGTGAAACACAATCTTTATAATCTGAGGGTTCATGATAATAAATTGGAACTGGAATATATATTAGGCACAGATACACAGGAGTGGTGGCAGCTAAAGCAACAGTATTAATCTTTTTACATAAATAGCAAAGCAGGTCAGAAATGCAAAACAGGTCAGAAATAAATGAGTTTCTAGAAGCTGAAGTGATGATGTGATAATCTGCATTTTGGAAAAGATCTTGTGACATTCAGAGCTACAAATAATGAACTTGGCTCTTTTTCACCTCTTGTTTTTTTTTTTTTTTTCTATTGCTGGAAGAGGCAGCAGGAGGAAGGTCCAAAGCAGCAGCAAAGTGACCACTGAGGCTGTGCAAATTAGGTAGAACCAGAATGAGTTGTTCAGCTGAAGGTAATTTCTCACGTGGTCTCTCAAACCTTTACTGACTGTATCCCTCTTCAGCCACTGAATAATTTGGTAACAGAATGTGAGTAATGCCTTAAGGGGAATTAAGTCTGTCTGGTTATTTCTTGCTGCTCAAAGATAACATTACCTTTACTAGGCTGTCTGAGAGAATGTGTTAGCATGAAATTTGTATCCCTGTGAGCCCTTATTTATAATGCCTGGTCCTCTCCTGTGGTCTAAAGCAATGAGGGAACCTGTTGAACAGCAGAAGAGGGACAACCTTCATCCTCTGCTCCCTCTCCATTTCATTATTTAACTCTTTGAAGTGTTTATGAGAGTGGAAGTCCCATGTTCTAGACAGAATCTTGAGTTCTTCTGCTTTAGGAAGGAAACTTGGTCTTCAAAAATTATGCTTTTATTCTGATTTTGGAGTTTGCCTCAGCAGCAAAGCAATGTCTGATATTACAGCATCATATTCTTGTGTTATAAAAACAAAGGCATATTTATGAAAAACCATGGCCAGAATTTGCCTTGTGCCCATGGAAATGGGGAATTAAAGGGTCTGATCCACCAGAGAGAGCAGTGTTGAAGTGAAGGCATGGAAACACACAAGCACTTTGTTCAGGTGGTGAAAAATAAGTTACAGAAGCAGCATTAACTTTGTCCCTGTTTATTTTTTATGCAGTGGTATGCACAAAATAAGCCAAAAATAAAATTTGCCTCAAAGGCGGAGTAGAATGTTAAATTCACTACAAATAATGGCTGAGCTTCACAATGTCAAGGCTTTTTCTCCTATCATTGGACATTTCAAACAGATGTAGCATCTCGAGTGTCAGATGGTGTAGAACAGCCACCAAAAATCAGAGTGCCAGGGCTGGGTGTGTGAAAGGGAACCTGGTGGGCACTGGATGCTGTGTGACTGCAGCGCAGGGAATGGACTGAGGGGTGTCCAGGGATTTCAGATCCAATATCCATGCCAAAGGCAGAGGTCCATGTGTGAGTTCTGGTGATAATGTGGATAATGATTCTGTCAAGTCAAATGCGCTTGCTGACCGATATAAATGAGTTATGGGGGCCTTTGGAATAATGTGCTGGTGATGAGCCATAAATCACAGTGCAGTCCCCACTCCATCTGCAGAGGGAGGCCTGCAGTGCTTCACTGGGAGCCCTCGAGTTGCTGCACATATTCAGATGAAAAATAACGACTCTGCCAACTTTAAGCAGTGGTTGGCTTTGGATAAACACTCAGAATTTGGGCAGGCGGGGAAAGGGGTCTGACAGATTTGTTTGTCATATGAATAATACCTCATTAATGGTGTTGGAACAACTGACAGTCCCTTATCAATGACAGCAGGTCAGGGATGAGCACTGTACAAGTCTAACAAGTATCCTGCTCAGCTGTCATTTTATTAATATAATAATTATCTGTTAGTTGAACAAATGCAGTGTTCAGTGTCCTGGTCACAGACATTCTGTTCTTGCTGAAAAAAACCCAAATGAAGCCAAAGGGTGATCTCTCTGTCAAAGGGTTTGCAGTCTGAATCCAGCCAGGATGAGGCAGTGGACAGACAGACAGACAAAGTGAAAACTGAAGGAAAAATGAGGCACTTTGGGCCTGTGAGATAAGCAGCAGGCTCAGGACCCCAGCAAACTGATCACTGTCAGCAGTGCAGCCAAGAAGATGCTGAAGCAGCTTTTGAGGGGCTGGTGCATTCCTGGGGCAGGGGGTGATGGAGGCTCCTGGGGTGAGCCCTGCAGGCCATTTTCAGCCTTGCCTCTTAGGGATCAGTGTCTCACCCTGAGTGTGGGGCAGGCCTGGGGAAGGTTGGGTATCCACTTGGCTAACTCGAGCTGAATTGAAGAAAATACTAAGGAATTCTAAGAAATACCAGGTTCCAGAGAGATGTCCTGGATGCAGACTGGGAGCAGCCAAGGCTGTTTGATGGCACCATGGAGGGAAAGGCTGAGGCAGGCAGGGCTCCAGACCAGCAAGCCAAGCTTCTGCTTTATTAAACACCAGAGAATCCAAGCACACAATTTAAATCCATAAAAACCAGGGTTCACTGGTTCCAGTGCTCATGCTATCACTTGTCCCTGTTATTAATTTTCCCACTGGCACTTACTCCAGTGTAGTTTCGTGGCTGTACAAGATGTGTTTCATCTGTAGCCAAGCTGTGAAAACCTCAGCTTTCTATTTATTCCTTATTTTTTGGGATCACATAGACAAAAATGCATTTCCATTTTGCCACAAGGCAAAAGTAGTTCCATCTTTCCTGCCTCGTCCCATCTTATTTTCCCAAACTGTAACTTTGTTCAAGAGAAAAGGTAGCAATAAAATGCTCTGACAATAATCACACCCTTGTGTTTTAGTTCTTGGCTCTGTGATATTCTGAAAAATAAGAGGTGTTGATACAGACAGCACATAAATATTCGTGCAAATAAATTTTGTTTGAAAATACCTATTGTTATATTTTCACATCTGCTTTTATTATAAAAAAACCCACAAAAGATTTCTGTTACTTTTGAGGTTTCTACATTGAGAAAATTACCAACCAGGCACGGTAATTGCTGTAGGAGAGCAACAAATAAGACTGCTTCACATTGTTTAGACAATTTGATTACTCTTACTCAGGATTGCAGAATGTGGTAATCTATGTGTTGCTTTACCTTGAGTGCACAGCCATCCTCCACAGTGATTTATGCCAAGAAATGAAATGTCAGCTTGAAATGTTCCTGATTTAGATGTCCTGAAGCTCTGTGTTCCTGCTCTTTGTTACAAACACTCTGTGAAGCTCCCCACCAACCCATGTGTGCTATTACAGTTCTGGCTAAGCCATCACTGTCTCTAAACTTGAGGCAGGATCAATTATCTTCTCTACAACAGTAGAACTTCACAAGGAAAATGGTCTTAGCATGAACCAGTTACACAAAACCACCCACAGTGCTTTTTTTGTCTTCTGGAGAAAACCACAAATTTAGCTAATACAATCTGTTCTCACAAAAAAAAAGAAAAAGTCCTCAGGCCTTCCTTCCAAGGGAAATGTGAATTAGAGACAAAGCAGTGCAATCAATGGCTGTGTACCCCAGCATTGCAGGGAAACATGCAGCTGGAGGGTCTGGGATGGTGCTGCTCTGCAGCTGAAACACTGAAAAAAAGCTTGGGTGTTACAGCAACTTATGGCTCAGAGGAGCAGAAACATCTCTGTCAAAAGAGCCCAGTGCTCACAGCAGGTGCTGCAGTGAAACCTGGCCTGAGAAGATGCAGACAGCACCTAGAGACAGCAGGACAGAACAAACACAGCTCTGTTATTTGTCTGCCATGGTAAGGAGGTCCCCTATTTGCTGTGAAAGCTGTTCATGTCAACACAGGAATGTATTTAACTTCTTGGAGTCAGAATTGTGCTCTTCCTCACTGTCCTGAAGAAATGGGGAAGAGGGTTTCATTCAATAGGATTCTCACTTTTTAAGGTGGAGTTCCTGGGCTCTTTTGAATTGAAGAATTCATGAAATGGGGCTCCAAGCCCAGCCTGCCTGTAGTTCATCCTGCCTGTGTGATGTAGCAATGCACCCCCCACTCCCGAGTGGGTACTTCTACATAAGGAAAGGGTTTTGGTTTCCCTTTGGACATTTTAGGAAGTTTAAGCAGAAAGTTCTGTGTTTGTATCTTTGTAACTGGCTCGGTGCCAGGGGAGGAGCTGGCCCTTGTCACTGTTTGTCCAAACCTGCACCTCTGTCTGTGGGCAGTTTGCCAATGGAGCCCTCCTTGATCATTGGGCAGAAAAGGGGGCAGAACAAAGAGTCTGGGGACATTCTCAGGGTGTTGTAGCAGCTGTGGGATCTGTCCCTCTCGTGGGCTCTCTCTGCTCCCCCGAGATCAGGGTGCTCTTCACCCTTTGTCCTCGGGAAGCCCCGAGCCNAGGTCTCTGACTGTCCAGGGTTTCCAGAGGAATACCCTGGACTCCAACATGTCCCTACACTGTGCTCAGCTTTGATATTTGTTTGTATATTTTTGTTATTTTGCATTATTTTATTAAACCTTTTTCAGTTCCAAGGCACACTGATCATGCTGTCCCATTAATTATTGTTGAGCCAGCACTCCTGAACAGGGCTGGGCCCTGGGAGATCCTGTGAGTATGAACTCCAGTGTGAAAGCAAATGGGTTGGTTCAAATGGCAGTTACCAACTGGACAAGATTAGTTTTTTCTATCCTAAATGGCAGGCCAAAAGAAGGAATGTATATTGTTCATTCAGCTTCTCTTTCATGCTGACAGACACTTGGAATTCCAAGCACGTGACAGAGCTCTTTGTGCTAAAACTGTCTTGTCCAGTGGAAATTGTGGTGTAATTCCAGAAGTACCTGCATTTCCTAGGATATCACTGAAATGGGATATGTTGCCTGCCCACTGAAGCCTCAGCACTGAATAAATACCCAGAAAAGCTCTGTAAGCTCTTGATTTTAATGCACACTTGACCTCTGTCTCCAGAAATGAATTCTATCAAGTTTAGATTTCTGTGTCCCTTTCCTTTCATCCATCTAATTAACCAGTCCAAGCTTCAGCTTCTTAACTTCAAGAGTGCACAACAGATTGGAAGAGGATTTCTGTGCAGACTGTGGGGAGGGGTGATGATCACATATTCTCAAGGTCAGACGTTGGAATAACAAATCAGGAATATCCATATTTTATTGAGCAGTCCCTGAGCAGTGCTGCTAGAATGCCAAGGGGCTCACATGGCAGTTACCAAAGTTTTAGTTTGTTCTGTTCTTTGGAGTGAACATTTTTGTCTATGGTTTTGTTTGGGTTTTTGGTTGTTTTGTTTTTTTTTTGCAGAATGCACAGAGATTGTGTTTCCAGTGTTGCAGTGGGGATAAGGGGGCAAACTTTGAACTTCCCAAGGTCCTTGGCAGCCCCTTTGCTGAGGTCCCTCAGCCCAGCAGCTCTGTCTCCCACTGCCCCCTGCCCCAGGCTGGCTCCATCCCAAACTGGTGCTGGCTGTGCTCTCCCCACGCCCTGGGTGGGGATGCTCAGCAGGATCAGACCAGGGAATCAGGAGCAGACAGGAATTCCAGGGCTGGCCTGTGCCAGCTGTGCCTCAGAGCACACTGCCCTGACCCTGGGTGTCCCAGCTACCCAGCCCCACTGCTCCAGCCCTCTGTCACACCCCAGGGACACCAGCCCACCCCAAGGGCAGCAGAGCTGGGCCAGGGGCAGCCCTGGAGGGGTTTAGCCCAAGCAGCCCTGTCCTGGTGGAGCCCAAGGGCAGCAGCAGCCACAGGGACAGGGGGCTCAGGAGGGGTTGCTGTGAGGAGGTTGGAACAGAGAGGTTGGAAATGCAGGTGTAAAGCAGGAGAGAGGTGGAAGTTAAAGACCAAAGCAAAGAGGGAGGGAGGATGGGAAGACAGCAGGGAAACCAAGGTACAAGGAATGGATCTTGAGGAGCTGGGGAGCTTCAATCTGTGATAAATAAACGGGGCTCAGGAGATACTGAAATGGAGGAATCATTAATTCCACATTTCCCCTGCAATGCAAATGTGCACAGGCCTGTGTGCAGGACGTTTTGCATCACATTGCCTCTCAGGATGGAATGTCTGGGACAGGATGGGGATTATCCAGGAGGAGTTCAGATGCTGCATGGCACATTAGGTCAATTAATATGCACAGCACTGCATTTCCTCCCCCAAATTAATAAACAGCACATTCATTTCTTTTCTACTAATTGAATGTTTAACTTGTTTGTCTGAGGCCAGGGATAGGTCAGGAGGAGGTTAGGGATGGATATTGCTTGTTCCCTCCAGAGCCCTGAGCCATCTCTGGGTTTCAGATTTCCTCCAGCCTGTCTCATTGCCATACAATTTTGCAGACAGATGAAAGAGTTTCTTTCATTATGAAAACAAAAGGGCAAGCAAAGAGTTAGGGAAACTGATAATTATATACAAACTTTTTTTCCCCAAGGGCAAAGGAAAAAAAAAAGAAAATCAATGTGTTGCAGGTTTTTTTCAGTATAATTAGTAACTTAATGATGAGATAATTAGTATACATATTTTCTTTTCAGAACTTAACTGTGGAAGGAGTTTATAGCTAGAAGACACTTTCTTTTTATATCATTCTTATGGCTGGCTAGGGCATGTGAACAATGGGAAACAACTTAGCACAGTTAAAAAAATTAGATAATTTGGGCCATACTTCTCGGCTGCTTTATTTGTGAGCTTGTTTTGCTATTTTTCCTTGAATTTCTTGTTTGCTTAGGTTGAAAAATCTGGAAGGCCAACAGCAAAGCTGTGATTACAATGACTTCTGCAGCAATTCAGCAACTACCTCTGAAACTTCCAGGTGATTTTGGTGCTGAGGTTGGAGATTGTTACCACTTGGGACACTTGCAGGAGTCTTGTTTGGTTATGAATCCCCAGCAGTCACCAGACAGAGACCAGCAGAATGGGAATTTGGCTGCCAGAGTATGAATCAGGTTCCATCATTCTCTCTTCATGGACCAGGTAGGGTGGGGGTAACTTCAGCTCAGTGTCAGGCAGACTCAGTCAGGTAGAGGCCAAACAGCTGCCTCGAGGGCTTCTGTAAGAAATGGGATGGGTGTGCTTTAAAATAGGGTGCTCTCCGTGGGGACAGCAGTGGAGGCTCCTCTGAGATCCATTCCATGTGGAGACACCTGGGTTAACCCCGTGGAACTAAGAGGAAACCTCTGGGACAGTGAGCAGAGGGGTGGCTGAGCAGCATTTTCTCACAGCAAAGCTGCCACACATCTCCTGGGGGGCTGCCCTGGCCAGAGCCCCCTCCCTGATGGGGAACACCACCCACAGGGCATTTCCAGCTGGGTGGGGACAGTCTTGCTCTCCCTGGAGGAGGGAGAGCTGGGTGTCTGTGGTGCAGACTCTGCTGGTGACCAGGCTTTTCTGTTCCCTGGATAATCCTGTCCATGAGCTGCCCAAGGCAGAGGGGATCACCCAGCCTGTGGCACCTGACAAGGGCTCTCTGTGCCTGGCACAGGGACTGTGTTTGAGCCACCCTGTTCCCTGCTCCTGTCCGTGTGGTGAGCATGGACACTAAGCCCCTGTAAGCCAGCTTTGAATTATTAATCCTTTTCTATCCTCTTCCCTTTCTCTGCCAATACTGTTTCTTGGCTTCCCTGCCAGTGTGTGAGGCTCTGCTGCCACCTTGCCAGCTCCAGGTTCTGGCCTTTGCACTCCCTGATCCCCTCCTGCACCCAGCCCACCAGTCCTGCTTCTTCTTGCACAACTTTCCCTCTGACCATTAGAAACTCACCTGTTCTCCTTTCTTGCACGAGGCAAGGAGGTTTCTTTTTATTCCCTCCTCAACTTGGACATACTTCATCAGCCACCTTAGAAAATTCAGCCCCTCCTGAGCCTGGGCTGATGCAGAACGAGCATCCTTTGGTTTTTCCCCATCATGGGTACAGCCTCTGGAAGTGAAATGTGCTGAAACACAGAGGACAATGACTTGAGAAAAGGTTCCTTTTAAAGGGTAATTCAGCAAGACATGAAGGCCAGAGCTGCTTTGACAGGTTTGATTTTCAGGATGTGTACATTTCTGATGGGGCAGAATCCCCCCTGAAAGCTTCAGTGACATTTAAATGAAGTAGTAGATGAAGGGTCACTCCTCTGACTAGAAAGTTGATGAAAAGCACAATGATAAATGGACATTTTGTGCACTCCAGTAAGGGTACAGTGAGGATATTTCATTTAGACAGGAAGAAAACACCTGATAGTCCATGAGCTAAACAGTGATTTCTTCAAAGTTCTTTTCTACAGGAGAGTGGGTTTATGACTTAAATTAATTCATTTCATGAAGGGCAATGATAATTGAGGCCTCTTTGTATGTTTTATAATGTGAATACTAATGTAATTAAATGCTGAAAATTAAGACTAGATAAAAACTTGATCTGACAGTAGTAACTCTGTAAAGACAAATTGCAGTGCACACAGCCACTGTAAGAACCTGTAATTTATTCATACAGCCATTTATAATGCACTAAATAGCAGCATGCCAATTGTTATGTGTCACAGCTCAGCTGGTCTGTAGCTGCTAAGATAAATTTGGCCATACCAGACACCCAAGCTCGACCAGCCTGGAAGTGAAACAAGTCCCTGGATAAGGCAAGGATAGGTTGGATTCCTATTCCAGCCATTCCCATTCAACCCTCAATGCAGAAATGTTGCTGGTCATGGAGCTGGGTGGTGCAGAAATCCCAACCAATCAGTTGCCCAAGCCTGGGAAATTTGAATTTTGAACCCCATAATAAACCTTTGCTGTTTGTCCCATGCTCATTGGTGACTCGAGCTGTGAATCTGTCTCCAGCCAACAACTATGGAAACAAATTGGGCTCCAATTAGCATGTCTGAGGTGATCACTGAGCACAAATAGCATTATTATTTGGGGACAAGCAGAGAGAATATTGTGGGAATAGCACTCTGCCTGGGGGCTGTCCCATGCCCTTCCAACTGGAAAGTGAGACTGAGGTATTTTGGGGTTTATTGATTTTATGGAGAAACAAACAGAGGAGCCTCCTTGCTTTTCATCAGCAAGGTTCTCTTGTTCTTGTCACAAGCAAATAGCTCCTTTCATCACTGCCAACAGCAGGAGTGCCTCGTGGAGGGGCAGGGAACAGAGAGGGGAAAGGCAAATCTTTCTTGTTCTGAAAGGGCTTTCACTCCTCCCAAAGACGGAGCTGGACTTGGGTGGAAATTCCTCTTCAAAAACTAAAGAAATTTGCTGAGGAACAATTGATCCTTGAAAACACACAGCTGCTTTTCAGGTTTCGTTTTTAATTATAGTTTTTGTTCGAAGTTCCTGAAATAGTAGGGAAAGGCTTGCTGCTTGTGAATTTTATTTACTCTTTTTTGATGCTAAGAACTGATTCTGATAATTACCTTGCAAAGTAAAGTTCACAGTTAATTCTGATTCTGGGGTAGTGTTGGAATCAATGCGATGTTTGAAAAGATCTTGAATTATATCCTGTATAATAAAAAGGATGAATATATGAATCAAAATCTGATTTTGATGGAAATATTAAACTGTAAACTGAACAGGTGGGGCTGTGATAGCCCCCCTTCTTTTTCAAGTTTTGGGTTAAATTTCAATATTGGAAACTCAATAGCAAAGAACTAAAACTAGAGTTCAGTTTGTTCCTGATGAAATGAGCTACAGAATTCAACAGTGATATTCTTGAACGCAGTCAGGCAAGGTAGAGTGAGTGAATATGTCCAATAATAGGAATGTGTCACAGCTGTCTGAAGGAAGTGATGAGGCAGCTGCAGCTCTTCCACTGAAGGGAAGAGAGGCAGCCAGAAATACAGAGGAAAAAAAAATTAGGTGAATAAAACAGACTTTTTAAAATTGCTGGTCCCCTCCGTATGAGCTGAAATGCTCCTGACTGGCTAATGAAATGGGCACATTTGCATTTGAGCTTTGAGGGGAGGCCTCAAAACTGCATCAAAATGGAATTTAGCAGCTTATTAATCTCAAGCACAGCTCAGCACAAAGGGAAGGGGCCCAATTAGTGGCCATGTGAGCCACGCTAGGGCACAGCATGCCCTGGAGCACCAGTGGGCAGAGCTGGGTCTCAGGAGACTGTCAGAGAACTGGAAATGACCTGAGTGGTCCATCCCTGGATGGGAGAACACCCCTGGACACGTCTCCAGAGGCCTGGGCAGCCTCCCAGCTCGGGCTGTGTGAGCAGATGTTCACACACGGGGCACTAAGAACACAGATTCTGGTCATCAGCTGGGCAAGCCAGGAATGTTCTTGGCTCACAGTAACAAAGCACCTGTGAGATGTCACCTCCCTAAGGCAGGCCCAGTCACTCAGAGCCTTGCCAGCCTCCTGAAGGGCTTCACACCTGTAGAAAACGTCGTAGTTGTTTGAGTCCAATGAGAGATGTCCTGAGACTGGGGTGCTCTCAAGACACCTGGTTTATCAGCCGTGGGGAGACAGCCTGACCAGGGGAGGGAGCAGCAACAGGAGGAGTCTAAAGGGACAGGGGTCCAAGCAGCAAGAGAGAGAGCGTCTGAGTAAGAGAGGGAATTCCTTGTTACATTCCATTTTAACCCTTTGTATCATGAATATTCTAAATAGCACCAACCAATCACCTTAGGATACAAAAACCTACAGAATTTACATACAGCCTATGGGGACTACTATATTACCAGACAAATCTACATACTAAAAACCTGAAAAACCACCTTTTCCCTAATACCTGAGAGGGTCCAACCCCTTATTCATCCTTTTGTCCTGACAGAGGTGTCACTGAATCACCCAGCTCTGTGTTTAGCTAACTTAATTACCCTCTTCCTGTCCAGCATCTTACAGTTCAAATTTAGCTTTTAATTCTATATCTCTTACAGGTTTTATACTTTTTGAGTCTTTTACTAATAAATCTTCTCTGCAGGACCTTCTTGCTTCATCCTCCCCAACACACCCCCCCTCTGGAGCCTGGGGATTGCATCACTTGCATTTGTCTTTAAGGCTTTGGTCAGTGAAGTCCCTCCAACACTGTGACAAGAAGCTGCTCAAACACTTCCTAGGGAGCTGTGCTGAGCTTAATTCTTATCTGACCACAGTTCCTTGCCCCTCCTGCTGCCTCAGTGAGGGCTCCCTTGAACAATTCACAATTGATTTCACTTCATTGACAAGCAAGAAGGGAAGAGAGAATTTTTGCAAACTATATTTTTTTTTAAATAATTATCATGATTTGGCTGACTCTAGTCAAGCTTGCCCTGCCATGTTGATCATATTGCATGGGAATTAAAACACAAGGGAATATTCCTTTTCCTTAATTTTCTCAGCAGGCCTGTGGGTGGGACATCAAAACTGTTTTCAGAGTCCCAGTCTCCTGCTGTGAAAGTTGTTAGTGTGGGAGCAGAAATCCCATTTTGGGGTGCCTTTGTTTTAATATAATTCTTTAATTGTGATTTGCCAAGGACTGTGCTGAGACTTCATGGTTTTATCTGCTGCAGCCCAGCTGAGGAGATGTGATAAATGCAACCTGTTAAACAGCCCAGTGAGACCCTGAGAGCTGCAGGAGGCAGAGACTGAAATGAGAGGCTGTAACCAGAGGCGAGGGGAGATGGAGTGCCACACAAATACCTCTGAGAAATTTGTTCAACAAACTCAAGCTCGTGTATAATTAGATGACAAAATTTATTTTAAACTATGAGGTACGAGTATGACAGCACTATAATTTGTCCTAAATAATTTCTTCACACCCAACAAGACACGGTTGTCAGAGTTCAGTCCTTCTATGCATTTCTTAAAAATAAAACCCAACACTTTTTACACCTCAGTTGGGGTATGGAAACAGAAATCAAGCTTGCTGAAAGGCAGGTTTGAAATTTCCTTTCAAGATTAAAGAGATTACTTGATTTAGTGAAGTAATTACTCATGCTTTGCTATCTGATTTCCTCTAAAATAATTTTGTTGACAGCTCCTGCTTTATTTTTTTTTTTTTTTCATTGTGAAGGATGTGTACACACAGAGCAGCTGAAACCTTTGGGGACAGGACATCTCTATCTGCTTCTCCCTTCACTCCCTGTGTAACCCATTGCTGTCCAAGAGACAGGACAGGGTGGAAGGCAAGACATTTAGTGGTGTTCCAGGTGCTCCCCTTTCCCTTGTCCCTGTTCTGAGGGGAGGGATGGAGAATGCTGCTGCTCTTCTGGTGTCCCAGACCCAGCCATGCCACGAACACTGTTGTCATTCTTGTCAAAAAATCCCCAAAACTCCTGTTTGCCACATCAATTCATTTCCTGCACTTGTTCCCAGTCTGTTTTCCAGGGATATTTTGTGATAGCCATGCCCAGCAGGCTCTGGCACCTGCCTGGCAGTGTCTGGGTGGTGCCCTCAGGCCCAGGAGGAGATGTCTGTGTCACACTGGGCATGGCTGCACTGGTCCTCTGGGGGCAGTGCAGGGAACACACCCAGGCAGATGGGGTTCTGTTTCCATGGCTCTAAATTGCTTCCCACAAAAGTTGTGCCAGCCTGCAGAGTGCTCCTGGCAAGGTGAGCCAGTGGCCAGAGCAAATGGCTTCAAAGAGCAGAGGGAATATTTATGGTAACGTTCATGCAGCCCAACTGCAACATGTGCCTGCATTATCTGTGACATTTTGAGCTCTCCTGCTTTATCCTCTGTTGTTTCCAGGTCCTAGTGCAAAAGCACTTACTGGCAGCACAGAACCCCTGTTTTCAGGGATCCATCTGCCATTTGGAACTGTTTGATCAGACATCGAGTCAAAGACCCTTCTTTCTGTGCCAGCTTTTTTTCTTTTTCCCTCTGCAAGCTATGATGAGCTTTTCCTTTTCTCTTATCCTCTGAGTGCTTTCATTCTTGCCACAGGGTCTTTTAAAAACTCTGCATCCATCACTGACATGTCATGAGGAATTGGAAACTTCATTGAAAGGGAAGATAATCAGCCTTATGTTGCTTGCTTATGTTTTTGGTGTGTTTTATCCTAACTAGGCAGAGCTTTTCTGAACCACTGGTGATCCCAAAGGAAATCAGCTGATTCTTTCTGGTGACATAGCTGGGTAGCTTTGCTGACAAAATAAAGCATCCCTGCTCTGTAGCTGAGCTCTCTGGAGGTAAGGCTCATCCTCGCAGAGCTGGAGCTGTTCTATATTCATGGGGCTTTGAATTCATTAACTGTGAATCTGTTGTCTTGTCAAGTCTCTCCTAAGAAATGTTAAAATTCAGCCAGATGTCTGGTGTTATCTCCCCCTCAAAAAAGAAAAATAAAATGAATTCAGAGGAAATCTTTAATCTGTGAAGCTGATAGTCAGTGAAGTTCAGCCCATTCCCATACCTGGCACTTCTTGTGGCTTTGAGCAGAATTATCATGGTGGGGTCAGCCCATTTCACTCGGCAAGTTTTTCACTATGAAATGGTTTGGAGGATGTCTGTCACAGCTTATTGGTTAAAGCCATGACTACATGACAGATCTGCTAGTTCTGTGAGGCTGCTATTCTGTCACTCTTGATGGTGGAGTGATGCAACTTCTGGTAGCAAGTTGTACGTGTGCTCTTAGCAGAACATCAAGACTCCAAATTTCTGACATTGGTTGCTCTGGATAGAGGTGTGTATTGGTAGATCTTGCTGTTCCCTTTCTCAGAGCTTGCAGCTAAGGGATAAAAATTGTGATTTTTGTGATAAAATCAAATTTTTGTGATAATAATTGTGATAAAAATTGTGAGGGATAAAAAGAGCCCGTTTGCCAGGGGCTCTTATTCCTCAGGTTGGCAGCCCAGGAGCCTGGAAGTCTGACTCCAGTTTTACATTAACAATCTTGCAAGCTGAAGAGCCTTTTCTTCACGTTTGTGACACTGAACCCAGCAGCTCTTGGACCCCTCACTGAAGTGGAAACATCAGATTTCTTCTCTTCACCTGCGAGCCCCAAAGCCTTGGACTTCCCCCATTTTGCTCAGAGCTTCTTGCACAACTGTGTGTTGAGAGTCCTTGGCTCTGGGGACAACATTTTCAGCCTGCTCCTGTATCTCAGGGACAGCCAAAGAGCCCCTGGAGCTCCCTGCCAGCATCTGTGGCATTTCTAAATGGGAAGCAGCAAAGGAAGCTTTCTTGGAGTCCTAATAATTTTAGCGGGGCTTTTGTTGGACATTCTCTATCCAGAATCTAAGCAAAAAAATTATCCATGGTGTAAAATCTCAGCATTTCAAAATGCTGGCATTTCCTCTTGACAATAATCCTGTTTGCATCTGGGTTCCAACTGAAAGAGGGGAAATTGAGGTCAGATGTTGGGAAGAAGCTCTCCCTTGTGAGGGTGGGGAGGCCCTGGCAAAGGTTTCCCATCCCTGGCAGTGCCCGAGGCCCCCGGGTGGGGCTGGGGGCAGCCTGGGGCAGGGGAAGGTGTCCCTGCCCATGGCAGGGGGTGGAACAGGATGGGCTTTAAGGTCCCTCTGATCAAAGCCATTCTGTGATTCCAGGATGGCATCTGTGCCAGCAGAACCAGCACTTCTCAGCTGCAGACTGGAAACTCCTGCATTGCAGAGCTACCCAAATCCCATGGCTTTATCATGACACTTCAATTTTCTTGCAACAGAACTTTTGTTTGAGGGGCAATAGTGGTTAAGTGACTGGGAAAGATTTCCTTAGGAAATCCTGCTCCTCCAGAGCTTTTTGAGATGTTAATCTTCAACCTGTTTCCTTCTCTTGGACTCCAGGCAGACACACTAAAAGCAGACTGGGATACCTCACTTCAAAAGACATTTTCAACACCAGTGGTTGCTTATTGATTCAGCTGTTCATAAATCATTTAGAGATCCTCCTGCTGAACACAGCTCTCAGACAGGATCCCTGATGTTACTAAACTCAGCTGTACAAGCCCTCCCAGGCAATCCACCCCAACAATGCCTTGTTTGATCAAGCGTCTGCTTTAGGGGTTTTTTTTTTAGCATGAAACCTTTATGTGTTTTCAACAGAGTTTAGGTAGAGACTCCAGATTTGTGTTTTGAAGTAAGTAAAGCTGGCATTCGGCTCTATTTTTATTGCAAACTACAAAACAAAATCAACCAGTGTTTAAAAGAGTGAGGTAGTTTGCCAAAAAACAACTCAGACAAAAGCCTGGGAACTCGGGAAATGCAAGATATGCAACCTTAATTCAGACACCTGGGCTTCTGAATGATGAGATACCAGGGTGGATGATGTGTAATCACAATGTCTGTGTGCAGGGGAAAGCTGCTGCTTATCCTTAGTTCTGCCACTCCTGACTTCTGAATGCTTCCATTTGCAGCATGAGCAATTCCCTCCCCTTGAAGCATCTTATCTGTGATTCTCCACAAACTCCAAAGTTGTCTACATTTGGATAACATTTCCAGCTTCTCCATAAATTAACTTATGTAAAACATCAGGCCACTACTGTGGAGTAGAGGGTACCAGAGTCTCGATAAAATGGCAAAATTTGCCATGGTAAGAACAGTGCATTTTCCACATAAAATATTCTCTAAAAAGAGCTGGATTTTTTTTTTTT
>VWYO01027034.1:2049-35593 GCA_013400275.1 Rhadina sibilatrix | reverse complement strand
TTTTTTTTTTTTTAATCTTCTCTGCCTCTCCTTCCCTCCCTGCTATGATGTGTGTCAGTGTCAGCCCTGACACTTCTCTTGAACCTGAAATAAAGGATAAATGGTCAGTGGCACTTTCTCAGCTCTCCAAGGGGACTGGTGACTCTTTATTGGACAATCAGTTCAAACGTCTCTGGCCTACAGATGAAGTGTATATACAAATGTATGTGCATATACATATTCATGTGTGTAGTTCAGACCAAATCACATCACCAGCTGTGACTTCTAAAGAGGAGAGCTCCCTTCTTATCCATGAGCTGTTATGTAACATCAGGGTGTCTTCCAAAATCCAACCTGTGACTGGACCCCAGTCAACAGCAGGAATGAATCCTTCTCTCTGAGTCACTGGTTCAGCCAGAGAATCATCAAATCACAGAATATTTAACACTGATTTCAAAAAATACCTGCTCCAGTCAAGACCAACCACAGCCTGAAAGCACTGAGATGTTTTAGTAATCCTGGAGCAGTCCTTAGAAAGAAAGAAAGAAAGAGAGAAAGAGAGAAAGAAAGAGAGAAAGAGAGAAAGAGAGAAAGAGAGAAAGAGAGAAAGAAAGAAAGAAAGAAAGAAAGAAAGAAAGAAAGAAAGAAAGAAAGAAAGAAGGCAAGTGGAACAACTCTGAGGCAGCAGCAGCTTCTGTGTGAGCATTCCAGGACTGTTTTACTTTGCTTGTAAGGGCCATAACCTAAATAAATAAATTGAGGACAGAAATGTCCCACTTGCTCAAGACTTATCATAGACCAACCCCAGAGTTTTTAGATTGCTGCTCTTACCTCTCCAAACATGAAACTTAGCAATCTAATGTCTCTCACAGGGACAGGTGGGCACAGAAAAGGAATTGCTAAAAAGATTTAAAGGTGGAAGGCAACAGAGACCTGGGTGGTAAGAAAATATTCCATTTGAATTGGTCTCAAGTGTTAAATAATGGATGTGTGTGTATGTAGACTATTCAAATGTTTTTGATTTCTTATGCTGAAGATTAAAATTTCCATTAGTATTCCACCTCTTCAGTTTTGCCTGGGGACTCCTAATTACATTTTTGGGATTGCAACAACAACAACAACAACAACAAACTTAAAAAAAAAAAAAAAAACAACAACCACATAACACAATAAAGAGCTTTTTACCCTTTTCTTCTCCCCTGCAATCAATGTTCAGCACTCTGTACAGTTACAGCCCTTGACTGCAGACTCACCTGCCTTAGCTCCTGCACTCCCCATCATTTTTACTGCTGAGCCCCTCTCAAGGTGGTTCTAAGCAGTTCCACCAAAACTGGTGTCCTGAAATGCTGCTGGGGAAGCCTCAGGACCAGAACAACAGAGATTATCTTGGATTTCATCTAAACTTCCATAAAGTCCCATGCTCAGTGAAGAGAGGATTATCTAGTTAATGGCCAGGTTCTACTCCATAAACCAAGGCACTCAATTGCTTTTGAGAAAATGTTATTGATATTTCACTTCTAATGTTTTCTGCTGGTGAGGCCATTTGAAATCCAGTTTTATGCAGTTGCTGATGTGCCTGAGCAGTGCAGGAAGGTGGGAATGTGCTGGCAGGGCCCAAAGCTCAAGGCCTGTTCTGTGTTCAGAGCAGTTTTCTGGGGGCAGCAGAAGCCCTGCTGGGAGGGGGGTCTGGCAGGGTGACCTTGGCTGCTCTCATGAGTGGATTTGCCAAAAGTGATTAATTCTTTTGGTGTGCTTAATGGAGAATTTGGTACCAAGCCCCTAAAGAATAAGGGTGAAGCTTTTTTAAAGCCTGAGTTTACTAAATGTGGGTCATGAGCCAGAGCTGCAGGGTGGCTCTGGGGACCAGTGAAGCCCAGTTCAAGGCTCCTTTCTCCCACTCAGGGCAGCAGTGACAGCCCAGTGCTGAGGAGGCTGAGGCAGCTGTTACAGCTGCAGGGCACTTGCCAGGAATGAAAATATATATACAGGAACTGGACATAAATGTAGACCTCAAAGCACTGCTGAACTTTCTTTATAGCTTCTTCCTGCAACCTTAATTGCAGTAAATTTTGAACTGAAAGCACCTTCCAAGGGCCTGCCTCTGCTTCCCTCACGTGAGCTTTAAATTGTGTTTTTATAATTAAGCTATAAATTTTAAAGCTGTTTCAGCTACACTTTTTAACGTGCCACAGGTTGTCCACTTGTTGTAGCTGGGGTTTGATGGTCGTAGATCATTTTCTCTGCTGTGCTGAAGGACAAAAAGGCAGGAAAACCTTTCTGGGCAAATGGCACCTCCGGGTCTCTCCACAGGGGGTTACAATGAATGTTTCTGATCCACGTGCCACAAAAAAAATGCCCCAAAACCCCCAAAAAAACCCCAAACAAACAAATAGTAAAAAAACCCAAAAAAACCCAAAAAAACCCAAAAAACCACACACACACACAAAAAAAAAAACAACCACAAAACAAAAAAAAAAAAAAAAAAAAAAACAAAAAAAAAAAAAAAAAAACCCCAAAAAAAAAAAAAAAACAAANACCCCAAAAAACCAAACAAACAAACAAAAAAACCACCAAAAAACCAAACAAAAACCTCCCCCAAAAACAAACAAACAAAAACCAATCAAACAACCCCCAAAAAAACAAACAAAAAACCCCCAGGGTATTAATAGTGAAGTGACAGAGTATCAGTGTCATCTGAGAAATGTTTTCTGAGATGATTGGTAGGATAACATCAATAATACACTGTGGTGGTGCTGTTGGCCACCCTAATGCCACACTGAGCTGGTATTATAGGAATTGTTATAGGAGTTTCCAGCTACAATATTAACAGTTTTTAGGGGTTTTCTAAGGTAGGAATTAAAGATCACCCACCAACAGATAACTGATTACTCTGTTAGGAAAGCAGGGAACCTTTAGCAGATACGTAGAAAATAAGATGTAAACCTGCCAGCTAAGTAGGGAAAACTTGTATTTAAAAATACGAAGTTGTTTTGAAGTAAATATCCCTGGCTATAATGGAGATTACCTGGATTTTTGGTCCGTTATATCAAAAGTAGGTAAAATTTTTAGTCAAAATACGCAGAAATTACCCTGTGTCTTCATAATCCTGTGGCATGGTTTTGCATTGGTTTAGCTGATGTACATGCCTGGGTTTCCCAGGTCAGAAAAGCAGGACTGTTTAATAGGCTTTGATTGCTCTGGTTTTCTTTTTGTACTGCAAAACTGAAGTTTCCTTTTGCTTTTACTGTTGTCGTTTGTTGTTATAAATAAGGTTACAGACTGTTCTTTGAAGGGAAGCTGTTAGCTCAGGCTCCACGGAGCTGGGCCAGGGCAGTGGCCGTGGGCAGAGCAGGAGGGTGGATTCCAGACCTTGTGGGTCCCTGGGGACACCTGTGACAGATCAGCTCCAGTTCCAGCATCACAGACAACTCAAGTAATTTGCTGTTATGAACACCTCAGGAGAGTCACTGTGTGCTGTGCTGAATTAAATACCTTGAGCTAAGCAAACACAGGGAGACAGCCCTGACTTAAAACTTAATTCAGCTCTGAACCTGTGCACTGGGGTCTCCTGCTTCATTTCATTGAGAGTGTTTGTGTTTAATATTTGTTGGAAAGGCTTGCACAGTGTGTTCAGTATTTCTTTCTCCTATTTTCATGCACAGAAGCCTCTGTGTGTGTTTTAATTCTAACCCACAGTCAGATGTCATGGAAGCCAACTCAGCATAAAATCCTCTTGATTTCTGAGCTTTGCTGGGGCAAAATATGTTCAAACCATGGCACAGCCAACCTTCCACCAGAGAAAGAATTAAATTAACAGTTTTTAATATTATGACATTTGAACCACTTCTCAGAAATGTGTGAAAAACAAAGCCCAACCCTCCAGTGGAAGCAATCAGACACACATATTGCCCTGATTGACTCGGGGTTACAGACACACACTGGAAACAGGAAACTTGTTCACAATATTTCCTTGGCACGTTCAGCTCCTTCCAGGCTGTTCCCTTCCCTTTACAGCAGTGTAGATTAAACAGGCTCAGCTTTTTTGATTTTTAATTTGCCTCGTGTGAAGGACATTTTCTCAATCAGCCTTGTTTGGTAGAATTCATCTTTTCCTCCAGATTCCACAGGCATCTCATAGAGCCAAGACATTGTAAAGGACCCAGGAAGTTCCCATTAAAATCATGGATGCTCCCAGATTTTCCTTGAGAATTAATGGTTTCCAGCAGCAAAGGAGTAAAGAATCCCTGTTCTGTTGAGAGCCCCATTTCCAGGGGGTCTCTGCTGCAGGAACATTGACACCCATCCTTGATCATACCAAGGGTGCTCATACTGTGTCCTTTGATCCTTCTTCACTGTTTCTCCTCATTTCTGGTTATATCCTTCTCTAAAGGTAATTCCAGTGGTTGTTGGATTGGTTTTGAACTGAACTCAGTTGACTGGTGGTGTTACTCTGTTTGAGAACTTCTCACATTGTTACCTTGACTGTCAGGACTTCACCTCCCTCCTCTGGTGACTCCAAAGCTCTGCTGGACAGGCATATTTACCAAAAAGTCAGGCTCTGAGGGAGAAGGGAAGGCATTCCATCATTCACCATTTAACAATTTTGGAACTGATACAAATGTGCTTACATGAAACACTCCAAACCCCAGTGCCACAACGTTGCAGGGGCTGCTGCTTCAGCCTGGATTGCACACCTGGAAGAGCTTCTGGAGGTCTTTATTTGTCCCCAGGTAAAATCTGTGTGCTGTCAAATGTGTAAACACAAGAGTGAACCCTCCTGGACAGGCAGTCTCCGTCCCAATCCCAAGCCTGGCTGTGGGGTGGTTATATCCTTTAGAGAAGGATATAACCAGAAATGAGGAGAAACAGTGAAGAAGGATCAAAGGACACAGTATGAGCACCCTTGGTATGATCAAGGATGGGTGTCAATGTTCCTGCAGCAGAGACCCCCTGGAAATGGGGCTCTCAACAGAACAGGGATTCTTTACTCCTTTGCTGCTGGAAACCATTAATTCTCAAGGAAAATCTGGGAGCATCCATGATTTTAATGGGAACTTCCTGGGTCCTTTACAATGTCTTGGCTCTATGAGATGCCTGTGGAATCTGGAGGAAAAGCAGTTCCCTTTCCAGGCAATGCCCTGAAACCCCTGGAAGCAGCCAAGCCCAGATGTTCCCTGGCACTGGGGAGAGCTCCTGTGGGGCTGCTCTCTGCTCTGGGCTGCTGGGGCTGAGCCTGGGGGCTGCTGCCAGGGCAGGGGCAGCCCTGGCTGTCCCCTCCCTGCAGGGCACACAGACTGCCACTGCTGTGGGTGACATCCCTGCAGGGGCAGAAATGCCTCCTCTTGCCTGCTCAGTGCTCGCTGCCTGCTCATTATCAGCCTGCATTGTGTTCCTGTCTGCAGTCAATATGAGCAGGATAATTTCTAATCTGTCTGTTTCGACCAAGAAATATTAATTTGAGCTCCACTGTAAGCTTACAGTATTTTAAATTCCTTCCAAGCTAGGTTTGGCCTCGGCTGCACAATGTATTTACTGAGGCAAAAATGAGAGGATGGTAATTTTCACTGAAGCACACCTGCAATAATGGCTCACAGCATTTAATTTTTCCCTTGGTTTCCTGGTAGACTTTGTTTTGACACCTGCAAACAACCTTTTCCAAATCAAAGCGAGCTTTTTCTCTCCATGTCATGCTGCCACCCAAGTCGAGCTGACAAAGTCCAACCAAGAAACAGAGCAATTATAAACACAGTTTCCTCTGGTGCTTGTGCTGTTTTTAGCTTTGCTGCTCTCCCAAGGAGAAACCTGTGCCTAATCTTTCCAGCTTAGCATGCAAAATTAATAAAATCTGACAATTACACTGAACAACATACAATGCAAGTTAAGGGATCCTTTCTGATGTGATTGAACTTGAAGATATTAAATTGGCTCCTTCTTCTTACACTATTTTCTGGTTTAGCACAAAGATCATAAAATGTGTATCTGGAGTGATAAACGATAATTGGCTCTAGGCAGCCTTTTCTCACAGAGACAAAAGAACAGTTGTTATTGCTGTACTCCTTTCAATAAATACACTTGTAAGCTGCAGCTCAGCTGGGCTGCCCTGGGAAGAGGCAGCCTTTCCGAGGAACATAAAAGAGATCAAATTTATAAGTGAGCATGTAGACTGAGGAGAAGGGTATTTCATATATTAAGGACATGTAAAGAGTATTGTCTGTGCTCACACAGTGCCAGGAAACATCTTATCAGGAGAAATGCAGTCTGAAATTTATCCTGTAGCAGGCTAGAGAAAACCATGGGTTTAGCATAGATGTAAATCAGGTCCTGGGTCGGTCTGTAGAGGTGTAGGAATTAATTCCTTACTCCAGTAAGATTGTCTGATGCTACTTGGGCTCACTTTTGGATTTCAAGTCTTAGACCACAATATTTCCATTTGTTCCCTTGCTTTCCATTTGTCTTCATGGGAAGGATTTACTTCATTTTCAATATATTGATCATTAGACCTCATCAGCCAACTTCCTTGTCTGCTCCTTGAAGTGTCTTGTGTGTCTGACAGTGACATTCTCCAGGATGATGGGTAGCACAGGAATAAAATGCTTAATTTAAGGACAAATGTCTGTCTTTATTGTGTTGCTTTCCTTTCTGTAACCAGGAATAAAAACAATCACTTGTTCCTTAAATTAGATTTGTTGCTTGTATTTTTTTTTGGTGTGCGTTCTTGTTTACTTCATGACGTGGAATAAAATATTCCAGTGCTGCTGCAAACAGAATTGCAGCCATTATCTAGAGCTTCTGGGACTTATTCCATAATTTCTAGGTGATCCTATTTGATGCAGCATGCTGTAGATGACACCAGACTCTGAAATGGGTCTGGGATCACTCACCATGCTGTTTGGAGTTCTCATATTTCCAGATTATTTCTCATTCTCACCGGTAAGTGGGAAAGAAGAGAAAGATATGGGATACAATTTTTACAAGGTGTTTTCTATAGAGACAGAAATATTGCAAAATTATATCAACCTGCCATTATTTCAATTAACTAATTTTGTTCACTGCTTGTCTTCTTGCAGCAGGAGCTGAAAGCAGGAGTGAATTGCCTTTAAGAAATTGCTGTCTCATTCATTTGGAAAAGCAGGGCTTGCTCCAAAGGCTCTCCAGCTGACAGCCTGATTTAGTGACTAAACACCTGTTTGAACAGAGGCTCCACAAGGCTGCAGAAGAACCTTTGGAGTATCTTTTAAGATTGACTGGGAGTCTTAATGAAGTCAAGGTCCCCTGCCCTTGGCCTGTGTTTCTATTGACTCCAGCAGTCATTAACGAGTCCCACGCTGACGAGCACTGGCAGCCACCACAGCTCTGCTGAGCCCTGGAGAGCAGAGTTTTACTGAAGGAATCTGCTCAGCTGATTGTGGGCCTGGCCCAAGCATTTTGGAGGCCCTGCAGGAGCAGTAATTGGTGCCTGTGTTCCCAAAAGTGCCTGCAGGAGCTCTGCTGCTTCCAGTCCCATCTGCGTTCGGCCGAGGGCAGCCAGGCCCTGGGAAAGGGGTTGGTTCCTCTTCAAATCAAACCCAAGCTGCATCTTTGTAGGCTGCCTACAGGACTGGAGTGTGTAACGTGGGAAATTCCCCGTCCTGTGCCTGTCCTGGGGGCTCTGGCACAGCTGGGCTGGCCAACAGATGATCCTGGAGGGTAACACACACAGCCAGCCCCTGGCAGCCCTGGGCATGAGCAGACACAGGGACACAGGGGGCTGGGCTGGCACCAGCAAAGGGGATGAGTTTCCCATGCTCTGTGGGGTCTTGGATTGACTTTGTTCACACCAAGCCAGGCTCTTCTGAGCAGCAGGAAGCATCTGCAAAACCCACAGTGAAAACCAACCAGCTTTCACATCAAATGATTAAGAACCAAAATAATAACTAAATAGTAATAAAAATATTGTATGAACACTAAAGCCATAAGCACTGACCCCTAGCTATTCAGAAAAAAAAGAGCATAAATATTTATTTGAGAAAACTGCCATAGGAAAGGAAGAAAAAATTGATAGAGCTTGAATCAGGTTGAACAAATTGCTTATCTCCAAGCAGCTCTGTGGCTGAGTATGAGGGCCAGGGCTGAAGAACAAAGCTGAGTCACCTGGCAGGGTCAGCTTGGACCTGTTGGTGAGTCACACACCTGCAGCTGCTATTAAATAAAGGAGACAACAAATGACTGGGGAAGAAAATTGAGACAGAAAGTCAACTGCCTGGGCTTGTCTGATTGATAACTGCTTTGTTTTTAAGCTATCAAGGCACTTGGTGCACTCCAATATAAAATGGCTGAGATATTTACAAAAGGGTCCTTGGCTTATGCTGAGTATTTTTTCAAGCATGAATAAATGATAACTTTCTGATTTTAAAAAAGACTCGGAATTTCTTTTGCCGAAATGTTACATCATCCTGCTCCTTTTTGCTGTTCCTCATGTTATGATCTTTCAATATTTTTCCCTTGTAAACTATCATCACAAACTTTTACAATGTTAGGCACAACATATTACTTCATAATGTCATTTATTAGCAGAAGTTTAATAGCTGCCAATAATCATAACGTGCTTACTTTTGACTACTGGGACCCCATCTGTTCTGCTGCTTTAGACCTAAATGAAAATTATGTAGTGCATTACTGAGACTTTTTACACGTGGGACGTGCTGAGAATCTTTATATACTTGATTTATTTTTTTTTCTTTTAATAAGACAACTTTCGTTGATGAAAAACTGAAATTACTGATTTTTTTTTCTTTCAGTAATATGCAAAATACAATTTTTCTTCTGTTTTATTCTCCTGATAGTCAATTTTGTTACTAAGCTTGGGTTTGTTCCTGCGTGGTAGCCTGGTGATTAACACTGTTCTGTCCATCCTGGTTGTAATAATGTCCCTGCTGCAATTGGTCAGTGTTCTCTTCCCTTTAAATTAAATAATAATAATAATAATAATAATAATAATAATAATAATAATAATAATAATAATAATAATAAAGTAGGTAGCTTTTAACAGGTACAGATATTTGAAGGCTCATGTTTAATTCTGCAGCTGACTCTATTGTTCCCCCAGTGTTTACAGGGGTTTTTCACAACCTCTGTGAATTTCTGTGTGGATTGAAAAGAAAACCTAAGGTGAAATCTTTGTTTTCTGTTTATTCTGCCAAGTCTGAGAGCCTCTGAGTAAGGCAGCACTCTGTGGAGGTTGTGTCTGCACTCAGTGTGCACATCAAGAACTCCCAGACAGGGCAGGAACGGGAGGGTCAGTGGCTCTGACCCTGTGTCCTCCTTCACTCTGCTCATGTCCACTCAGAGCCTCTGCTCAGCTTTGCCTGAGGGTTTCCAGGGCAAACAGTTGCCTGTAAAAAAGCTCCAAAGCTGATAAAATAGGAGCATCTCCCTTGTAATGCAGACCTGCAGCATTACTCCCTTTAATGCTAAGTGTTTCAGAGGCCTGTGTAGGTTATTGTGACACAGCACACCCAGGCCTCTGTTCTGGCAGGCACATCCCAGCTCCCAGTGTCAGGGGAAAACTAATTGTGTGTACTATGGGCCCCATAAAGAAACCATTTCTACTTCTCAATTGCTGCTGGTTGAGTAGAGGAATGTGTTGTGGAAAAGAAGGCAGAAGCCAGGAAGAGAGAAGAAAAGGAGATTAATGTTGAGTCATTGTCATTGTCATTATAATGTTGTGTATGAGCAGGCAGCTACAGCTGGGCCTTGAACTGGATATTTGGATAACTGCAGGCTGGGTGATTTTTAGCTCCTGCCCAGACATGCAAACAAAGATGTCAAAACTTCAGCTGAGAACAGGAGTTGGAACTGTTCAGTTCATTGTTGAATGGAACCTCAACTTCTTAAAACACGGCTGCCTATTTAGCACCTGAATGGATTTTTAAAATCCCCTTCTTGTACATTTGATTGGAAAATATAACATTAGGAAGAGCCTTTTTGTGCTGCATCCTGTATGACACTGGAAATTGTGTTGAAAAGCTCTGTGGTACTAAAGGAAATGTTGAGAAGGTGGCCATCTGCACTCTCTGAGGCCTCTGCCACATTTTATAAACCTGTGCCAGCACCCAGCATTCATTTCCTTCTGTCCTGGCTGCTGCAGGTGTCCTTCGAAGGTGCTGTTGTCTCACCTTGCTTGGGGTCAGCGTGAAGCTCAAACCAGGCTGTGCCTCTTCACCCAGCTTATCCTCTTTTCAGCTTGTTTTCAATTAACCTTTTGTCATGTGTTTGTAGACCTGCAGGCATGAGCTGTGGCTATAATTCAATTTCTTTCCCCAGAGAGATGTCAGTGTGGAGCTCCTGCCCAGAGCTGAGAGCTGCAGTGTGTCCTCCTCCCTGCAGGTCAGTGCACAGCTTTGGAGAGCCTTCTTTCAGGGGGTGGACAAAATGGGCTCACCAGGGCACTTGGAAGATTCCAGCATCTTTTTATCTGAAACAAGGACACAGAAAGCAGCTGGGCATAAAATATAGCTGAACAGATGAGATACACAGTCTGTTTTCTCCTAAGTAAAAATAGATTGCTGCTCATTTTGAGCCTATATGATGCAGTAAGAGTTCACTTGCAGTGTAACTATATCTTATGCTCCCAAGGAGTTACAAAGATGAGGATGCTGCAGTTACTCACCTCCTTTGCCATTCTGGTTCTAAGAGGTGTCAAGGGAAAGAGCAGATGTATGTGCTAGGTTATTATCTACATCCTTTTTCAGTGGTTAGCAAGATTTCCTTGTGTAGTAGACCTTATGTCATGAAAGACATAAATATTCCTGATTCCCAAATAAGAACACAAATCATCCCTGCAAGGATCATGCAAAAACCCCACAAGTAGAAATCCCAGTAATATAAATTTTTAAACCATTTTGCTCAACTACCAAAGTGTTAGTCTTAGCAGATGTCTTCTTTCCAGTTTTTGTAAACATTTACAGTCCTATAAGGTAGATGAACACTTAACATTAGTGAGTTTTTGGTACTAGCAGCCATAAATTATTTGTCACTCCTGTAAATAACTTTATATGCCAAGAAATGCTGCCAAGTGAGCGCTGGTCAGGTATTTAGAAACACCTTGGATGAAAACAGACTGCTNGGGAACGAGCCCCGCCAGGCAGCGCTTAGGGGATGTTGTGTGGTTTTGTTTTGTGGTTTTTTTTTTTTTTTTTTTTTTTGTTTTTTTTTTTTTTTTTTTTTTTTTTGTTTTGTTTGTTTTGTGTTTGGGGGGGTTGATGTATGTATGTTTGTTTGCTTGCTTTTTTCTATTCTCATGTGGCCTAAATTAAATCTTCTCCTCCCTGGCCAGGGGTGCTGTCTGTGACACCTGCCTTAAATATACCTTTTATGGCTGGGAGACAGATTTCATTTTGTGAAGTCACAAACTGTTCTTCACTTCTCTGAGTCATCCCTGAAATGACTAAATTTGGGTCAAGCCCTTCCTCCAGCTGTGCTTGCTGCTGAGGCCCCATGTGCTGCTTGCTCCCTTCTCTCTTTCCAGGTCCGTGTTTTCCACAAGAAGGTGGGATAAGAAGCTGGAGGCCTCATCAGAAAGGGGCACTCTTGCTTTCTCCCAGCAGAAGCTGGGAATGCCAGTGTGCCAGCAATGAGTTTTAGTGGTGAAGGGAACATTTTCCAAATGCCTTTTGCCTATAAATGTGTGTGCAAAGTACATGCCCTTCTTACTGCCTTTAATTGCTGTCTTTTGGGGGTTGCAGAAGAATTAAACTTCTGAGGAAGAGAAGAGAAAGCTTCAGAGAAGTAAATCAGGAAACAGATGCACCCAATTTTATGAATTATGATTCATAACTTCTAGCTGTATACTTTCCATTTGTTCATCCTTTTGCTCTTCTGGGTTTGATTCAGAAACTTTCTCTTGAGCCAGAATCTGAATTTAACTATGAAAGTCCCTGGGTTATAGAAATGATGGTGTTCTGTATATATAAAAACTACCTATTTTAATCTTTGTCTAGGTACCACACTACAGCCAGGAACATCTGAAATGGCAGCAGACAGTTTTATTTTTCCAGGGAGCCATAAAAATCAATACACTAGTGTTAGGGGTTGCAGTTGGGTATTGAGACACGTGGCAGCACCTCCTCAGGATGTCCAACATCTCCATCAAGAGGGCACTTCATACACTTGTATAGTTTTATACAGTTTATTGCTCTACTGCTATTCTCCTAGATAGTTCCAATCAAAGCGTGCTGAAATTCCATTCAAGGAAATTCTGTCAGGATAATGAGAACACTGCATTACTTCATGAAACTTTTCTCCAGCTGATAGCAAACAATTGGACTTTGTACTTTGCTGGCTGAGAATATATAAAAGGAGAATCATTTTGTTCACAAACCCCAGCTTGAGTGTTTTTGAACTACACTTGTGCTTGAGGGCAAAACTAAGATTGCTTGAGCTGAGTTTTCAAACTGCATATTCCAAACACAGTAAGGAGTTTGTGTGGGGAGGGACACGCTGACAATGCATGTGGTAATTCAGAATATCTCAGTGTGTAACTGCTGGCCTGCATGTTTCTTGCATTGGCTCTGAATTCAAACATGGTTGGCATTCCTCAAATCCATTTATAATGCCATGAGAAAATGAAGGGTGCAACGAAATCAAACACCGTTTCTTGCTCATAAAAATATATGAAGTAGGAGTGGGGGAAATGGTGAGTGGTGAGTTTGGACTTGCTCTTCACCATTCTTTGTCTCATCTTCTCAAGGCTCTCCACTCCTGGAACCTCTCTGTCTGTAGCTGTCATAAAGACGTAAGAGAAAATGGTAGCTCCCTTCACAGAATTAGTCTGACAAATGTTAGCCTGAGATCTGCTTGGTTTAATGCATGTTTCAATAAAGTTATTTTTGAAGTTATATTGATGAAATTAGAATAGAGAGGTAATTTCTTGGAGGATAGTAGATTGCTGAGGCAACAGAGGGCTGTCAGAAGGGGAGCTTCTGCAATTTCATTAATGGCTCCTTTGGTTAAGAGAAAATACAAATATTGTTTAAATATCACAGCTCTTTTCCTAATGAACACCCAGATAAACCAGTATGTCCTAAATTTTCTCCCAGTTCATTAGCAGTCTTTTCAAATAGCCACAGAGAAACACAGGGACATCAAAATGTCTCTTCTCCCAGGTGGAGAGCCCTGCACTCCTCACCCAGGGTCATCCAGCTTTGTTTATCCAGACCAAACTCTGGATAAACAGAGTTTATCTGTTTATCCCTGAAACTGTAGAAGTTCTCTCACCATTTCTGATTTTCTGGTGGCTGTTTGCCATTTTCACTTCCGGGGCTGCCAATTGGAAGTTGGCAGCTTGGCAAGTGGAGGAACAGGAATGGCAGATCCACCCAAAGTTCACGGCAGGTTTTTCTCAAGTTTTTGATGGTTTGATTTGGTTTTTCTTGTTCTGTACCAGTTCTTCCACCATCTGTGCAATTCCCATTAATAGTTGTGAATGATTTGTGTGTCTAATTCTTCATGCAGAGTGTTGAAAATCTACCCTAAAGCTATGAAAAAATAATGGGGAAAGCATGTATAATTGAAAATAGTCTTAATCACTGGAATGTTGAAATCCACATGGCTTGGAAGACTTGAAAGATTTCTTGTTTTAGAAAAGCTGAATTGAAAAGTGCTGTCATTTTCTTTAAATACATTCTTTTGAATAAAATATCAATTCCTGGTGCCAGCAGCAAGCTTCTAAACATGTTCAAGATGACATGATTGATAACAAGAACGCTGTTCTCAGGATGTTTCTAATTCTGTCTCTCTGTATCAAGAATGTTAAACTTCCAACCTGATATATGATATATTAATGAATATTTAAACCAAAGATAAATACTTTTTTTTTTTTAACCAAATGTTAGTGGGACTTAATGGAAACCTGAGAGCAGGTTGCTGACTCCAGAGTGTGGATAAATTCTAGAAGCCACCTCTCGAGTACAAATAAGTTCTCACTCGATCCTGGGACGGTGGGCACAATCTTGTTGCTATCACAAAACTAGAATCAAATAGTCATAAATGTTCTGTCTCTGTCACCAAATCTCAAAATTAACTAAGAAATTTTGGCTTTCATGGCTTCCTGGAAAGTCTGTACTACAGAGCTTCCAGTTTTGAAACTTTAATGGCCAGCATCTGATTCGAGATGAGAATCCTCCTCTGGTTTGGGAACTTTGGCTGTCTCTCATGCCATGGCAGAATGACAATAACGTTGTCTCGGCCAGCAAGGATCTTTTTACACCTGTGGAGAGCCTGGACCCTGGATAAATGTCCAGTTTCTTCAGGAAAGAGGTGATGCCACAGCCTGTGGAAATAACAAGTAATTTAAATCATCCTATCTTAACTTTGGGAACCAACCAAAGAGCTCTTATTTTGTAATTTGGAGTCAGAATCATGAAGTACGAAAAGTTAATTTGATCTTTTCCTTAATGTGTCTGAATTAGACCAGCTCCCAAGGTCATTGCATGCGCCCAGTCAAGAGCTGGGTTTTGTTTTTCCAGCTGAACAAGGTGATCTCTCAGAGGTTGAGGCAGACACACGTTTGAAGGTCAATGTCATTTCTCATCTAGTGCTCGCCAGCTGGCAATCTCCACCTGTAAATCTCTGAATTAACATCATGGCTTTAAACAATTAAATTTCAGGAACAATATGTGACTAATTAATGGTAGTGGAACTTGGTATGGGAAAGGACAATCTTCTCCATTTTAATTTAAAATGTGTCAGAGTACCTGACTTGGTATTATATTACTGTACATCAATGCCAGACAATGACAGCACTGTAAATAGTATTAACTGGCTGGCTTAGGGAAAACCAAGAAAATTTACAGTTGATGTATCAAATTATAGCTCAGGTTCCAGCCTCAAATTATAGGCTTGTCAGAAAACATGATGAAATAAGAGGAAAACGCTCATTACTTTGGGATAAAATGGAAGCAGTTCCCTGGATATTTAGTTTGGGTCATACCCTGGAAGCCTCCTGTTGGTATCTCATGGAAGACTTTCTGTAGAACCTGTAGATGTTTTAACTGGTTTCAGGAGGAAGAAAAAAGCCTTTGGGGTACATCAGAAACCAAACTCCTTGAAGGTTTTCAGTTCAGTCAAAAAAAAAAAAAATCTCTGAGGGGCAGGAAGTGTTAGGCAGGATCAGTGACATCTCTGTGAGTGTCACACACAGAACCAGGAGGAGGAACAGGGCAGAAATTGCTCTGACACTCAGGAATAAGGCCAAGTGTGTGATTTCTGTGTGATTCACTTGCTGGGCTCCACACTGGAGCAGGCTTCATCCTGCTGAAGTGCAATCTGCTGTGCCCAGGCTTCTATAGAAACATTTATTTCAAAAAACAGCCATGGTTTTCAGTCCTCTCCAGCTGTTGAGAGTTCATCCTCTTAAAATTCTCTTCCTGCCAGTAAAGCTCATAAACAAAATGCAAAATCTGCCTAAAAAAACCCTGAGCCACTCTTCTGGAAAAAAAAAAAAAAATCTCTTGTAAGTCCATCCTTTAAAATGCATCTTTAACTCTGTGCAGTGGATCTTCTCCTGTGTAGCCTGCAGCCATTACTCTTAGACTTTTCACCTCCAGCAGTTCCTCCCTATTCTTGTTTTGTTATTGTATTTACATTGCACTGATCTATTCCCTCTGTGCAGTATCATTTTCAACTCCCCACTTCCTCAAATGTGATGGTCTCACATCCTCAGCCTGTGTAAATTCGATTAGTTCTCCTCTGGCTCGGAGTAAATCAATGGGGCTGCCGTGGATTTACACCAGCTCAGGATCTGTCCTGGGCCTTTTAATCATTGTTACAGCCCCTCTCAAGTAATCAATGGCACATTTGTACTGTGCTAGGCTGTGGGCTCTGCTCAGCCCCAGGAGAACTTCTGGTCTTGGTCCTGCTGATTGAATTTCATTTCAAGTGGGAGTCTTGTGTGTGTAGCTGGGGGCACAGGTGGGACTCTCCTTACCTGAATATGGGAGAGTGGTGGTTCTAAATCCAAAAATATATCTCTGTGTCCCTTTTGGATGTAGTCTCTCAGGAGGATTCATTGCTATTTCCTTCAAACCCATGTAGCCAAAGAAGGGAGTTATTAAAAAGTAGATAAAGAAAATGAAAGATGGATTCACAAAGGGAAGGGAGTTAAGAGTTAACTGGGTTTTAGTTACTGCCAGATTGCATCTAGTTTTCAAATGTTTTCTGGGGGAGGATACTCAGATTTCCCATCTCCAGCTGGGTTTGGGTTTCCAAATCTCTGTCAAACTGAGCCCGTTTCCTTGGTAACAATCTCACTCTCCCACCTATGAATAAGGGACAATTGCTTCTTTCTGCTGAGCAGAAATGGTGGAGCCAAAAGAGAAGGAATAAGGTTAATCTGCTGCACAGAATCTCCACACAAATTCCAAGTGGTTGGGTCTCAGTGGGTTGGGTAGGGATTACAGGACTTGGGTAAGGATGGGAAGAGATGCTGCACACACCAAGCTTTCCTCCAGACCTGACTTTTTTCTCCATCTGGGGGCAGTTTTAGACATGAACAGTTGCAATGATGAATGAAAAATATGTCTTGCATATGTGGATGCTTGGGAAGTTTGGTGGTTTCTGTCTTAAGACATTTTCCCTTTCCCCTTTGATTGGGCTTGACTAGACCCTAAGCCTATATAAGGTCAGGTGCTGGTTTGAGGTTAGTGGCCAAGCTCAAGGTCGGAGAGACCAAAATCATAAGTTAGAACTAATGCGTCATTTCTTCCCTTTTCATTGTGCTAAAAAAACAACCAAGATTTCTTCAAAGTTCTTAGTCGTCCCTCAAGGGTTTTCCATGTTGTTGCTTTAGATTTCATGCAAATTTTGAGGCCACAGGAATCTGTCTGTCTTGGCAGAAATTATTTTATTTCTTCTGTGCTGTGACAGACGTGGATTTTTTCTGTGAAGTCCTTCTTTGCTTCTCCTGTTGGAGCCCTGCTTTAATGGCAGTGCCTGTGCTATATGTGATATATTTGATACACACTGAGTCTCTGGAAGGCTTTGTAACACTGACAATTCCATCCCCTTATCCAGCCTCCTGCCTTAGTTTACATTATGTGATGGAGCTGACACTTCAATTATAATTTTTGTCAAATACTAATAGACAGTTCAAACATGAGGAAGCCTAAAACTAATTCTCTCCTTCCTTGTCCCAATTATTCATCAACAAAACGGTTTGCTTATTCGCTGAATTGATTTTCTATTACTTTTTAAAATCTAAACCCACAGTAAGTATTTGTGATACTGTTACAGATACTGTGTCAATTATTCCCTGTAATTGCTTCATCCCCCCATTCATACATCTTTCTTCAGTCCCTCTCTTCAGCTGATAGACGTTTTTCAGACAGAGCTAAGACTGAGCTTCAACTCCTACGTCTCCCAACGGGATTGTCATTTCCTCTCTCTCCTGGACTATTCTGAGACCTTGAGTCTTGCCCAAAGCACTGGTGGTGGATTTCTCAGCATTCTCAGCACTCAGTGTAGTCCCAGCTCTGGAGAACATCACCAGCTGCACATAAACCTAATGAGACAATTGTCAATGGCCTTGGTGGTTGGAGCCTGGATCTCCAAAGGTCAGCCTTAAAACTTGCAACTGCATTTTTCTGAGGGGGTCCAAGTGTTCTATCCATAGCCTGAGCCAGCCTGTAACCCAGGGCACCATGCAGAGTGTGAACAGGGGACTAGTGATACCTCCAGTGGACACACAATGTTCACTGTGAGTTTTGTAAAGAGGTGATTTGCAAGACAGGAGATAATCCCACCATACTTTATCATTTAAATGTCACTCAGGATGTATGCTGATATGCAGCTGACTAAAGCAAACTTTGGTGGCACATTAATTAGTATTTAATCCAGAGGCTCTATTAAGATGTGATAAAAATATCTTTGTTTTTTGTTCCAGTAGTCATTCAATTGCAATGCACAAATGATCTCGACCATCTTCTGAGTTTCACATATTTCACTTAAAAGCCTAATAACCATGTCTCACTTCTGTGAAAGTTGGCACACGCACAACAGACTCCCCAGATACAGCTTGGATTAATGTGAAGTGCTTATGATAAAAGAGCAGTTGTACATTTTTTAAAGAATAACTAATGCCAATAAATACGGCTTAGATGAGTCTGTTATTTGTACACTGTTGATATTCCTTTCTCTCCCCTTTTGTTAAGTGCACTCTGTAGTTTTGAGATTATCATTTATCTTTCAGTACCTCTTTGTTTCTCTTCTGAAATCAATGGCTTAAAAGAATGAGATTTTAAAAAAAGGGGGGGAGGAGGGAGTTGAGCTCCTGGATGGAATTATTTGTAAATAATTTATCTTCTTGCAGTGGTTTTCTGTCCTTTCTTCAACACTCTTGCATCTACTTCATTCTTGCTGGAGCCCACAATGATATTCTCTTTTGCAGATAAGAGTTATTTTGCTGCAAGCTCTCTGTTAGAATTGGTTACCTTTCTGGTGAGAATATTAATGCAGAGTTCTGGTGGTCGTAGCCTCAATTCAACAAGCAAGAGCCCAGGATTTATTTGGTGGAAGAGAGAACCCATAGGCTGTAGGCAATAGAGCTGTATCATATTCTGTGTCTGCTTTTCTCTAAATTATTCAAGGATTTATTTGTGTCTCTCTTTTTTTATTATTCAGTGCAACCCCTGTGACTGCTTTAATGTCCACAATCAGACGTGTTTATGTTTTCTCATCAGCTAGGTTTGAAATCAATGTCCTCTTCCCTTGCCAGTTTTTATCTTGCAGCATCCTTACACCCAAGGAACATATGGCTGCAAAAAAAATCTCAGATTTGCTCAGGATTTCCTGTTCTGAGACTTTTCAGGAACTTTACTGATGTGTCAGGTGCAGTGCCCACAATGAACAATGATCTCTGTAAGTCAGCCAGGTCAGACCAAGAAAAGTGCCACCACTTTGGGCTGTACCCAGATTACAGACCTTGGTAAATTCTGCCTCAATAATCAGTGAAGGCAGTGGGTTTCTAACACCTGCTGGTGTACAACAAGGTGGTTGTTTGGAGTGGGCAGGACTCTTCTGCATTGGGAATAGAAATTCTGGCTCTGAAACAGAAAAGCTGCTCCTGCAGACATGGCTTTACTTTGTGTCACACGCTCACAGACAGAGAAGCCTTTCCTATATCATTGTCTCCCAGAGCACCTGTTCAAACATGAGCACACTTCCAGATTGGAACGGGGCAACTTAAATCACAGAATTATTGTTTTGTAGTCCCAGACATATCTGTTGGGTTTGCTCTCAAGCATTGTCATTGCTTGCCCTCACCAGCACCGCAGCTGAAATGCCCTTCTGAGATCAGAAGCTACTCTGAAATTGGATTTATTTATTAATTTTAACTTTATACATGCACTTATCTCTAACACTGTGACATATGTCTTCTATCTCTGTAATAATGGACTAAGAGTAAACCCTTGGATGGTGTAAATCCAGATGGGTTCACTCAGGCTCAAGTCAGCACATAAACTGGGAGTCTGGTCCACAAATTGCCACAAAAGTACAGAGCCCTGCCCTTGATTTGCACTCATCTGCTGGGAATGGAAGAAGCTCCCATAGACACCTAGCTCCAAACTCAGCATTTACTTGTCATTTAAATAGCAATTGGTGTGTTTCTCTGCTTTATATTTTACTTTCTGTCTTTGCAGTATTTCTCAGATACTGCAAACTATCTTCTCATCCTTCCTGGCTCCCTTTCAGCACTGAGAGTCAGTCTACTGTTGCTAAATGTCAGTGAAGCAGCTACCCACGCTTGGACTCAACACCTCCCCTCCCTCTGTCTGTCTCCCTTTTCCATGTGGCAAATGACAAGTTTTCAGGAAAAGCACAGCAGGTGCTTGCGCTCTTGTGTGTCTCAGAGCTTCCAGGACCTCCCAACATTGAATGAAGGTGATATTTCCCTAGAATACCCTATTCACTCTCTTTTCAGTACAGAGTAAGACAGAGGGATTGACATCTGAGAAAACATTATTCCTGTCAGGCTTTTAACCTTATTTTTGGACATCACTGAGGCTAAACCTTGCCCTGGAATCAGTGATCACTTTGCACCTAGGGGCCTGAGCTCTGTGAGATTTCATTCCCACATAAGCTGTATGTTTTACCATATGTATTTAATGTGGAATGGTAAATCCTTGTTATTAGTGGGGGGAAAAGTGTCCTCAACCTCTGTATTAAACTCTATTCCCATACCTTTTTTCTTTCCTCCTGTTTCCCCCCATGCCTTGCTTTCTGCTCGTGTGCAGTTTTTGATCAGCTTCCAGCCAAAGGCAGCACTGCCAGGTGTGAAGGGAAGGTCTGCTTGGCTGGATTTAGGCCCAGCCAGGAGGGGATGGAGCAGAGGGAACAATCTCCTTGTGGAGGTGTGTGTTCAGCCTGGCTGCTGAGGCTCTGGCACCTCTGCAGCTCCCAGCTCGGAGCAGCATGGCAGAGCAGCTGCCCCACACCCTCCCGGGGTGCCTCAGGGCCACATTTCCCCTCCTAAATGTCATTACTCAAAGGGAAAAAATGGAGAAGCTCCAGTTGTTGCATTGTCCTGCTTTGGAGCGTGGCTACAGGAGGGACCAGCCTGGGGAGCTGGGAATGGAAGTGCTGCAGGGCCTGCGCTGGGATCCCCCTGGGGTTTGAGGGAGCCTTGCAGCTCCTCTGCTGCTTCTCACAGAACCCCAGCCTGGTTTGGGTTGGAATGGACCTTGAGGATCACCCAGTGCCACCCCTGCCCTGGCAGGGACACCTCCCACTGTCCCAGGCTGCTCCCAGCCCCAGTGTCCAGCCTGGCCTTGGGCACTGCCAGGGATCCAGGGGCAGCCACAGCTGCTCTGGGCACCCTGTGCCAGCCCTGCCCACCCTGCCAGGGAACAATTCCTGCCCAATCTCCCAGCCAGCCCTGCCCTCTGGCACTGGCAGCCATTCCCTGTGTCCTGTCCCTCCAGCCCTTGGCAATTGTCTCTCTCCATCTTTCCTGCAGCTCCCTCAGGCCCTGCAAGGCCACCCTGAGCTCAGCCCAAAGCTTCTCCTCTCCAGGTGAACAATCCCAGCTCTGCCAGCCTTTCCTCCCAGCAGAGCTGCTCCATCCCTCTCTGTTGGAACCGTGGAGGCTGAAAATTTCAGCCTAAAAGGTGCTGACTCTCAAGCAAGCACCACACTTGACTTCAGGCCATGGAACAGGCTCCTGAGATTGAGTGATAGCACTGGGGGTGTGGGTGTGGAGTTTGAATCATATTATGTGATCTCACAGGGTGAAAAAACCTCAAGATTTAAGATTTTAGTATATAGTAATACATGTGAGTCAAGGTGGGGGCTTTGGGCGTTGTCTGGGTCCTTCTTCTTCACCTTCTTCTTCCTTCTTCTCCATGGGTCTGGGTGGTTTTCTGTGATTGGGTGAAAAGGTCCGCATTGTGGGCCTTGGGTGGTCAGAAATACAAATAATATAAGTGTCACCTCATTATTGGGTAATTAGCACTAAAATAACCTTGGGAAGAGTCAGAGGTGCTCCATTTTACCTTCATTTTCTAACTTGCTAGTTAGAGCTCATGGCTGGTGAGTCTGTAAATAGATAAGAAATGATAAACACCGAGTCCAAACACGAGCGGCGACTCCTGTGTATTAATCCCAATCCTGGCAGGGAAAAAGGAGCCAGAACCATCACACCTCTGCTCATCTCTTCATGGTGCTCCTTAGCAGATTTCAACACCATCTGAACTGGAGAGTAAAAGCAAACCTGGACAGAGCCAAGCCCTGGCTTTGACTGCAGTTTTGGCATCCCAGCTGCGCTTTGATTTTCAGGGAGCAGCTGTTTTGTAACTGCTGGATGTGATTGAAATGAGTTAGCACCCTTAACGTGGTTCATTTAGGTTACCCTGTTGTGGTTCATTCTCAGGTTACCCAATTGCTTTCTGTAAAGGAGCATTGGAGGAACAAGTTAATGAAGGATCTGATTATCAAATGTCCCAGAAAAATTTAACACTGATCTGGACTTTCAAATGGGCAAAGATAGAATCATAAAGTAATTCCACTTCCTTTGATTTTGCTGTGCTTAAATGTATAAAATGTTATGTTGATTATCACAACAGCATGAATTTGCATTGCAGGGAACCTGTAGGAATACTGGTTGGAATGTCCTCCTAGTTTGATTATTTTTTTCTTATTATTCAGATATATTGCACTGAGCAGATATTCAGAATTTGTCTGCTTATGTAATGTAGAAATTTTCTGTCGTGGGGAAATTTCAAAATCATTATTTCAGAAGTCTCATCTTTTGATAGAACAGTGCTGTTTGCTTAAATACTTAATGGAGAGATCTCTTTTATGAAACAGATAAATGCCTTGATCAGATATTCAGACTTCACATTTCACCTCCATTACCATGCATGTGAGTACAAGACAGTGCCATCCCTTCCAGTAAGGTTACAGCATTCATCAGAGCTTGAGCTTATAAAAGGATTTCCATGGAGTCGATCAGATACCTGTCTGACTCTGCTGACAGATGGAGTCAAGTATCTTTTCACTTGCAGATTGACTGGAGTGAAAGATTAATTTAGTGTCTTCCAAACCACTTTCCTAAAAATCCTTTTATTTTACCCTTTGGTTGCCCTGAAAAAACCTTGCTGTCTTTTTAATATGATGCATAATAGAACAGTCAACCTATATTACTGCTGACAGTGTTGGTGCAAAGCATACATTAAAATGTGATGGAGAGAAGAAAATATGCTTTACTGATAGCAGTCAAGGTTAGCCACTCTTCTGTGATCCTATTTGTGTTTCCACAGTTGTGTTAGTATTCAAGGGAGCTGAGCTTTCTTGGTTTTGGATGAGAAAGGGAAGCAACTTTTATATCTTTTATGAGTAAGCCCTGAAGTTATTGAGATGGAATTACTGGAATAAAACAGAGGGGAGAGTGTGACCGTGCCTTTTGGGGGAGGCTGTACCAGATATTCTATCACCAGATAGTGAGTTTCTGTCCAGCCTGCTGCAGGCAGGACCAGGGCACAGAGGGGGAACCCTGGGGCTTCTTGGGTGAGGGGATGGAAATAACTTACAATAAAGGCTGCACCTTCCACCTGCTGATGTGTTGAACACCAGTATTTGGAATAAGGAAATGACTGTGTTATTCCACCGACTTGAATAGCTGAAATGTTGTGAGAGAAAGTTCATTCAGTCCAGCATCTTCAATTACCTGAACTGATACAAGGCTCTTTATACCTATTTTTCCTGCAGTAGGGTAAACATTATCTTTATTTCTCGTAGTGATTTTCCGGTTTTGAGTAATTTGTTCCAGTACCTGAAATTATTGTTTATGAGAGACAAGGAATAATGACAATTTGTTTGGAATTTTTTGCAGTTTTCGTGTGCTATAATTCTCTAATCTGCTTCAATTGTTTCAGCTCTTTAATTGTTCCTGCTAACACTTATATCCTGCACAACCTCTATGAGGAACGTAGCTATTTTAAGAATATACATAAAAGCTGGCAATTACATTGTCTTATCAAGTTTTTGCAGCTTATTAAGTTGTTCAGTGGTAGTGGAAACGATTAGACTCAATCCTGTAGGAACAAGAGCCTCAGATGGAACCTGGCCTTTTAGAGCTGTGATATCCTGGAACATTCATTCCACCTGCTGAAGGGGTTTCAAAGGCACTGGCAAGGAGAAATCATTCAGGGTGGAATGAAAATGTGCCCAGGTTTGAATAAAAGCAGGAACACATTAAAAGCTTCTCGTTGTGGAAGGCTGGACAGACGCAGGGGCGGCGGGGGCTCCTCTGCTTTGTTAAGGAAGTGATGATGAATTACCATCTTCAAGATGAGCTCCCAGGGCCCCCAGCCACAGTAGAGAGCACTCCTTGGCTGACAGGCAGCAAATGTGATCCTGGTTTGCTTCCTGGACAATGCACCAGCCAGATCCTGTGCCAGGAAAGGGAATTAGGGTTGCATTTCTGTCTTGGGATGGTAGCAGAGACAACGTCAGCAGTCTGCTTTCTCCTTCTTCCTCATCTTGGAGCTGTTTACCACCGAAGGATTTTGTGGGGCTGTGCTAGCAAAGGTGTAAGTGGAAAATCAAAGAAATTGAAACACTTTTGCAAACCCATCAAGCTTAAAAAAGCAGGTTTTTTTAATAAAAAAAAAATCCCAAGTGAAGCCCTGCAGGGTGTGACATGAAAAGAAATTATTTGGCTTGCAAAAGAGACTGACATAAAATAAGCAGACCTGCACAAATTGTGAGAACATGAAGCAAAGAGCTCTACTCTGTGTATTGTTAGAACGAGAAGGGCTGGGCTATCCATGCTCTTGGCACTGGTGGGAGACAGGACAGGCAGTGGGAAGTGGGGACAGATACACAACTGTCCAGTGGTTCTCCACCTGAAGGGCTGGAAGCTTTTTATCTGCAGAGCTCCTGAGTTTATTATGACTTCTTTTTATTTATTCTCTCCCTCCCTCCCTCTCTCTTTAAAAATGAGCTGTAGCATTTCTGCCAGCTGAATTCTGCAGGACAGAGCTGGGATCTTGCGTGCAGGGAACATCTCTGTCACTCTGCAGGATGCTGAGGAGCTCAGCTCCCCTGCTGCTCCTGTCCCACCCCAGTCTGCTGCCTGCAGAGGGAAAAAGTTTACATTTTGTAGTGTTCTGATGGCAAAATAAACTCCTCAAGAACTTGGAGCCATATGTTGGACTGGGCTGCTGGGAGCCAGCCCAGGAAGAGGGTGGAGCAGCCTGTGTGTAATCTCTGAGTAGCTGTTGTGTTACTGGAGTTCCAAAAAATGGAGAAAACTTGGATGTTGGTTTTAGCTGGAAATTTTCTTTGCCTAAATCAGTCTTCCCAGATGCTACAGAATAATTCAGTGAAGATAAATAATGTACAGAAAGAAGAGAAGCTTCTAAAAGAACTTTGCAGTGGATTAGTTTCAACTGTGTGTATATAAACACGCATTTACACACACTTAGATATATATCTTAACCAAATATTTGCAGGCTCTTTCAGAGTTAAGTATTTTTGAGTTTTCTTGGAGGAACTTTCATTATGATTAATTATTGTCAAAGTCTTGATCTGGAGAGATAAATAGACATGTATATTTGTACAACATCTGATTTTGCATAGTTTATAAGAAGTTATTTCTCAACAGCCCTGTTTGAACTTACAAAAGTCAGTCTGCTCTTTTTAAATAGTTGCCAGCTGTGTTATTTTCTTTCATTCATTCAGCTAATTTCCCCCATATTTAAATAGCTTGAGAGCTATGTTAAGGCTTCATTCTGTTCAAAACTCAAATTAAAATGCTGATTTCTGCAGTGCCTGGCATTTCTGACTAGCACTTTAGTGACTAGCTCTGATCTCTTTATTAAAGAGTTTACATGACAGTTGCAATTGTAGAGGGAAAATAAAAATAAGCAAACAGCCTTTTCCCACTGACGTGGCTGTTTACAGCACAAAGTGGTTTTTGCCTCGTGCTCCTGACGTAGCCACGCGCTTTGCCTTTGTGGGATGTTGGATTTTTCTTGGAAAATATTTGAAAGGGAAGTAGTTCTCAGGGATTTTTCACTGCACTGGATGGTGTATTCTCACAAATGGAATGGGATGGCTCCAAACAACTGTTTTCCCTTCCAGGCTGGTTGGTGAGGCACAGGTAGACAGATCTGGTTTGAACGCTCTTCCTCTGAGTTCGCTGGTTGCCATCGAGCAGCCAGAAAGAAATACGAGGCTTGTAAAGTTGCCTTGGACAAGCACAAGGTCCAGTCCAGGTCATTTTCTTTGACTCCAGTAAGATTTGACTAAAAGACACAAAGAGGCTGGGCTGCAACATGGAAAATCTATCTTTGTTCTGGATGTAGCCTGAACTGCTGACCCAAGACATTTGCTCCGAGTACTCCGGAGCCGGCCTGAAGCTTTCACGACCAATGCTGCTGCTCCTGTCTCTCCCAGATGTCTGTTAAATCAGGATAGATGCTTTACTGAATTGAGAGAAAATTAACTGCTAGCACTGAGTGCAGGAAGAGAAGATTTATTTAAAGTGCTGTCCCTCTTTGGAAGACAAAGCAGTAGATTGAAGTTAAAGCTGCCAATATGGATCATGCTGGAGATAAGCAACACTCAAACCAGCACTGTCAGCCTTCTGCAAACTTGTCCTTGGGCCTGTCTGAAAAGGTGGCAGAGTGGACAGATGGCTCTGAGCTCCTTGTCTTGGTTCAGCATTTCAATTCCACAGGATTTCTCCGTGAGAGGAACTTACAGATAAACCCAGCCCTGATTAGTTGGTGGAAGGTTCTGGTCATTTTTGGGAACACATCTCTGGAGGAGGTTACTGATGATCCCTCTTCTATCAATTCAGACCCTATGCCACCCTCCAGCTCCAAGCTGGTGCTGAAGGAAGAGCACTGCTGTCACCCTGCCCCAGGGACAGATCACAGGGATGGACAGAGCAGGTCTGGACTCAGCTGAGGAAGCCACAGGCATTGCTGTTTGTGTCTGCAGGATCTGGAAACATCAACCCATCCAAAATGGTTTGAAGATGAGGAGTCTTACACAGAAGAAAAGAGATCTATGTTTATCAAGCCAGGATTTAATCCTTCCAATTAGATTTTTCATATGGGAGAAGCCCATGGAAGAATTTGAAATGTCTAAAATGACAGAAAGGAACTGTCTTGGGTTATGGAACCAAAAATGTGTATTCTATTTCATCTGCTGAAAGCAGTTGGAGAATTGTTTTTCTTTACTCTAGGAGGAGGTGGGTGGATGCCTTCTGNTTTGTATTGTTAATATTCCCAGTAAAGAACTGTTATTCCTATTCCCAAATCTTTGCCTGTAAGCCCTTAATTGCAAAATTATAATTTGATGGGGGGTGAGGGGTTTACATTCTCCATTCCAAGGGAAACCCCAGCTTTCTCTGTCAGATACCTGTTTTTTCAAACCAAGACAGGAACTATTAATATTTTTAACCATTTCATTGTTCAGTCTGGAGAGGAGAAGCTTTGGGTTGAGCTCAGGGTGGCCTTGCAGGGCCTGAGGGAGCTGCAGGAAAGATGGAGAGAGACAATTGCCAAGGGCTGGAGGGACAGGACACAGGGAATGGCTGCCAGTGCCAGAGGGCAGGGCTGGCTGGGAGATTGGGCAGGAATTGTTCCCTGGCAGGGTGGGCAGGGCTGGCACAGGGTGCCCAGAGCAGCTGTGGCTGCCCCTGGATCCCTGGCAGTGCCCAAGGCCAGGCTGGACACTGGGGCTGGGAGCAGCCTGGGACAGTGGGAGGTGTCCCTGCCATGGCTGGGATGGAATGGGATGGGCTTTAAGGTCTCTTCCAGCCCAAACAGTTCCATGATTCTCTGATTTTCAGGTCCATCCTCACTAATCCCCTGTTGCAACATGACACAAAGAAACGACACTCACACACTGAGATGTCCAAGGCAGAAAAGAGGCAGTTTATTTACAAACTTCAACATTTATAGAATTCCAACAGTGACCATGGATTGGAGGAAGAAAATCCTCCTCTCCAACCACACTGGGCAGCCCAACAGTCCATCAGCAGTCTCCTCCTTATGAGACGAATGTAAACATGGACAGACAGTTACCATAACAAAAAGGTTGTTTATGTGACAATCATGACAGACTCCACTGCAAAAGGTAAACACAGAAGGCTGGGATAGAACTTTAGAAAAACTTCTTAAAGAGACAGAGGAGAACAGAAAAAACCCAGACAACAGTCCCCCACCTCTGCTAACCTCCACTTCTCCTGGCTCCTTCCCACCCTTTACTCTGTGCTCCCTCCTCTCTCCTCACCTGCCGTTGCTCAGCTCCTGCCTTTCTCCACTTTAATCACCATCAGTCACTCAGCTCTTTCTTTCCCTTTGGCTTTCCCTTTTTCTTTCTTAGAGAAACCCACTGGAAAGAACTATTCAGGGACATGGTGACTGGGAAAGCCTTTCAAAAGGTGAGATATGGATCCATCCACATCCCTGCAAAGTCCTTTTGGAGTCACTCTGGTGCAACGTGGCTCGTGGCCTGTTCCTGTGCCGGCCGTGCTGCAGATCCCACAGGCTGAGGGTTCATCATTGCCATCCTTGTGCTTCCTGGGGCTTCCTTGAAAGAACAGATGATGCTGTCAGCTCCTCAGAGCTTGTCCTGCTGTGGGCAGGGATGCAGACCCACACAGCTTGGGTTCCACACCTTTATTCAAGCCTGAGTGACCGAGGTGTCTCTGCCCTCTCTGGGTGTTGGCCATGATTGCTCCCCTCACTCTGTCTGATGTGTGAAGGCAGCATGAGATAGGTTAAAAAATAATAAAGATTTAAATTTCAGTACGTAAAGCCCTTCTGAGGTGATCCTCAAAGAAGAATGAGGGAGGGAAGACAGGAAAAAAGGAATGTTAGGACAAAAGAGCTGTTTTGCTTCAGCAAATTAAGACTCCTTTTCCCCCAAACTCAATCCTTATGCCTTTTGCTGCTGGGATTGTATAAAGAGACTTATCCAACAGAATCAGTTGATTTTGTGCTATGAAGTGAGGCTGTCAGAGGAGTTGATCACAGCTGATCTCACGATACAAGCAGTGACATTTGTTTTGACTCATGGAAGGCATAAACAAGAGTGTTCTGTGTCACACCTGTGATTTCATCTCAAGTTTTGTGTCACTGCTCTCTTTATCATGGGTGTTTAGTAGGAAGAGAGGGACGAAGGCAAGAAGAGAAACTGCTTTGCTTTTTGATTTGATTGGCCCCTGAATCACACAAAGCAGACCATCAGTAATGTACATACATTTATTTCTCTTTTTTTTTCTGTACATAATTTTATTTCAAATTCTTAGTGGGAGAGAAGTTCTAAGAGTAAAACATGCCAAGCTCTTGCCTGTCCAGGCACAACATCTTACTTTTTTCATGTCACCAAAGCAAAATCTCTGGATTTTAGATTGGGTATTCACATTCCTTTAGATTATGAGCAGGTAGTTAAATTGGGCAAATTATTTAAAAAAAAAAAAAAAAAAAAAAGTATCCAATTGTTTGTGTCTAAATGTATTCTCTTCTGAAAACTCTTTCTGAATTAAAATGTAATTTAGGATTTTTATCCCAGTATAAGATGGAACACTTGTGTTGCTTCCCCCCACCACAGGAAGAATATCCATTTTCCAGCTATAGTTTCTCTGATAAAAACCCCTGTAATTTAACCTGCAGGTTTGATAGCAGCAGAAGGCAAGATTGGAACAAATATGCTCAGACTCTCCATTTGCTCGCCGTGATCCATCAGTTCATTATGTCAAGGTCAAAGCTAAAAATTTTAAACTCTTTTTATTTTGCGCAATTGAAAATGTTGGGAAATGTCAGGATGAGGAGGGGTGTTGACAGAATCAATGCTGCAGAGCATCACTTCTGAGAGCAGCAGAACACCCCCATGCTCAGAAGCTCTTGGCTCCTCAGAGAAGGATCTGCTCCTCCCCAGCTGAGCAGCAGGGGTTTTATTAATCCTAGGAGAGCTTCTGCAGCCCCTTGCTTTGCTACCAACAGATAAATCCCCCTGATTTAGATTTGTTGTGACTTCTCCCTCTCCCGTGCCAGTAGTTAGAGGTCAATTTAAGGAACCTCCTGCCCTTGCCCTTGTCTTCTCTCCAAGTTCCAGCAAGCCTGGAAGGCTTTTCCCTGGAATGCAGTGGTCCTAAAGACAGCCACCCTTTGTGTCCTTTCACCTTGGAGTGCTGCTGCCATGAAAAGAGAAAAGTCATGGATTTTGTGGATGATGCTTTGCTTTATTTTGTGCTTTCAGCTCCTTAATTGAATTAGCAAAGTTTTCTATGTTGTTTTTTTTTCTTTTTTTTTGAAAAGCAATGAACTGAGCCCAGTACAAGTCTCCAGTAAACAGAGAAGAAAATAGAAGAATGACTGTTCCTTTCATGCCATTAAGTACTTAAGCACATCCTTAATTTTATTTGGCATTGCAGTGAGGCCTAGCAATTTTTAAAATATCTTTCTCAATCAGTTAAATAAGGTAATAAATTGAAAACAGAGAAGACAGAGGCAGCACAGCATTTTAAACAGCAGACCTCATCCCTTGCCAGCCCCTCTGCCACAAAACCTGCAAAACAAACACACAGTAAAGCAGATGTCTGAATTCTGAGCAAAATATTTTAAAACATTTCTGTCTGGCTGGAAACTAGGAAGGTGGCATTGATCCCAGGAGAATTTTTTCGATAGGGCTTTTTTTTTTTTCCCTCTTTAAAAATGCATCCTGATTTAATCAAAATTGATTTGCTGAAATTCAATTACTCATTCAACTTCCTCAGAGCCCCAGTGTGAGCCTTGGTCTCCCAACAGTGAATGAGTTAAACGTTTCTTTGCTTCTTTTTTCCTTAGATGAGTCTTTTGTTTAGAGATGCCTTCAGAAATGATTGCTAATTCTTTTAGGCAAGTGACAGTGTTGTGGCAGCTGAGTTCACTCATCCCAAGTCTCCAGGAGTTGATTTGATTTGCATTTCCATGCAGAGACCGCAGTGGTCACATCGGAGCTGGGGGTGATGTGAGTCCCTCCCTCCCTCCCCAGCCCTGTGCTGCTCCCTGCCCTGTCCCCCAGAGCTGGGGGGGTGCTGGGGGCAGCTCTGTCCCCACCTGGGGTCCCAGGGGTGTCAGGAGTGTCCCCTGTGAGCAGCACCTGGGGGGAGCCCTGTGCTGCATCCCCAGCTGGGGATGGCCCTCGTGGAACTTCTCCTGTAGCCATAAAGCAAAAAAATAGGGACCCAAGGAGAGGCTCCTTTGCTGCCATCCAAGTGCCTCTGCCCATATCTCCTGTTTGTGTGAGCTGCTGCTGCTGCCCAGCTCAGAAATCCACAGTCCTTGCTGGCCTGGTAAGCCACGATTCCATGCCCTGGTTCCCATTCCCTGCCTGCTCCTTTGCCTCTGCTCTTTGCTCTCTTCTTACAGCTCCCAAAGCTTTTTGGTTTGCCCCAAGTAAAAGATTTTTACTTACAGTGAGTTTTTAACCTCTCTCTATAGCCTTATTGTTCTCCTGGTTTTTATGAATTTATTAAGGTTTTTTTAAAAAATAAGACAGTTTTGCTCCTCAGGTTCATTCCCTAAAAGATTCTTTCACAAATATGGAAGTTTTCCCAATTTCAGCTTAGTATTTTCATTCTTGTTCAACTGATGATTTCATTTCCTTTTCTTACATTCTCTCTTCAATAGACTGCTGTATCTTTCAGAGTTCCTTCAGAAACTGGGCTGGTACAAGACATCACAGCTTTAATCCACAGACTCCTGCTTAGGTATTTTCCTGTTTCTATGGAAAACATTAATCTTCCTGTACAATAAAACAACTTAATAAGCTGTACAAAATTGAAGAGGCAATTTGATTGCCAATGTTGTTACATTTTATTAGAATAGCTAAAATCCCACCAAAGGTGGGACACAAGTGGTACCAGGAGCTCTCAACTAAAGAACTAAAATAATGGGAGCAGATTCACTGTAAAAAAATTGACAAGACATCTTTATAAAGTTTCTGTTATTTATTCAAATGTTATAAATATCACAGGGAGTGATAACTTGGTTTATAAATTGAAGGAAGAAAGTGAATGTGCCAGCCTGGAAAAAACATAAACAATTATACTGTCAGTCATTGTTTGAATTATTCATTTGAAATATCTTTTAAGAGTTTTTCATTTTGTCTGTAAGGCAAAGAAACATATTTATAGGAGTAAAATGTACTAAATAATTATTGAAGTATGCATCAAAGAATTCCTTTGATTATTTTAGAATAAATATTCCAAACTGCCACTTTGGATTTTATTGTCAAGTGGTGGAATATTTGATGTCTTCTATAAGATTTCAAACCTGAGGCAAACAAATTTATTAAAAAAAAGACCGAGTTTTATCTTTCAAAGGAAGAGCATCACTGCTGTGAGTGACTCAGAAAAATACAAACGTGGTCATCAAGTTGGAAAACAGCAAAGTCATGAGAAATGCATTTCAATTAATGGGAACCAATTCCAGAGTGTGGAAATTTGGGGTTGCAACTCCACATCCTCTGCTGTTTGCCAGTGTTTGTGTCTGCAGCCAGCCCTGATTTCTACAGAACTTTGGATTAGAAGATATTTAGGTTTGTGATAAATTGTAAAATACCCAGATCATGTGTTTTTTTTTTCTCTCCTTAAAAGCACACAGTGATTCACCAAAGTAATTCCCAAGTTCTGTATGGGGAAAAACAAATATTGCAGTTTGTGTTGAGAGCCATGGGAAGTTTGCACACGTTGAACTTGGATAAAAGTTAATTAAGAGTAGCTCTACAGTCAGCCAATGGAATTACACATTAATAAAACTGTGTTTCTAATTAAAACAAATCCTGCTAGGGAGGCACTTGAAAAATAAAAGCAGTAAACCAGAAAAACACCTCGTGAAGTACACAGAACACACAGTAGAAATCCATTCTATTTTGTGGAATAGGAGAAGTTTTGAAACCAAGTTGGAGGGAATTTGAGGTGTTTTTTGAGAAGGGAGAGAGAGCAACATTAAACATTAAATGGGGAGTGCAGGTAAGGAGAAATAATAGCTATTTCAAGTTGTCTCATGGTACAAAATTAAGTCTTATAATGAAATATTCAGAGCTAATTCAGTAGCTGTAACTCAGATCAGACACAGTCCCAGGTCTCTCGATCCCTTTGCTGTTAACAATTAACAGGGCCAGGATCAAGAGACCCAATTAATAAAGAATAACTCTCAAAAAAAAGCAAGATTTTTGCTGCTGACTGCAGTGGGATGAACGTTTACCATCTAGTTCAATACATATCAATTCAGGCAATATAAAATATTTGAAAACCATCACAGAAATATTGTGTTAGTATTAAAATTGATAACATAGAAAAGGATCATCACTGATTCCTCAGTTTTCACTTGTATCTTTCATCCTTTCAGTTCAAAGTCATGACTATTTGCACATTTGTTATTAAATGAGAACCCAGTATTCTTTTTTAAATGTAGTGAATTGAATTTTTTCACTTTCAATTATACAGGTTGGATATAAAAATGCATCAAAGTCTGCTGTTAATGTGTTACAGGCAAAATAATGGGAAATTAACTCTCAATGACTTTTTTTTTTATCTGGCTGCATCTAGCTATCAAACAAACCCCTCTATTAATTGTTAAATCCTGGTGACTTCAAAAGGCACTTCTGGGGTTGTGGTGGAACTCTGATTCCCAGATCTCCACTGGGCACAGTGACTGCACTGAACTCCTTGTCACTACTCCTGTCAGCTCTGTCCCTGCTTTTATTCCCATGAGCTCATAAAAGACATATGTTTTGAGAAAGGAGCCTTTTCCAAACTGTTTTGCAGGTCAGGTTTGGGAAGACTCGGTTGTTTTGTAATAATAAAACATTTCCCCCTTTTAGTCCCTGGGCTGTAGGAGTTGTTTCCTGGCAGCAGAGGAAGCGATGGAAATGTGAGGCCACCTGATTCCTACCTTTGCTCACTTTTCTGAGGCACTTGCTCACTTTCCTTCCCCCAGGGCCTCCCAAGCCTTTTTCATTCCCCCTGGTCCCTCCTCTGTGCCCCCACTGCTGCCTCCCTGCCCTGCCCTGCTTGTTTCACCTTGTT
>VWYO01027030.1:12505-22890 GCA_013400275.1 Rhadina sibilatrix | reverse complement strand
AATGGCCCATTCTTCTGTTCCAATAAAGAAATATTTTTGTCACAGCTGTGTCTGTGTGCCACCCCCAGCAAAGCCCACAGGGCAGCAGCACTGGCTGAGCTCCGTGTCCAGGAGCAGCCGTGGATGCCCATGCTGTGGGCAGGCAGGAGCCAGGCAGGGGCTGCTGTGACCAGCGGCGGGGCCCCGAGGGGCTGGGGGAGCCCAGGCTGAGTGACCCTGGGCTGAGGGCACATTTCCTGCAGGGGGGCACCTGGGCCAGGACCTCCTCCAGTGGCATGGCCCGGAAAGGAGGGGAGCCAAGGAGAGCATCTCCAGGGGCACAGCCTGACCAGCAATGCCAGCAGGCAAAACAAAGCTCCTCCCTAATTAACACACCCTTGACAGGACCTAATTGACGGACCAGGGTGCTGCACAGGGTCTGCTCCTCTGGGTGAGGGCCAGGACGGATGGGCAGGGCTTTGGGGAACAGCGCCTGAGGCACAACAGCCCAGCTGCAACTGCGCTTGATTTCCAGGTCAAAACACTCGGCATAGCTGGGCTGGGGTTCCCCGTAAGGCACCTGGGGGCTTTGGAGTCCCCCATGAGGTGCGCGGGGGCTGGCGTCCCTTGTGAGACACACAGGGGTATTTTTAGGTTCCCTCTGAGGTATGGAGGGCACTGGGATCCCCTCTAAGACATGCAGGGGATTCGGAATCCTCTGTGAGGCGTGCAGGCGGCCTGGGATCTCTCCCAAGCTGTGCAGGGTGCTGGGATCTCTCCTGAGGCACATGAGGGGGTTTTGGGGTCTCCTAAGCGGGGCTAACTGGGCGGTGGGCTCCCATAAGCCTGCCGGTGCTTTGGTCCCTCCTGCTGCACGCAGTGGGGCTGGAGCCTCTTCTGAGGCACGCAGGGGCCGGGGTCTCTCCCCGAGGTCTCTCCCACGTCCCTCCCGGGTCCCTGAGGGGGCTCGGCCGCCGTGCCGGGGTGGCGAGGGCCCGAGGCGGCGCTGAACGCCGGCCAGGCGGCCCCGAGCCCCGGCCCTGCCTCCATGGGAGCCGCCAGCACGGACAGCCCCGCGGGCAGCGCCGGGGAGGACGGAAGCGATGGCAGAGGAGCCGTGGGGAGCCCCGGGCGGCGCTGCCCGCCCGGCTGTCCCGGGCCCGGGGCTGTCCCGGGCGGGCTGGGCTGGCTCCGTGCCGCGCTCCCCCCACAGAGCGGGGCTCCCCTCAGCGCCCGCCTCCCGCCACCGCCTCGTGAAGGGTCGGCGGCATTCCGGGCCGGAACGGAACTTGTCTGGGAGAGAAACAATTCATAGGAGACTTGTTCAGGCCTTTTAAAAGATTGCCTGAGAAATAGCATAAAACAGGCTAAATGGTGTGCTTTAATGTGCGGTGATTCCCTGGAGAAAGTCTGTGAGTCACTCGCAGCGGTGCCGGGCCAGCAGCTGCTGGTGCCTGGGTGTCGCAGCGAGCAGCAGCACCCCGGAGCTGTGAAGCGTGTGCAGCACGGCTGCGGCCAGGGAAAGCAGCCCTGCAGGGCCCGCCCTGCCTGTTCCAGCGAGAACGGGCATTGTGACAGCCTCGGGACAACGTGCTCTTGTGGTGCTGGTGGTGGGTCAGAGAGAAAAGCCAAATCTGATGGACTGGACTTGACTGTAGGAGAGGGACGGCTCAGCAGAGGGCCTGGGGAGCTGCGGTGCCAGCCAGTGAGCGGGCACTGGGCACAGCAGGAAGGCCCCAGACTATCACACTTCAGCTCGGAGGGTAGAAAAACCCAGAAGATCTTTGTTCAGGGTCCCCCAGAGGCACCAGCTCAAGCTGCCACTGTTCCACCATAATAAAACTGTTTTAAGGATCCAGTGGTCTGACACTCTGCTACGGAGTACATTCCACACTTCCAGTCTTTTGGGCATTTGGAGCTTTTCATTTAGCTTTGCACCCAAGATAAGCAAACCCCCCTCAAAGTGCACAAATATCTCCTTTTATTTTCAGCTGATTTTTACATTGTTCTATTTTGCTCTGCTGCCTTGTCCTCATCTTTCCAAAATCCCTGTGCCCATTCAGGCCCAGCCAGGGATGGTGCACGCATTTTATTGAGTTCTGTGGAAATTTATGCCCAGCCATCGTGCCGACTGTTCCCATTTAAATGTTGCAAAAACCTGACTCTGGGCTGCTGTGTGTGAGTCACACTGAGCAGGATGGCAGAGCATCAGAGCAGGCACTGAAGAAGGGGGCATTCCCTAGATTAGGAAATGATCTTTGTTTTAGCCTGACTGCTAACACAGAACTGCCTGTCGTGGTGCCTTGCCTCTTTGCAAAGCTGCATTTGTGTTTGTGATTCACATGTGATATTTTTCTTTCAAGTGTGCCTATTTTAGGATGATTCTGCCAAAGTAGCTGTTTTAATTTGAATTTGATGTAAAATCATCCAACAGTTGAGGCATGTAAAAATTACCTGTATTTCAAGCTGGTCTATTTTTAACTCTAAATGTTAGTCATTTACAGAAACGAATAAAAATATTTCAGAAAAGGATAGATTCTTGTTTAACTACTTAAATGTATCAAACTGGATGAACTGCTCATTCTGCACACTGGCATTCCAGTCCAGATCCTGGGGCTGTAATCCCAATTTTTGCAAATCCAAAGCTGTGTTAGGGTGATGACCCAGCTGTTTCACTTTTATTAGATAAAAATGCCTCTGCAAAGTGTAGTGCAGCTAGTAAGGCTTTGATTAATTTTTTTAGCATTATTATATCACACTTCTTTATGTAAGTCTTGCTGGATGTATGGACAGAATCATATCCTTCTAAAGATGATGAAGTGTTTTTTCATGTAACAGCAATAAAAGTTTAGCTAATAAAGTAAAATTTTATTCAAAGCACTTAAAATGCCTCAATCAGTTTTCTCTTAAAAACAGTTGGAAGCTTTCTCAACCAAAAAAGCCTAAATTAGGGCTTGATGATTACTGCTCAACACAGTACATTTCTCTACTGCAACACCTGCCAGAAACACTTTGGTTACAATTATTTAAGAGATCTGAAGGAAGATATTGTCTGCTGTCAATAACAGATCTCAAGATCTGTCAATCTGTCCTTTATTACTGTTGGTCTTACTTCAAAATTTCTGAAAGGAAAAGCAGTTTCACAGGTTCAGTCAACATTTATTTTCTGCAAAGTAAAATCAAATGTCATTAATGTAAACATATGTAATACATAAATATTAACTCAATGCATTAAACCTTTGGGAATCATGGCACTGAACTTATGGCAATCACGTAACTTGAAAATAATGTTTCTTGCCAATAACAGAGGTTTCTAAATCAATGGACACATCTGAGAACAGGAGAACCCTTCACAATATAAAAGAACAGTACCTGAAACCAAATGCTACAGAGAATGGTCACATGGAGCTGTTCTTTAAAACTATGTAGACTGAACAACTGCCACTAAAACTCCCTCTAAAAAAATAAAAGTATTTGTTAATAACTTCTATTACCTAAAGTTAGGTAGATCATGCCAGGTAGCACAAAATACAGTAGCTGGAAAATGCAAAATAATTTGGTAGGCCCATCTAATGCTTCGGCAGAGCTGTGTGGAAATCAAGAAGGATTCTCTGTTCCTTCCTTAATCCTTTTCCTTTTTTCTTCCAGTGCTTGTTTAAATACAGTTTTCAAGGTATTGTAGACATATGGCCCATTCTCAGAATCGAAGCTTGTCTAATAAAAGAGAGAGGTTTCAGTTCAGTTGGTAAAGAGATGCCATACAGCAAAATGCAAAGTAGATGCACGACATTAAAAAAAAAGCTTGGGGAGTTATCAAGGAAAAGATGTGTTTTTCATGGAGTGCTTAATGCTAAGTGTTTTCAGTTTTATGCTGACTGGATATGAAAATAAAGCAGCAGGAGGAGAAATGTGGACATTGATTTAACAGGCTCATTGACAAGAGATGAGGAAGCAGCACGGTGAACGTTCTGTTCAAGCTCCCATTTCATGGGCTGAATCTGAGAAGAAATCTGAGCTGAGCAATGGCTTCACCTGCCACTGCTACTGAATGAGCCCAAAGCAGAAATCAGTTATTCACATCCTGTGGTACAGGCCTGGAACAGAGCTGACTTGCAGTGTCACTTCAGAAAATGGTTTCATCTGATGGAAAAACTTCCCATGGGACAGAATCTACCAAAGCCTTTGGTCAGCTACTGCCAGTCATTAGTCAGTGTCACCCTTTAAAATGATCTTTCCCCTAATTTGAAGATGTCCATGAACTGACAGTGGCCCAAAAAGAGAAAAATGAGACTCCAGGATTAAGGCTGTAGTGGCAGAACTTAATTTTGTTGAGAATATTTCTATTATAAAATGTAAACTCTGAACTAAGTAAGCTTCAGACTGAAGTGGGAAGGAATTACTGTAGCCTCTCTCAGAGAGGCCTCCCTCTGTCGATTGCTCCCCCCTTGATGATTTAAGCCAAATGCACTATCATGGACAGCTAGTTGGGATTACTTGCCTTGGTGAAAGCTTTAATAGCACGAGCAAGTAAGGCCTCCTCCACATCAGCTGGCAGCACCTGCAGGTTCACCACACAGTGTAAAATACAAAGGATGGTCTGACACTGCTCCTGGTGGGGAGAAAGGAACAGCAGCTCATTAGAAGAAAGAACAGAATGAAAAGCAGTTTTGCACTCAGATTTTGTTAACTGCTCTTTAAACACCAGGTTGTCCCCTCCTGTGCTGAAACCTTCATGTGCAGGAGTTGGTGGGGGATTCCCACCAGCCTAAAGAGCCTCGGCATCATTATTTCAGTCACAGATGGGAGAACTCTTCTGAGTGACACAAACTACTCTGGGAATTCCTCAGAATTTCTGGGAATTTCCAGATCCCCTCCACAAACAGTAGCCTTCCTGTGAACTGGCATAGGAAAAGTGAGATTTGATCTTCTCAGCCCAAAATGCTGTGCATGTTCAGGGCTCTTTTCCCCATCTTGCACCTCTCCCTGTCCTTCCAAGTCTCTGTCACCACTGGAAGCTGGCAGGGAGACACCTGAGCAGTGCTGGCAAGGAGGAGGAAAGGGAGGAACAGATCTTTGTGGCTGCTCCTTCCCACCCCTTTCCCAGCTTAATGAAGGAGTTGGAGCATCTGTCACAAAAGCAGCCCGCTCAGGGTAACTCTTTGGAGCAAGACACTTGGACTAGAAGATATCCAGAGACATCCAGACAACTCACACAGTTCAGTGCAGAATGAATTCTCATTCTGATTTTGAAAAGATTGAAGTGGCTTTTTTTAAAGTGCAATTCCCTTGCCTAAAGCTCAAGAATGAATTGTCAGATCCAATATGTACCTTTCTCAGCAAGTAGAGTGCATCCTGGGATTCTGTGCAATTTTTTGCCAGCATGTCAATATCATCTTTGGATATAATAGGTTCTTTCAGCTGCTCTATCCATGACCACATCAGGCTGCAGAGGATAAAAGGATCTCTCTCGGTGCAGATTTTATCCCAAGCTCCATCTCGGGAATTCAGTTCTTTCTTAAAAACAACAAAGCAAACTGAAAATGCATCATCTATTTACCTTTGCCAACATTCTCTTTGATTGTAGCAGTATTTGGCTGCTCATGTTCCAACAAAACAGGACTTAAGAATTATCAAAAAAATTTGTATTTTTTTTTCCAGAGTGTCAACATTAATCAACAGCAATACAAGTGATTCTTTAAAACAGAGGGATGACAGCAGCAGTGCAGCTGAGAGCCTCCCAATACTCCACTGGAGTACATAAACCAGCTTTGCATTCCAACTCCAAAGCAGATGTTGCTAAGAGGATTTGGGTTTGACGATAAGCAATTAAGTTTCTACTAAATTCATTTTCTTTTACTCACCAATCCTCTGATTAGTTCTGAGAAAGCACTGATGAAAACCAACCCAAACTCTCAAAACCTGTACTACTTCTGTGCCACCAGCAGCCCCATTACCAGCAGAGATAATGGCATCCATGGGCCCCAGTTAGGAAACTGAACACAACCAGAACCTCCTCGCTCCTGCTAGAGATCAGAATGTGTAGGTGCATTTTACCAGCCTGTGAGAGAACTGACCCCAGACCTCACATGAACTGCTATCCCAATGTGCCATTTCAAAGCTCCACGTGGCATTTTTGCCATTCCAGGAATTCACTGAGGTGAAATACGCAGAGCCCATAGCATGGAATTGAGTTAAAAATTACCTGCCACATTTCTACTTTTTGCTTCACCTCATCCTCTCCCAGAAATTCATTTATATCTGCAAGTGCTTTGGCTGCCAAAACTCTTCGGGCTTCCAAACTTAATTCTGACTGCAGGACAATGTGTGGAATCTCTGACACCTCTCTGCTTTCATATCCAATGGAAAAGCTCACTTTGGAAGAGGAAGAAGAAGAGTCAGAGTCCTCGGAGAGGTAGACCCTCCTGCCATATATATTGGTCTTGTGCTCCTTCCTGTGAGCAGTGTCTTTGGCAAAGCTGTGCCTCGGCACCCCGGCGTCCTTGGGACTGTGGATGGAGGCGAGGCCTGAAGAGAAGGTCCTGCTGCGTTGTACTTCTTTGGTGGAGTTCCTCCTGGGATAGGAGCCATCCCTGCGTCCATCCAAACTAAACCTCCCTTGGCTCCAGAAGGTGCAGGTGTTACGCACCAACGCCTCTTTGTTTAACTCCAGCTGCGGCTTTGCCTCCCCCGTGGCAGAACATTCCTCCCCACTGCTCTCCTTGGGTTTGTTGTTCACTAAGATCTGAGCGGGCACCGTCCAGGCAGTGTCATCCTGTTCCAAAAGAAACTCGGTTCTCCTCAGGTCTGACTCACTGTAGCTCAGACGCCTCCTCAGATGAGTAAGAGGCTGAAGGCATTCGACATTCCTCCTTTTGCAGAAGGAATCACACTCGTGTCCCAGGGAGCAGCTGGAGTGCTGGGCTTCGAGAGCAGAGGAGTGCGTGTGGGACGAGTCGGACGCGTCGCTGTCGTGCCTGGCCAGCTCCAGCTCCCGCTCCAGCTCCGTGCATTCCAGCTGGGACACGGTCTTCTCGATCTCAGCCGAGAGGTCCGGGATGTCCAGCAGCTCTGCCTCCACCACCTGTCTGTTCTCAGCCAGGTCCAGCAGCAGCTTGCACACCAGGTGGACGAGTTTTGGCACGTGTTTGAGGTGCCTGCTCTCGTAGCCGTGCAGCAGGTGCCTCTGGCGGGTCAGGTACTGGGCCAGGGTGACGGCGTGCGCCCGGGGCTCGCAGCACGCAAAGACGTTGCGCAGGGGCACCAGGAACTGAGAGAACTCCCTGACGCACAGCAGCTGCCCCCGGGTCTGGATGGAATTGGGCCTTTTGGCCCTCACAAACAGGATGGCTTGGTCTGCGCTCATTCTGGTGGCAAAAACCAAGTAGCAAGCAATTAGAACGCCTGGAAAAGACAGAGACGGGATTAGTGAAGGAGCTGTCAGGTGAAAACAAATACTCAGTGGAAAGGTGGGACAGAAATTAATACAGGTGAAGAGACAGTGTCCTCCATTATGTGACGCTGGTACTTTCATGTAACTGCCTGTGAAGAAGCACGAGACAGTGAAAGCCTGCTCTCTGCTCCACAGCCTCTCCAGGAGTTCCACCATTCACAGAGACATGGCAGCAGTGGGGGCTTCTATGGGAAGAGCACAACCAAAAAGGACTTGAAAGGAACAAATGAAACTTTAGGTGCTCCACCAAATCTCCCTGATCCACCAGTGAGTGGCAGGTTTGTGAACCTGTTATAAATACTGGGCAACAAAAGTGTACCAGGAGACTTTTTCCCCCCCAAAAGCAGCTGTCACATTTGAATGTAATGGAATAATTATACAGATTAAAAACTTCTCTAATCTTACAGGTCTTTGATTTTAATACACTAAAACTGATCTTCTCTAGCCATTGAGGTCATTTGGACAAAGTAGTTTAGCACTTTTAACCATTTTATAGAGGTCCACCTTGCAATGATAGAGAATTATTAATTCTATTAATAACCCAGTAATGACTGGTTTATAACCAGAGATGGCTGGAGTTTCTGGAGGAAGCCTGGTGCTGCTCCTGCATGAGGCACATACCTGTCCTCCCGAGCCCTGCGTGGCAGTGAACAGCCACCCTCCCCTCCTGCAGGGCAAAAGACATCACCTTCACCATGTCAAGGATAGTCGTGAGAGATGCCACTCCATAATCCTTCCATCCAAAATTATAAAAATAAACTGAAATAAAAAGAGACACAGTGATTTTCTGCCACGCCGAATGTGAAAGGCGTAGTCCTATTTGCAGAGGAGAGGTTACTAATGAGAAATTATGGTACTGAAATTGCATCATGGAGCTTAAAATCTGACTACATCTTGTTTGCAAGAGATTATTTTCCCATTTCAGTGTATGCCTGCTATTGAAACTTGATAGATGCACGAAGCTAGATTTGTGCAAGTTCAAGCTGAATGTAAAAGGTGCAACAAAACAGTGATTCATGCAAAATTACTCAGCTATATATAGAAAGAGGGCAATTTTTTCTTTTCAGAAATAAAAGCACTTCTTCAGTCAGCAGCTGCTTCTTACAGAGAGGCACTTTCTCTCTTCTCACCAGAACGTGAAAATACAAGAATACTGTCAGGAGCAGTGTTCTCACGTGAAATAACCTTTTATAGTCTGTGTAAGAAAACATGAGTGTACCAGAAGTTGACACACCTTAATGGCTCAGATTTTTGTGAATGCAGAAGAAGAAGAAAAAGGAACTGTTGTCCTTCCTTTAGAAAGACCTGAACACAAACCCTCCACCTCTCTCTGCATAACACACAATCTTTAATAATGTGTTACTTGCTCTTCATTGCACTTGCCAGGTTTCACGTTTTGTGCAATGTTTCCTACACAGCTGCATTTAACTGACAGGAATCCAAGTAAACATATCCTTAAATGCCAAAGTCAATAATTAATGAGGAACAGCAGCAGGAGGGAACTTACTGCCAGCCTCCATAAAGGCTTCAGGAAGGTAGGTGAAGCCACTCTCCTGCTCCAGGGGGTTCCCACAGCTCGCGTGCTCCCCAGGACGCTGAAGGTTAATGATGGTTTTTATGCCACATCTGAAGGAAGGAATAGATGAGTCAAAGTATTACAGGCAGCCAAAATCTCATTATCCCTTATTTTCTGAAGCACACATTAATTCTTAGTGGGGAATAAATCTTTACCTGTAGAGCGTTAAAATGAAAGGATCTTTATCAACAATCCAAATCTACGTTGAAAGAGAAAATGGATCAGGAATTACACCAGTAATACTTACAACAGATGATGACTAAATTTGTTACCTTTCAAACTGCTCAATAATGTTGTACTTCTCAATTAATTCTGTTGAGGGTCGAGCCATAGCCAGGATGTTGTCTGTTATCCTGAGAAATTAGAAAAGTAAATAATAATGTTGCCACAAATCATTTCCTGTCTATGAGCCTTCCAAAATAAGAATACCGTTATATTCAAGAAAGAGAGAAATACCTTGGTGATTAACTAGAAATGACTTTTAAATATTCTACTATGCCATAGTGTTAGTGATGAATCTTATTAAACTGATACAGATAGAACATTATCAGAAGACAATTATTGGAACTGCTTAAATGCCAGGACATTAGTGAAAATTCCTTTGAATAGAAATCTGGACTCAGATCTCTGTTGGTTCCTTTTAAAGTTTGTAAATGCTGTTTAAGCATTTGCTGTTAAAAAACCAGTAAGGATGTCAAGACACATTCCATGTGACTCTTGCTGCACATGAACATCCTTCTGGAACACATGCCCACATTATTTCATCCGCAGGAAATGCTTTTGATTTTCAATTCTATTATTAACATGTTTCATTAATTTGCATCCTAACCCTTAGTAGCTCAGAACAGCTTTTTTTTACATATAATTCACGACAGACAGGTATTTATTCTTTTGGATCTGAACCAAACTCAGTGTAAGTCAACAGGAACCTTTCATCATCTTTCCCGGGCTGCGTAAGACAGCCACCCTGTCGTTAGTTCCACACTTAGCAGGTGATTCTTGCCAAGCCCAGCCATCGTGCAGGGCTGAGCTGCTCACCAGGAGGAGTAGAGGCCGCTGATGGCCTGCTGGTGCTGGGCCCAGCGCGCGGGGTTCTCGTACTTGCAGGCGCGGCCGCCGCAGGCCATGGAGCACTGCATGTGCCCGGGGATGACGTGGCGCAGCCGCTCCCCCACCTTGGTGTACTTGGCCGTGGGGCGTCCCGAGCTCCCTGCGACACAGAGAGAGAGCCACGTTAGCCACCAGCTCCCTGAGAGACACACACACACAGCCACCAGCTCCCTGGCAGAGAGACACACACACACAGCCACCAGCTCCCTGAGAGACACACACAGCCAGCAGCTCCCTGAGAGACACACACACACAGCCACCAGCTCCCTG
>VWYO01027030.1:0-11952 GCA_013400275.1 Rhadina sibilatrix | reverse complement strand
CACACACAGCCACCAGCTCATTGTCCAGCCACCAGCTCCCTGACAGACACACACAGCCACCAGCTCCCTGTCCAGCCACCAGCTCACTGGCAAACACCAGCTCAACCCCAGGGCAAGCTCCCTGACACCATCAGAACGTGCAGTGTGTGTTTCAGGCTCCTTGTTCAAGTAAGGATTCTGAGGGGGAAAAATTGCTTGCATTACTGCCAGGTATTTTTTTCTTATGAAGTTGGAAGTGAGTGACATCCTTTGCAGCTGAAAAAAGTCACGCTCCTCTTCAACCTGAAATCCAAAATCGTTAGCCATATCCTTGGTGTGTGCAGGAATCTGTGCTTCTGTTTTACCTGCTGTTTATAATGAAGCTGTTAGAGTAAAAACGGTGTATTAACATCTGAATAAGGAATCAGTGAGCAAAACAGAAAACCACAAAATACAGGAACTAAATTAACCCCGCTATTTTATCCACACATTAAAAAAAATGCAGTTAACAAAAGAAGTATAGCAATACGGAGAAAACACCCAGAAACTGCCAACAGTCTCAATGAGAAGCACTTTACTTTTTTTTTCAGGAAAAGTTGCATCCAGCTCCTCGGGGCTGAGCGACGACAGAGCCACCATGACCCGGTGCGTGGACGAGGAGAGCAGCTCCACCACGGAGCTGCGGCGCCGCTGGCTGAGGCGGAGAAGGGGATCGGAGGAGGAATGCCTCCGGCCCTGGAAGAAGTGGCTGAAGATGCTGACGGCCGAGCGCCGGCGGGGGGAAGGCTGCATGGCTGCGCGGCCGCAGCTCCGCCCGGCGCCGCTGCCCGGAGCGCTCTGAGCGCAGGGGAAGTTGCTCGGCGCTGAAGTTGCGGGAGCGGAGCGGAGCGGAGGGGAGCGGAGCATCCCCGGGCGCGCTCGGCAGCCGGTCCCCGGGCTGAGCTGTCGCCATGGTAACGGGGGATGCAGGCGCTGCTGCCAGCCAGCCCCGGGCTGCTCCTTTCCACGGGGATTGCGTCTGCTCGGGACAAACTGTTCCACCGCTTGATGGAAATAGTTGCATGTCAAGTAGGTAATTTTCAAAACGCGCTGGGAACAACCGAAATGTTTGTCACGAACAATGGGCGTATTTAGTTCCTGCTCAATAACAGGCATTCAGAACTCACTAAGACGCAAAATACTCCATTCAACAGAACAATCGAAATGTAGCTGGAGGCTCTGCCTCCTGAGAGATCTCTAAGGAGGCACATTATACTCCCCCACCTCTCGGTTCTTCATTCCACAGCCACCTCTCCTCCTCCACTTCGCTGCTCCAAAATGCATCATTAGCTGTGTAATGATTGGGATTAGTGTGTTCCTGCTGAAATGCTTCAGTACGTGATGAATTGTGGACTGTTTGCCTGGACCATTCACATCTTCTAACAAAACACAATTTGTTACCCAAAACAAAAGGCTGGGTTTATTTTTCAGGGCACGGCTTTTTTTATGAAGCAAAGCTGTTAACCCTGCAGGCCGAGAGAAAGCAGATCATGAGGAGGAGAAGGTGTGTCAGCTGAGTGCTTCAGGCTTCTGAAGGTAGCTATGAGCTGGCAAATTGCCTCCCACTTTGCTTCCCGTGTGCTGAGCAGGAGAATGAGGTGGCCGGAAAGATTTCAGCACTCGGGAAAGCAGCTGTGTGGAGAATGGATTACGGTGATGTAAAAAGCCTCTGTCATCCCCAGGTCTGTGCATCAGACTGCACTGAAAGGGGAAGGCTGGGGAAATCAAGAAAATCCACTTTAAATTTGTCAATAAACCAATTAATCCCATTGCATTTTCCTGAAACGCGTTTGCGTTTCTTCTTGCACCACAAAACCAGTAACTTGTATTCCAGAGGAATTTGCATAAGAGGAAGTTCCCTTCTGGGACAAATTCACCCGGCAAAAATCTGCTTCTTGCAGGCACTGCCCAGGAAGTGAGAGCCTGAACTTTGCTGCTCCCCAGCTCTTACAGAGACAATGTTTGCTGTGGGTACCAGGCCTGAAACAGCAGCACTGACACCGTGTGAGGAAAGGAAAATGCCCAAACCCTTGGCTCTTCATTCATCAGTGGAGCTGATATCAACAGGTGAGCAAACACGTAAATATGCTTTTAGCTGGGGCCTTGGGTGGAAGAGAAAGGAGATGAAAAAGGCTATTTCAAGTGCTACCTGGATGCAAGGAATGTGAAAAATGTTTTCTAATTAACTGCATTCCTTTCTTGCATTTAATTATTTTTCTCTTCCTTTTCCCAGAAACTTTTCAGTATGTGTCGAATGAAAGTGGAGACAGGAGTGAGGAAAATAAAATGCTGCACATCATTCTTTTCCTACTGAGTCTAGCAGGTTTGCAAACCAACACTCACCCGAAATGGTAAGAAAGAATTGCATCCTGTAAAAGTTTAAATAATTAGAAAGGGGCATTTTGTTGGAGGCAGGTTTATATTTTCAGAGAGCTAGGCAGTTTCTCATGACAAAAATGGCATCATTTCTTCCATTAAGAGGTCTGATAAAATGAAAATTACAGAAAAGATCAACATATTATCACCATGATAATGAAATAATCATGATGAAACAATGATGAAATTCATAAATATTCAAATGAATTGTAGACTGTTTGCCTGGACCATTCACGTCTTCTAACAAAACACAATTTATCCAAAACAAAAGGGCTGGGTTTATTTATAATTATATAAATATAATTTATGATTTATAATTATATTTATAATTCAAATAATGATGAAATAATGCAGTTTTGTTTTGTTAGTGACATTTTAAGTTTATAAGCATAAATAATATTTCTGGGTGGGGTTTTTTTAATTCTGTGGGTTTTGGTTTTTTTTCCCAGAATTGTTCTAAGCATTCATTAGGAATGGCACACCAGAGACAAATTCTTACCTGAACTCATATTTGCCAGATACACACAGCTCTCTAGCAGCGAGGAGTATGGTTGCTCATTTTGCAGCAAAACTCCTGCAGCCATTGCAGTACCTGTTGAAACAATGAAATATTCACTGAAAACCTACAGCAGAAGCTCAGAAAAAATGCAGAATAAAGCCACGTGCTCCTGGTTGTGGAGCCACTGAAGATCTGGGCAGGCAGCACAGACAGATTGTCTGCAGCCCCCGGGCCCTCACTGCTCCCTGCCCTGCGCTCTGGGCTTTGCAATCACATCCCTCATGAGCCTCCTCTAACAACAAAACTGAACCCAGGACTCTCTCCAGGCAGAAACAGGTTTTTTCTCTGCTGTTATTTCTAATACAAGGGAGGTCCTGCTCTGAAAACTTTCTATCTGACAGAAAGAAACTTCTGATTAGTTACTAATACTGTGACAAATGACTTTGCCGAGTTACATTGCACTCCCTCGGACTGATGTAAGGGGTAATTCGGGACGTGTCGGTGCTGATGTTCCTACAGAGGGGCATTGCGTTCCTGCACCGCTGAAAAGGGTGCTAGAAGTAAAACCAGTGCTTAGGTAAAAGCGGCAGCTCTCCTGCTTCGCCCCTGTAGCAGACATTCTCGGTTTTGAAAGGCGTTCTTCAGCGCTGTGCGCATCCCCTGAAGGCCGGGGAGCCGCGGAAGGCGCAGCCGGGAGCTGCTGCGGGTCACCGTGCGCTGCCCGAGCCCCGAGTCACGTACTGGGGCAGGCACGATATCGCCTTAACCCGCTGGGCCGGTTATCCCTGCCGGGCCTGCCATCGCCATGGCAGCAAAGCGGCCGCCCGTAATCCCGGCTCCCGCAGCACGGACAGGAGCGGAGCCGAGGGAGAGAACGGCGTCCCCTGCGGGGCACTGCCACCGCCTCTGTCCCGGTGTGTCCTGCGGGGCAGTGCCACCGCCTCTGTCCCGGTGTGTCCTGCGGGGCACTGCCACCGCCTCTGCCCCGGTGTGTCCTGCGGGGCAGTGCCACCATCTCTGTCCCGGTGTCTCTATGCAGTGCCACCGACTCTGTCCCGGTGTCCCTGCGGGGCATTGCCACCACTTCTGTCCCGGTGTCCCTGCGGTGCAGTGTCACGTCTGTCCCGGTGTCTCTATGGAGTGCCACCGCCTCTGTCCTGGTGTCCCTGCGGTGCAGTGCCACCTCTGTCCCGGAGCACAGGAACCACGCTGCCCAAGGAATCTCTCGGACTCCTCATGCCAAGCGCTCGGGTATTTCAGGAGGTCCCCTCCAGGCGTGGGTTTGAATGGTGCTCTGATGTCTGTATGCAGTCTGGAGTTGCCCTTCCTTTCCCCGGTTGCGAGCCGACCAATTTCTACCAGAAGGGGTTTGTGCCTCCTGCTGCACTCGCTGCACGTGTTGCATTCGGTGACACGGAGCTGCCGAGTCCCACTGGCTGCTGCACACCCGCAGGGGTGCCCTTCCTGCCCTTCCTGCGCGGGCACCTCGAGCCGCTGAGAGGGCTCCGGGCACCCGCCCTCTCCTCGGCAGGGACCCCCTGCCCACGGCCACCCCCTCTGGAATGACGGCGCTGCTCTTTGCAAGGTCAGAGCGGAGCAGCAGGGCGCGGGCAGGCACAGCTGGGACATCGGGGATCCCAAGGGGCAGATCCCTGCTCCTCCCAAGGGCCGCCTTCCACAGGCAGCATTCCCTCACCGGCTCCCAGGGGCCGGCTGCAGGATGGACCAGCGGCGGGGTTTGCAAGCGATCATCTCGGCCTCGTCACAAAAAAAACCATGCCTTTCTGCTATTTCAGCATCTGGGAACCAGCGGCTTCCAGTGGCTGGGCTGAATTTTTGCTCCAGACTGAAAGGAGAGGAGCAATGCCCATCATTGCAGCAGCCAGGAAACAATCACACAGCCAAAAAGTGAGGAGAGTAGGAGATGTGGGTCTCGCTCCGTCTCGGCAATGAGGATGGTTATTTAAGAAATGCAATTGCTACCTTTTATTTACTTCAGAACAGGTTTTCAAACAGAGAGAGGAGCTTGCACTCCCAGCTGGAAGGGTTCCAGCTAGGGCAGTGTAGCTGCCAGCACAGACACTAATCCCATTGTAAGGCTCCCCACTGCGCCCCTGTGCCCCTATCCATGAACACTGGGGGCCCAAATCTTTCATTCCTGTGGCTTTGATAATAAAGGGTGCCACAGCAGACCACACACTTAAAAAGATTACCTGTATTACCATGAAAAAACGTTGGTAAGTTTTCAATTTTAAAACATCACTATATGGGAAAAATTCTTTTAAACCTCAAATATATTCATACAATAGAGGCGATGCTGATGCTCAGGCCTGCCACATGAAATTCTGAGGTTAATTTTACTGTTTTCTTGTCTTCTAAAGTGAATTTATTCTCTCCCTGTTGCAGTCACACATAAGTAACTACCTAGCAGGCACATTTTTAAAGGAACAGTCAGCTCACTGCAGGTAGGGGCGAGGGTAGCTTAGTACCTAAGCACTTGGCTAACACCTCTAAAATTTCCTGTGGCCTAATTCTGCAAGTACTTGAGAAGCTTTGCTTTTGTGAGCAGTCCCACAGAAGTCAACAGAATGTCTAAATATAAGATCACACTGGATTAAGTTTCACTGCCAAAATGCAAAATCCTGTAAACTGCACCAATGGAGATGTTTCAGGCAGATAACTAAAGATAACTTTGATGATTAAGACTGAGTAAAAATAGGGTAGTGTAGCAAGGACTGGGTATATTTAATGAAGTGGTTAAGAGCTACTAAATTATAACTTTGTCTCTCAATTCAGGCTTTGAATCTGATGCTTTAAGATTGGCAGATCATGAGAGTTTCTAGCAAAAAAATCTTCTAGACTGGCTGAGACGTGGTTAGTCACTGGTACAGGAAGCACTGGTAAATGAAATTGTGTTTTAAATTACCACAGACTACCTAATCTTAACACTGCCAGGAACAACAAAGCATTTCTAAAGGTTTGTAAAAAATGATGATAACTGGGGAGTTTTGCTAAACTTTGCTATTATGATTAGTGAAACAAGATGCAAAGGTGGTTGTTCTAATGCCTGCTACCAGTAAAAAAGCTCACTGAGAACAGTGAATGCTTAAGCTACAATTTAACCACGGTCTGGAAGGCAGTTTTAGCACTGAGCACACACCTTTCAGCAGGCACACACCTCAATTCCCAAGGCGCTTTAAAATGCTCAATTATTTGAAATTTGAAATGTTTACTGCCTGTAAGCAAACTCCAAAACACTGGAAAAGCAAACAAACACACGGATAAAGGACAGAGAGAAGACTAGGTAAAAAATGCAAATGAATTTTCATACAGTTTAGTTTATACTCTATTTACACAGCAGAATGATACTACAGCTGCTGTGAAACTCCACTGGAACCACAACCAGAAAGGATTTGTTATTTCTACATGTCTTTTACCCTCTTTGGGAGAAAAATATTCCCCACCTGTCTTAGTAAAAGGTGAATGCCATTTAGTCATCAAGCCTGATATTTACAAAGGACTCTAACTGCTTTCGTGTGCAAAAGAGACAAGAGAATATAATTCATTAAAAGATTATGTAGGTGCTGGTTTGGTGATTCAGTGTTTGCTCTTGATAGATTTTCTGACATAAATAGCACAAAACTGCAAGCTAAACTGATGGACAAGTCTCTCAATTGACTTGGGCCACGTTATTTAAATCAGCTCTTTCTGTGGCAGTGCTAACCTAAGAGTTAACAGAAGGAATTTGAAACCACCTTGAACAGGCTGGCAGGCAGTAATTATGAGAGACTCATCAAGGAGATGGCGTAAAGTGAATATATTAACTGCTCTACAAACAAAAATGGTGCCTCTGAGACCCCTGATCATGAACATCATGTTTACCAAGAGACTCAGTCTCGTCACACAAGAATGGAATACTCTCAGTAATTGTCAGCATTCTGACAGCACTCAGAAGTGCAAGTTCAAAAACTACCTCTGCGAGTTAGAGGAATTATTTTTAAATCTAATACAGTCAAACCCATAGTAAATTTACATGAGTTTTAATAGCTCTAGGAATTTCAGTGTAACACCTTACCTGTTACCCTGCAAAAAGAATGAGTGAGTGCTGATCCCTTCATTGCTGCAGCACCAGCCCCAGGAAACACGCTGCAGGGGAGTCACGTTTTCCAGAGGAGAAGCTGAATGAATTCCCCTGGTGTTTCCTGTGGCTAATCGGATTGGGGATGCTAATCTGGGAGGAGCCAGCAAGGGTCTTTTCTTAACCTACACCGTGCGGGGAGTGCCTCGGGGACTGTGCAGATAATCACCCCTAAACTGCTTTTTAAAGGTCTGCCCGGCCTTTAAAGGGATTGAGGCAAACAGGCCGATGCTCTGAGAGCTGAATCTCCCAGCCCTGCTCTTCCTGCCCACCTCACTTCCTACCAGCAACAAGTAAATAGGCATTCATTTCTCTGTGTCTACATGCATCACACAAGAAACACAGAGAGAATTTCCTGAAGTGAGATTAATTAAACTGAGACAATGATTTTGGAGCGCCGTGAAAAGAGAGGTAGATAGAAATGTTCCATTGTTATCTGGGTTTATCATTGTTATCTGCACAAAACATTTTTTTTCTTACCCAGTAAAAGCACAGAATGTCACTGAAGCATTTTTAGTGAGTATAAATTAATTGCATTAAAAGTAATATCTCAAAACTGTAACAAAAATAAGTTCACATAGACATAATCAACTGTAAATCAACTAAAAACGTAATCAACTAAAACCCAAAGGTTTTGTTGATTTAACTAAATACTAGACAAATAAAAAATGTATATAAAATAGGATACAACATCTTATTCTATCTTAAAAATAGATCTTATCTCCAAATCAATTTCAAGCACTAAATATTAGCTGACAAAAACAAAGAGCTTTCATCTATTCCCATCACTCCCCTGCATGTCGTTAAAAAATCCCAACCATTAATGAAGCTAGGGATTAATTAAAAATACCTCCCAATTATTTAGAAACAAAGTGCCCTTAAAATTAAAATCCAACCCAAGCCACTCTGTGATTCTAAGTTTGTGGGGGGAAAAAAACCCCAGAAATAAAAACGGTGCTTCAAAAGAACTGTACACAATTTGGGAAAAGCCACTAAAGTACCTGGGCTACTTAAAAACCTGAACAGCTTGTGGGGCCTAAAGCCTTCTTTTGCACCTTTCTTTAGTGTGTGGGTAGAAGTGTCAACCCCAAAGGGGCCAAGCAGCCAGAGCTTCCCCAGCCTGCAGCTGTGAGTGGGGGGCTCAGAACCTCCAAAAAGGGACCCACTGGGTCCCCTGGTGCCAGGAGCCAAAGGGGCCAAGCAGCCACAGCTTCCCCAGCCTGCAGCTGTGAGTGGGGGGCTCAGAACCTCCAAAAAGGGACCCACTGGGTCCCCTGGTGCCAGGAGCCAAAGGGGCCAAGCAGCCAGAGCTTCCCCAGCCTGCAGCTGTGAGTGGGGGGCTCAGAACCTCCAAAAAGGGATCCATTGGGTCCCCTGGTGCCAGGATCTGGTGCCCAGTGCCCCAGGGGTGTGCAGGGCCAGGGGGGCAGCACACGGGCACACTGCCTGCGTGCTGCTGAGAGCACAGCCCCAGCAGAACAGTGCTGCCTCCCTGGGAGGGAATGATGCACCTTCAGCAGGGATGTGTGCTGGAAATGTGGGGCACAGAGGTCAGCTAGAGTGAAATATCTATTGCACAGTGAAATAAATCTGCTCTTGCACTGGGGCTGTGCTTTGAGGGTTGCCCTTGGTTACCTGGCTGGGTCAATCACACCACAGGAACAGCCCCACAGCAGCACTGCTTGGCTTCACATTGTTCACCCACTACAGAGGTGGCTCTAGAAATCAGAGTCTGTGAATTATGAGTAAAGGGACACATGCATTTTCAAGTGTCAGCACACAAAAATGTGTTACCAAATGGAGCATCTGGCAAAACATTTCGTAGGAGGAACTGGAGGAAGCTGGCATCATTTTAGTTGAATAAAGAACAAAGAGCAGCTTCAGATAACTAATAAATATTAATTAAATTCTTAACATAAGCATACTCTTTGGGGGAAGTTCTGAATGTTCACATTTGAGAAGCTGTCACTGACAAACCTAAGTTTTATTTCCATGGGGGTAATATCACACTATTTACCTATTTGATCCCAGAGGGGGGTTCATCCTTGGAGGGTTTGGACTCCTGGTGCAACAGCCTCTGCTTTGCTGTCCCCACTTGTAGGTTGTCAGAGCTTTGCTGGCTGCCCCTTCATCTGTTCCTACATCTGTACTCCTCAGAATTAATGCCACTTTGTTCAGCTTTCTCTTGTGCTCTGCAGAGTCTGGCTAATTCAGGCATCAGTGCCAAACGTGTTTGTTCAAACAGGCCCTGTCACTGTGCTTGAGTCAAGACAAGGCCTTGTGCTAACTGAGGGCAACTTTTTGGGAGAACTGACCAACAGGCTGAAACAATTTGCCATTTCCAAGGAAAGAACACACAGAGTAGGTGGGATGCTAATGACTAAACTAGCAATCTTCAAGTCTCTAGGCTTGGCATTTTCCTGTTTCAACAAAATGAGGAATCCTAAGCTCTGTGGAAAATTCTGCTGAACTCTGGTTGCCATTTAAAGGTACCAACAAGCTTTTTAGGTAACTAGAACAGGATCACTGGGCTTCTGGCAGCTTATTTCTCTTGCACTGCAGGAGCTGCCTGACGGCTGCTTCACAGCAGACGTAGCAAATCCACCTGTCCCGTGCCCTCAGGTAGAGGTTTATCAGATTAGGGAGGCAGCAAAGTGTCTAAATGCCTCATTAGAATGTCTGACCACTGCCTGCACTGCACTGCTCTCATGGCACATACAATCCAAACAGCACATTATCCTAAAACTAAAAGCTGACTAAAACCTAACAGTCATTGGCATTTAACACAAGCTGTGTGTTTGGATTCCTAGCTGGCTTTGGGCATTTCCAGCTTCTCCTTTTGCTTTTTGCTCTTCTCATGGTTTGGATCATAAAAATCAATGAATGTTGCTTTATTTTCAGCCTGTATTGAAACGCTGCAGGGGAGGCTTTAGCTTTGTGTAACTTTACAACAGTACACATGTTATTAAAGAATTTCTGTAAGTTCTGCTTTTAGATATTTTACATATATATATATTTATAGAGAGAGAGAGAGATAATTTTTTTCTGTCCACTGTACCACCACAAATCAATCACAAAGCAGAGTCAAAGCCTTTGGCAGACCTCAACTTTACCAGAGGGGTTACAGTTGTGAGAGAAATGTACACATTTAGCTGCTTAATGAGATCCCACAGCAGCAGCCCACCTGTGATCCCTGTCCTCTTTCATCATCTCTACTTCTGACAGTCTCTCTTTTCCTCTTGGTTCCACTGTTACCTAAAATTGCCAGTAAAGGACAAAATGTAGGGAAACGTCAGGGAAAGGCAGCAGACTAATATGAAAATTCCAATTCAAAAGACATTTCCAAAACTGAAGAATTGCATCAGGTGTTATTCACAGGTCATTCAATGGACTTACAATGCAAAAACTGACTACACACCTAGGAAAATAGTGTGGAAGCACTTAAACTAGATCTAGCTACCTAAAGAAAAGCTGATTTTTGAGACAACTACCTTCTCCATGTCAGATTTCCCAGTCCCTAGACAACTCCTCTCACTGATTTCACTGCTATTACACAAAATAAAATAGAAATAACAGTGTAACTGGATTTACAATGAAGTGAAAAATTCACTCAAACACGTGGAAGAAACACTTTTCAGGTCGGTTGATGTGTCCAGCCAAGCAAGTGCCTCACGAGAGAGGATGACACTGCCAATTACAGCTGAGGTGATGCTCTCACAGTAGCTGGCCCTGCAGACTGTCCCCCTCTCTCACTTCACCTTGCCTTAGACATGCAGGTACTCTCTCTGTCTCACATAAACTACTGATGGGAACAAGAGATGGAATAGCCACTGAATCCCAGTATGGGTGGGGTTGGAAGGGACCTCAAAGCCCATCCAGTGCCACCTCTGCCATGGCAGGGACACCTCCCACTGCCCCAGGCTGCTCCCAGCCCCAGTGCCCAGCCTGGCCTGGGGCACTGCCAGGGATCCAGGGGCAGCCACCACCTGAATCACAACCTGAAAATGCTTTCAAACAACACAAAAGTGCAAACACATTTTTTTTGTACACGTTGTGGGATTAATTCCTCCACAGATGAGGAGCTCGGTGTTGCTCGGTGGTGTGAAGGACTCCCAAAAACACATCTCTGAGAAAAACAGNTATTCACAGGTCATTCAATGGACTCCCAAAAACACGTCTCTGAGAAAAGCAAAAGTAAGGGATCTGTGCAAAATCACTGAAGTCTAGATTATTAATATATCAGGCAACCGTTAAACTTTTGTTATCCCACTCAAGAGTGTAGTGACAGTCTGTAGCCAAAAGCAGCAATAGCTGCATCTCAAAGTTACTGTTCAGTGACCTATGCAGTGAGGTCCCTCCAGCGGGACTGACTGAGCTGCGTTTTCCAGGGTGATTGAGTGGTGATCAGAGGTGGGGTACAACCACTACAAAGCACGCAGACACTGCTGAGAAGGGGAAAATCACTTTCCATTGTGCTACCCCGCTATCATTCACGCTCTTCCCTCTCCCTGGCAGCTGCGGGCCTTTGCGAAAGTAAAGCCACACAGAGCATTTATTACACTGAAAGCATTCTGCGGTTGTGATCAGGGGGTGGCAGCCCCATCCCTCCCTGGCAGTGTCCCAGGGCTTGGAGCAGCCTGGGACAGTGGGAGGTGTCCCTGCCAGGGCAGGGGGCGGCACGGGATGCACTTCAAGGTCCCTTTCATTAACCCCAGCGCAGCCTGGCTGCCGTGATTCGGTTCCGCGACTATTCAGCAGCGGCTGGCACCGGGGCCGTGTCGCGCACGTCCCCCGCGGGACCACAGGCCGCTCTCGGCCGCAGCGGGCGCCGGGCACGGCCGGGGGCGGCAGCAGAGCCCCGAGAGCCGTGCGGGGCCGCAGAGGGCTCTGAATCCTCAGCGGAGGGGCCGGGCCGGGCCGG
>VWYO01027029.1:335227-368028 GCA_013400275.1 Rhadina sibilatrix | reverse complement strand
CCTTGTCTCACACTGACCAGGAACAGATGTGCAAGTAAAATAAAAAGAAAGGCATATATTTGTTTTTCCTTTGAATGCTTTTTTAATTATCACTATGAATTCTAGTGTTAATTAATGCCACTCTCACAAAATTGAATTAATTAAAAAATATATTGAAAAAGTGACCAGGGGAGATTCAAGTCTGTTTCTCTGTGAGTGTGCTTTTTTTAAAGGGAAAATAAGAGGTATTAAACATCCTGCAGATTGCCATTGCCTAACAGCGTAGATGAGCACAGTTAATTTTTCAAAGCATATGCAAGATGGATAAGATCTATATTCACTTAAAAGCTTGTGTAAACTTTCAAAACTGCACTAGCAGGTGACTGAGTTCCTAATTCAAATTTAATTTTCATAAGTATTCTTCCTCTAGTAAGTGTCTTAATGGATGTAGAGTTGACCCAAGCCAGTCAATGTCTTTATTTCCATAACGTTTAATACCAGTTTGCTTTTTCACTTTCCAATAAGGGAAGAGGGACAAGAAAACAATATAGAGATTTGAGGTGAGAACACGAAAATCAACAACAGGTTTAAAACTGGACATGTTCCATAAAAGACTAATAATCAGACTCCATAACCAGAGCCAAAATCCCACAGGCATGTTAAGAAGCTTCCAAAACACTCTATCTGTCGAGGCTTTGTGGTCTTGCCGGCTTCATAGATTTATTTATGTGTACGATGGGAAGAACTTTTAATATTTCACAACTTACTAGATACTTCCTCAGCAGCAGCCAGTGTCAAGGAAACGCTGGCTGGTGAGCTGCCAGCCTTGGCAGTGTGGCAGAGGCAGAGGGGCCCTGACCATCTTGCTGCCTTGCCTAGCATCTTAACTGTTTGTGTCTGGTGCTGGTCAAGAGTTTTAAAAACAAGACACCTCAGGAAAATCAACAGCCTCATTTCCCCCTTGAAAACTCAGTCGTGGAGGCTTGCATGGCACAGAGGGCTCTTAAACAATGAGGACTGGTTATGTATGGCATAATATTGATTAAATATCAAAATGTCAAATGTCAAATGTCAAAACCCAATTAAGCAGGTGAAAATCAGATCATTAGGTAAAATGTTCAATGGAAATGTTTTTATTTGTTTAGCTGGGACAAAAGAGCATACAGAGAGAGACCTGCCAAGGAGTCTGTGTGAACCCTGCTGAGAGCTGCCAAAGCTCTGCCTTGCAGGTGACATGGACTTGGAGGCGAAGTAAGGCTCCCTGTTGCATGCCCTGCTTACTTTGAGCACTGTGTCCCCTGTACATCTTTGTGTTTCTGTGTTATAGAAAACTATGATGAATCTACCTCTGCATCCATGTATCTGGAAGAGTGCTCTAGTGACCTGCAGGGCAGCAAATGTGAGAGAAGCCAGATCAGGTCTTACACAGCACTGTACTTTTGCTATCTTGACTCAACATCCAAATGTCACCACTTTGATAATTCCTTCAGTCATCTTTGGAATTACGGAGCCTCAGTATAGAAGAAAAAATGTAAAAATCCACTGCAGACCTTGAATTCAGTGTAACCTGATCCAGTGACATGGTGCTATAGTGCTACCACAATTTCCTTGTTCATTCTCTGGAAGTGCTACAGTACTTTCTACAGATCCTCTGGGAAAAGGCAAGGTAGCTAAATACCACAGCTGGTAGCCACAGCTATCATTCATACAGTTACTTAGGGAAGGCTCATACGGACTAACCTGGCCATGCTTGGGTACTCATAGATAATTATCTCCATCTTGTGTTTTCGTTTGCTAGGTATCAAATTAACCATCATTTGGCTTATTGGAATGCACTTTAGAAATTCACCCAGACAGAGATCACTGGGTAAGAGAGTTCACCAGTGTTTTCAGTATAGTCTAGCCAATCCACTTTAGAGAAGGATTAAGTTTTCTGATTTCCTGATGTAGAAAAGCACTTGGATAACAATTATTAATGAAAATAATCAGAGTAAGTGGGGAGTGAATTTGGAAAAGATAAAAGGCATTAATATCCTCCGCCCACCTGAGCTTTTCAGTAGAACCCTTTTTTCTCCAGTAATGCAGTCAGGAATGTGGGAAGGAGAAAGAAGGGTTCTGCCATTGCTATTAAATTACACGGAAAATTGAAGGTCTTAGAGTGGCAAGGGACACTGCCAAAGAAAAATCTGGATGTATTCTTGGAAAAAATTTGTCTTCCTCCATTCTTTCCCAGGGGACATAGCATATTATACATGTAAAGCACGTTAGGAGACTAATGGAAAACCAAAGAGTGCCTACGCTACCAAATGGCCTGTGATGTCCCAGCAGCTGCCTGCCTCCATTTCTTGCATTAGCAAACTGATGGACCCCGGACTAATCTGGTTACCCAAGGCAAGTGCCCATGGAGCACAGCAGAGAGCTGGTAGGGAAAGCATAGAGATGCCCTGCACCACAAGACATGTTACTCCACCACTGCATGGGTGCTTTCTACCTTTATCTGTCGACGTGCACCACAGCAGACCATGAAGTGCTGGCCGTCACCAGGCAGGGACACGCAATCTGCAGTCACTGACCAATGATGCACATCAAAGTCTAGCAGCCTTTCTACCTTTAAATGAAGGAAGGGAAAGCCAATTAGGTTTCCAAGCTTTAAAGATTTGATAAACCAAATTAAACCATTCTGTAGAAGCACTAGACCAGGACATGGGCAAGGTGTGATTGCAGTCTAGATTCAAGACAAACTTTCTACATGAACTCAGACACTGCATGCAGGCCCTTAATTTCAGGTGCTTAACCAGTTTCCTCAATTTACTGTCATCAACCTTACCAGCACTGAAATTCAAGAGAGAGTGGGAGAGATGAGAGAGAGAGAGAGAGAGAGAAAGAAAGAGGCCTCTCTGCAGGAACTGTTTGGTTTGAAGATCGAGGGAGATCTGCTTGAGTACACACCAAGCAGAGATTAATGCTGCACATTTAGGTGCCTGGAATTAGGTGAAGTGAATCTGGGGTTTGAAAGTCTTCATGAATATGTTTGTACTTTTCTTAAGACTCTTGAGTCTTTTACAATGCTCAGGTTTTGAACTTATACATGTTTCGGTATTATGAGGAAGCTAAGTTTTGTTGCAGAGACAGCCTAGTTACTACCATCTTTGTGCTTAATTTCTTTGTATGTTCTTCCCTTTCCTGATTATCTTTTTAATGCATTAGCTATTTGAACTGTAAGGAATTACATTCTGGTGCTATATCTGGCTATTTGCATGTGTAAAACCTTGTGTCCATAATAGTACCACAAAAAATAAAAAGGCTTCTAAATAAGAGCAAAAAGCAAGGCTGTCTTGTGCAATGCCTTTGCAATGAGAGGCTTTCCTAATAGAACAGCTGGAGTATGTGAGCTGTTCTTTTCTCTGTGATCTATGCTTGGCTTTACAAGAAGTTTGAAAAGAATCAGATTTCAACTGCCACATGCACCAACCCGTAATGATTTAGGGTGTTCTCCAAATATTCAGCACCAGTACAGCTATATGTTTCTGAAGGAAGGCTTTCTGTAGAGGTTCCATGTGTATTTTAGGTTATGACAGGAGGAAAGGGTAGAGAAAAATAAACACTTAAGAACTTAGAGCATTTAGATAAGACATTCATTACTCATTCTGTAGCACTGCTGTACAATAAGTATTAATGCAAATTAATACTTTCCTTTCTGGTCATGATGCACTGCAGTTTCTACCATAACAGTAAACCAGACCATTTAGAAAACAGAACAGCAGAATATGTTCTTGAAAGTCTTCAAAAACAGCTCCAGCCAAAGATATCTAAGAGTAATTTTAAAATGAAAGTTTAACGTACCATTTTGTGTGTGCTTCCAGGTCTGCCAGATTTGATGCTGGAAGAGACTGTAAAATGGAGCAGAAGAAAACAGCACCAAAGTGATTTCTAGTGGTTCAGCCGTGGTGCAGAGAAGAATGTAACATGACATAACTCACTCACGACAACAGCAGAAATCACTACTCCATCACTACTTTTCACCTTGATTGCAAGTTGAGAAATAATTGAATGTGAAACAACTGCCACAAGCTACTTCCTCAAATATCTGTACTTAAAACAACAGCACCTCATTTATTGCTCCACCCCCACATAAATGAGTACTCTTAGTTTCCCCCCTTAAACAAATCCTTACATTACTCATAAATCCACATGCTTTTATTCTCATATGCTGCAATTTGCTCTTTCAATGCTACTTTTAAACAGTTCTCATTTCAAACTCTGTTTTTTCTAGATACAGTGCCACGCCATAAAAAAACTGTAAGACCTAATCACAAAAGGTTAACATCCAAGCCATGGGGAATTCCAAAGGACAACTGTGAAACATTTGGCCACCAAGTTTAAGATCAATCAGCAAGGAGAAAAATGTGTTACATAAGTCTGTCACTTCAAACTAAACTAAGATTTGCAGAAGCTCAAGTTCCTCCTTTTCCCCACCCCCTCTTTTTAGTGTAAGCTGCGTGAAAAGAGAGACAGAAGTTGGTTATTTACGCTAACAATAGTTCAGTTTTGGAAGTTTAGTCATTCTTATTATTATTTGGCATTCACTTCTGATGCAAATAGTTTGAAGATGTCTATCAAGTGAATGGGACTTTGAGGAAGGGAAACAAACCCAATGAGGATTAAAATTATAGTGGAAAGGGCACAGGAAATGGCATACAGCAAGGTCAAAACTGTGTGGGAAAGTGTAGAAGGGCCAAAGCTTAAAATTACATGGATAGAATTAAGCTGATGACAATCTAGAATTTCACAGAACGTGGTGTCTTTCAGACAGTTTCCTACTTAGAAGCTCCCATGCTGACCAGAACAGACTAGTTCGATTTTTAGGATGCTTATTAGGTGGAGTTTTTGGGTTTCTGTCTTCCTTCTCCACATATTTTTCTTTACATATGAAATTGCAATTTATAATTTCTCTGACTATAGTGGAGCTGAGAAATTCATTTCAGGTGACAGGAACCTGAAGAATGAACAGGAAAAGAATTTGTAATCATACTTTCAAATTGCTTGTGTTTAGTATCTGAGTCATATAAACAGGGAAATTGTACAGCATCATTGCCATTTCAATCAAGGCCTAGAAGGGCTTATTAATTCCCAAATATATTAATTCAGGGCTATATTTTTCACCTTTGTGCCTGAATACTAGAAGTACTGCAATGCAGGATGATTCTTCTGCTCTTTACCGATAACTGGATTTTGTTTTTCAAAATGCACTGAGATTTTCATTGGGTGCTACCATAACTAATACAGAAATCTTACTAAAATCCTGCTGTGTGTTGAAAGGCCATTCAAAAAATTTCTGGTAGGAGGAAAACCTTCTCTGTAAACTAGGAAACATTACACTGGCTAATCCACTCTGAATATTTTACTGGGTACGTCACAATAAAGGAAAGTTAGCTTCTACTCATTTATAATTATGGGCCCTATAGCAAAGACAATGTGCTTAACTAACTATGTAAGAAGAGAATGAATTGATGCAAGCTGGACTGTGTATGATGGTTTCTTCAAGTACCCAGCCATGTCCTTGGTATGTGTCACCAGAAAATGAGATGCTTAATGTCTGCTTGTTTTGGTTGTAAGTGGGTTTTCCAAATCAGTGTCCAGTCACCCAAACCTGTAATTTTTTGCAGATGCACGGTGTCTTTAGAGAGCTTCCTTGCAGTCTAAACCTGCAAACTTCAGATATTTTAACATCTAGACAGACAACTCAACATTTTAATTTGGAATAAGGCTAATTCTTCTTTATATTAGAAACTTGCTGTCACCCATCTAAGAGCACAGGAGTTTCAATTCTGTACAAAGTGAAACTGCAGGTTTAGCTAAACATTAATAGAAATGCAGAGCATGCTCTTGCTGCTTTTTTCCTACACAGATGAAATGTGGAAAGCAAAATACAGCAGTATTTCCCTTCAAAAGGTGAGAGTAAATGCACAGCAGTTCAGAACTCCAGAATATAGTTTGATTTTTGGAGGCACAGGGAGTCATTGGTTTACTGATTTTAAAAGTTCAGTTTCCTTCAGAAGTTGCACAAAATTTCTTTTGCCTCCTCTGACGCACAAAGTAACCAAAAAAATGTACTTCATGCTACATCACATGCTACGGGAGGACCTATTGGTAAGAATAAATGCGTATTGCTGCTGTGAGTTAAGAATGTAATTTAAAATAAAGCAGGAACCCTTAACTGCTTTAGTCCTTCATCTGTGTTTGGTTGTCAGTTGGCTTGTAATCAGATTGGTGAATTCACATTTCCTTTTTCCCCCCCTTTGTCTTCTAAAGGAAAACTTACAGCAAGTTGCTTTAACTTATCAAAATCATTATTCCACTGTGTTCATCTTAAATCTGGGTAGTTTATTTACAGTTCTAAGGTCTTGCAGCAATAGCTTCTTTCTAAAGTGCTGACCCTCGTTTCAAGAATGAGGATACAACCCCAACTCTTCACAGTTAATACAACATTCATAATAACATAGCATGATTTACCCAGGAAATTATTCAAGAAAAAGTTATCTTGCTCAGTTCTTGAAATACATGAGTTGCCTCTTTAAACTGATGTAGACAGATGTACAAAAAGAACCAAAAAGAGAAATGGGTAGCAAAATTGGGGAAATGATAACAAAATCACTTGCAGATGCCTTAAAGCTTCTGTATGTATGATCTGTGTATGTAACGTAAGAGCCTCACAGACAGCAGTTACAGAAATGTATTTGCAGCCACTAAACCCAACCAAAACAATAAACAGAAGACAGCATTAGAGGAGATTGACCTACAACAAGGGCAGAGGAAGCACTTGGGGCTCTGGTAAGCATGAAGAAAAAGACAAGGTCTAAAGACCAAATAGAAATTAACCTGGCTACTGCAGAAAAGGAGAATAAAGTGTTTCTATAAACGCATTAGCAACCAGAGAAGGGCTAAGGAGAATCTTCATCTCAGTTCACTTTAGGGCCCTTCAGTACAAGAAAGATGTTGAGCTTTCACTCCCCATGGTCCACTGCCTCAGAAATGGGCTCTGAGTATTTGACCTTTAAACCCCTGGGTTCTATGACAAGACCTTCCAGCAAAGCTGCAAACATCAAATACTCTTACCAAGAGAGCCAAATGTGTACTTACGCTAGCGTAGTCAAATAATTAAAAATAAGGTTTACAGACAAATATCAGCTAAATCCTCCAATTTCTATTATGCAATGGGGTATATTTTCAGTTATCTCAAAAGAATGCTGCTGAGAGGGGAACGCTTCCCACCAGGCTGAACTGTCAGATCATCAGACCAGAATCTAAACATGGAACAGAGAGCATAGAGAACTCAACACCAAACCCCTCACATTTTCTGTTCCCCTGCCTTTAAATTCTGTCAAAACAGAAGCATTTTTCACAGAGCTGTTGGAAGTCAACTATAACTCTTCATAAGCATTTTGGGTGCACTAAATGCAGCACCATACAGTAAGCAGAAGAAGATTAGTTCTGCAATTTTCCTTCTGCTCTTTCCCCCATCTCATTCTCTTAAATGCAGTTGAGTGGTTTTACTTCCAGCAATCTGATGCATAAAGCAACTGAATTGATAGACTGCATTAAATGTATTGTATGCCTTTTGTGTAGTATTTAGATGTAAACTTGGTATAATTATGTGGCCCCGGACTTGGGGTCTACAACCTAATTACAAAATAATGTGATTATGTGATATTAAATTTAAGAAATTTCTTTACCAAATAAAGCAATGCTGTAAATTCATTTCCACTGCTATAACAGTTCTGAAAATTCAACTCTAAAGAGGAACTTCTCTGAGAATAAGCAGCTGAACTGAATTCTCACCACAAGAGTTTATATTCTCTATTTCTGTATTCATCACTGGAAGCAGTACAGGTGAAATTCTGTTTTACTTATTTTCATGTAGAAAAAAAGAATTTCACAGAAGCAATGGAAAATTACTTGGGGGAGAAATAAAGACCAAATTAATTTATTCTCAGAGAAACCAAAAAAAAATCTTTTCTGAAGACTGTCTTAACTGGAACAGAAAAATCCACTTTCTAATGCATCATTGTATTATAATAAATATATCCCCAAATAAGCAAGTTTGGACGCCTATTTTTAGGCAGCACTATAGCAAGGAAGCATCTCTCAAGTATGGCAATGCTTTTGTAATTAAAAACTACAATTTCAGGTAGGAAACTTGAGTTCCTGTGATCTAGGTGGAGGGATAGTATTTTAATACACATTACTCTTCTGACAGAAAGACTGAAAACAGTTCATAATTGGATTCAAAGACCTAATGACAAAATTACAATTTTGAGTCCCAGCCTTCCCATCCTAATCCATTACTGACTGCATTACCCATATTTAACCATAAGCTGTCCTATCATTCAACAGGAAAAAATGTTTTCATAATAATTTTAATTCTCTAATGTTAAAGCATTCCAAATTAGTTACTGTACCATAATTCACTCATTGCACAGTCAAGTATTGCTGTATTTTATAACAGGAATTTGAAGAAGATCCATTGACTGTGCAGTTTGAAAACCCCTGTATTTTCAGATACTTTTCAACCATGGTAGAGACCAGTCTCTGTGTGTTTAATTTTCTGTTTAGACTTGGCACAATAAACCTTTACAATATTAACAGCAAAGCTTTTATAAAATTATTCCTATCATTACAATCAGGGAATGTCAAAAACTACAGAGGAAAAAAAAAATTACACTAAACTGCTCACAATTAAAGCATGGTTATTATTTAGACAAGTGATATAATACTGGGAATACTGAAACATCAATCTTACAACTGAAGATAGCAACATTACAGAAGAGATGTTAACAATTTAAGATGATGAGAGCTTTAAAGAAAAAAACAGCAGCCCCAAATATCTTCTGAAAATAAGTGTACATTAAGTGTATCAAACAGGTCATACTATGTATATGTCAACAGTTCCTCAAAATTAACATGACCTTTACATATTGTTAGGGCTTACAAAATACTAATCATGGTATTTAAACACAAACGAAAAAAAAAACAAAAAACAACCCAGCTGTTTGCCCAACAGATTAATAGACACAAGAAACTCAGCTGTGTAGTATTTAGCTTAACACAGGGAATGATCTTACACATATACATTCCTGTGAAGTTCTGTGAACAGTTTGCAGTTCTATACAGAAAAATGGACCTGACGCAGCAGTTCGCCGGATGTGAGAAGAGGCAAATAAAAGAACTTACACAACACATAAGACTTCCAGACTCTCAAGAGAATTCATAAGGTTTCTGCAAGATGGAGATTTATTGCCCATTTACAAAGAACAAATGGTAATTACAAGACAAATATAATAATTAAACATACAAGCTCTCGAATTGTACAACGATACTAATTTCTCGTGGTTGATGTGCATCGTTAAAAACAGTGCTTAAGAGACCTTTGCAAAGATGCAGAGCAATCCCCTGCAGTTACAAGGGGACGTGACTGAACAGGTAAGACACAGATTCACCATTGTGTGTTCTTCGAATTGCCTCTGCCAGGATCATGGAAATGTCAATAAACTGAAAGAGAAATTGAGAAGAAAAATTTGATGCCATGTCAAGAGCAATAAACTATGCAGTTTATAAACATAGAAACAAACATTCCCTCTACCTTTATAGCTTTTAAGTCTAGAAACTAATATTACATTAATGAACATATACATAAGAACTGCAATAATACCATGTAAGAACTCAAAAATTGAGTAAGAAAGCATTGACTGGGATCACTGAAGTCATATTGTTGAGTACTTCTGACAAAGGGCATGCTGTCAAAAAGCCCCACTATTCTTGCCATCAGATGGCAGTGTCTGCTCGACATAAATACAGCTTAAAGGAAGTACCCCTTTTTAAGTGCTTGACTTGTTTCAATAAATACCAAATATCAAGCTTTTAAAAAACCCAGTAATGCATCTAAAACCTCCATCTTTTATGTTTTTCTCCACTCTGTACTAAGGAAAACCTCCAAATGGGACACATCTCTTTCCAGAACAATACCATTTGTGTTTTTTAAGAAAAAATAGTTGGCTAAGATTTCTGAGGGCCTCCTCAACAGAATAACTAGGTTCCTACATGCAAATATGGCATGATTAATATTGATTAAAAAAAAAAAAAAGAGGAAAAGAGTGAATTTTACATTTTTCACTCTTTCACAACCAAGCATACTCAAGGTGTGGCAAATAGCAAATGTTTTGAAGTGCTGTATTATATTACCTGAATCCCCTTAAAACACTGCTTTAGCATGTTTTAGCAAAATGTTTTGCCAACAGTTTATTTAAGAATATTTAGTCTCAAGGCACAAATTCTAGCACCAGTGAGTGTAAAATACAAATACTGAGTCTAAAGAAAAGATATAAAAACAGCACTGTACCTGTATTTTTGGGCAATGTTTCATTTTCTCCTCTTGAGGGATTGTATTAGTTACCACAACAGCTTCAAACGATGCATTATTAATTCGAGAGAGGGCAGGACCAGAAAAGATGCCATGAGTCAGAATGGCATAAACTTTAGTAGCTCCAGCAGACATTAACCTGTAGGACACACAAAAAAATAGCATGCTGTGATGCATGTTTTAGATAAGTGCCTATAGATGAAGACAGATAAAAGGACATTTTGCTTATAAAGTCCTACATATAAAATATCTACAAAATAATTCAGATACTTGTATAACCTGAAGAAGTTTGACTTGTCTCAGAAAAATCCCCCCAAAATTATAATTAAATTAAAAAGTTCTTATTTGCAGCAGTGATACTAATAATCTACAATGCTGCACTTTTTGACCATATCAGCACAACATAAAAATGAACTCCAGTACAAGCTTTCCATCTTAACCAGGCAAAAAATTAAGTAGGTTGGATAGCAATATTCACAACTCTATTGTGCCTCCATTATCGTTCACCTTTATTTTCATTTGCAATTCAAACAGTTCTGCTTGGAAGGAGTTTTTGAGGAAGAAGAAATGTTAATGATTAAAAGCCTAGCTTACTGCAAGGTTGTGGGAAGACATGCTGCTGATTCAAGCACACAGTGAAGTGATGCATGAGGAGGAAAAAAAGTATAAATCAAAGAATTGGAACACTTTGTGAATGAGTCAAAATATCCTAATTTAGTTTCTCATGGTCTCAATGCCTCCAGATGCTCAACTACGTCCTACCTGCTTCTGTAGCCTTAGAAACAGAGGCCCTGAGGAATGACATTTTATCAGAGCATTGCAACAGCACAGGAGGATGCATAAGAGAGCAAAAAGACAAAAGCACAAACATCATCTCATTTTGAATAACTTAACAGAATTGAAGCTTTCTGGTCATTTTCAGCACTACATTTAGTACCTGCAGCCTACAAGGAGTATCCATTACAACAGGGTGAGTGTGTGTACCAAGTGTACTTGAGTTTGTACTTAAGCAAGTTGATCTGCTGTATCTGAAAATATATTTCTTAGTTCATCTGCTTGATATGCATCTAGGTTGCCAAGACAAAAAGAGTTCTAGGGAGTATTTTGGTGTGCAAGTCTTATTATACACAAAGCACGTCCCACCTGGATTTGACATTAATGAAAAGCACTAGTTCATGCCAAGAACATGATACAAGGCAGCATCACTGAAGCAAAAGCATCTTTCTTAGTGAGCACTGCAGATGCATTGAAGGTGATTGACAGTTTTAAAATTTGGTCTCTAGAAATGTACTGTAGGTAAATAAAGAATGCTTCTTTCAACACAGGGAAGAAATAAAGGTTTTTGACAGGAATTAACTTCCTCTATGCACAAGAGTATAAAAAAGATGTTGGCTAGGCAATTTGTGATTTTGATCTGCAGAGGGCACAGCCTAGAAGAATACTTTGAGGTAGGATGTAGATTAGAATACAGACAGGAAACAACTACACAACATCTCTGCTAAATTTCATCAAATTTCCATGAAAATGATCAGAAACACAAGACTATATGAATCCTTCTTCCCTGTGTTTTTGACATCCTTTATATAGGTGCAAACAGCAAGTCCGCAAGACTCTAAACTCATGGGATTATCTTTACTTCAAACCACCAAGAACAATGTCTAGCTCACTTTTTGTTTTCATACCATTTCCCACAGCATTCCCCTGTGGAAATTTGCATCTCATAGCTTGGACACCTAGCTCATAGGTGTACTTTTCACTGGGTAAAGAACTGGCTGGATGGCTGGGCCCAGAAAGTGGCAGTGAATAGTTATATCCAGCTGGCAGCCAGTCACTAGTGGGGCTCCCCTAGAGCCAAACCCATCTGACATCTTTATCAGGAATCTGAACAGGTGGATTGAGGGCAACCTCAGTTAAGTTTGCAGGCAACACCAAGCTGGGTGGGAGTGTTGATCTGCCTGAGGGCAGGAAGGCTCTGCAGAGGGACTGGACAGGCTGGATCAATGGGCTGAGGCCATTTTTATGAGGTTTATTAAGGCCAAGTGCTATGTCCTGCACTTTGGTCATAACCACCCCTGTAGCACACAGGCTCAGGGAAGAGAGGCTGAAAAGCTGTATGCTGGAAAAGGACCTGGGGGTGCTGGTTGAGAACCAGATGAATACAAGCCAGCCCTACGACTAACCTGGAAAGAAGCAGCACCTGGAAAACCATAAACAATCCTTTCTACTTCACACTGCTACAGCCTTAGTTACAATAGTGGGTCTACATTCACAAGCTCCACTTCAAGAAGTAGAACAGCTGGAAGGAATCCAGAAGGTATCACAATTGAACTGAAGTCTACAAACCTTCTGGAAAGACTGAACAAACTCAAGTTACTCAAGTCTAGAGGGAAATGAGAACTCCTCAAGCAACTTTCAGACAGAAGACAGGAAAACTTATGCTCACCTCCCCACGTGAAAAGAACAAGTAGTTTTATACTTAAGATGTACAGTGAAGATTAATATTACATTTGCATTGGACACTATGGTGAAAATACTTTATAGTGTTAAATCCAGTAAAGCTTTGTGAAAGATTGCCTAGGGAGAGTGGAAAGGCTCCATGATGAGGTTCAAGGAGGGGATAATTTTTGAGCTATTGTTTTTGCCTTGGAACTGTAAAGTGCACTAGTCCTTTTCAAATTACATGACCTCTTATTCATTCTGTGTTCTTCCTAGGTACACATCATGTACTTCTGTAAATATTTTCTCAATTTCATGTTCTAAAGTAGGACACAGCTGAATGACAGAACTATCAACTCAAGGATTATAATGACTTCACACTATAGAGGTCAGGCTGGGTTACAGGCTTTGAGGACAACAGTATTCATCAGCTGTGCAGTGAGTGAGAACACAACAGTGAGACAGTGGGCCAGACCATAATAATACTTACTTGTCTGCTGCATGACATATTGTGCCACATGTGTCAGCCATATCATCGACAAGAATTGCTACTCTGTCTTTCACATCACCAACCAAGACCATTCTGTCCACTTCATTTGCCTTCTTTCTTTCCTTATGAATGAGAGCAAATTCCACATTCAGTCTGTCAGCAAAAGAAGTAACCCTAAGTTACAGGGAAAAAAAAACACACGTTTAGAGAACCATTTTAAAAGAAAAAACAGTCATACAGATGTATTTGTCACAAAACCCAATTTTTGTCTTCTGGCTTTCAAATTACCACAGCAAAAACTTCTGCAAGGAATGAGACAGGTAGAAACAATCTTAATTCATTGCTAATAAATACAGCCAGAGTGTCTTAAGCTATACCCCAAAAATATTTTTTTTAATTGAGTTGACTTTGGTTTTCTGTCATTATGTGCCTAGCTTTGAAAACATTTCAGCTATTCACAAGCTTTTATTAAGCTGCTGCATTACTGGTCACACTAGTTAATTTAAAGAAGGGGGAAGTCAACTCTAAGCCTACGGGAATGTGCACTTTAACATTCTAACTGAAAAATACCATAGCAGGATTTGAAACCAAGCCAAAGGGAAAAAACAAACAAGTTAATAGTGATTAATAATTCTTTGCACAGTACTTGACTAGTAATCAAGTAGCTTACTTCATTAATAATTCCCTTAGCATACAGCTGCTTGACAAAGATCTTTTAAAATTCTTCAGGGTGACCTCTGGTGGCCAAAAAAACTTCCAAAAATAAACTTTACTTGTTACAGACTCTGATTGCTTTTTTCCAGTTTGCTTAATGAAATAGAGCTCTTAGGTATAAAGAGACAAAAATGAACAATTCTATGCTTTTTTCTAAATGCTGATGTAACTTTGTAGCCTGCCTTTTTAGACTATCTCTAGAATGTTGTTTACAAGATTATTAACATGCATGGTTAATAGAGAATACAGTTTTGTTTCTTTACCACTTAAATATGGAAGTTTTAGTTACTGTATGTCAACAAATAGATAATAAAAAAAAATCAAAAAATTGTCATTTTTTATGACATACCAAGTCTCAATACCTCAGAGACATTAATATACCAGTAGAATTTCCAAGCCTTATTTCAGTTGCAACATTTAATAAGCTGGGGGAAAAAAACCAAGTAAGTGGTAAGAAACAAAAGAGAATTCAAGTATTTTAAATGAGTGCAAGAAAATTGATTTATTTTAAATTAATACTTACAGATTTAAATTTTAAGATAATTCAGATTCAATTTTCACATTCTATTAATATTTTATTCAGTTTTATTTTGAAATTCTACACATTTTAAATGGAAAGGCCAAAAAATTTTCTTTACATTTTATTACTGGAGGTGAAGGAGAAGCTATGAACTTATTGAAAGCAACATTTACCCCTACTTCACCAGAAACTGGCTGGTTGCATTATAACAGAAAGATACTAAAGATAGACTGTACTATCTATATTAAATGCAGTGAGAGTGATCTTCGAAAAATAAGCTTTTACCATTAATTTGATAATGCACAAATACTTGGTAGGGAAAAAAAATGCTGTCTTCTGACTTGAATTCTAAGCAAAGATTGTATTTTTTTAAAAAAACAAAACCAGCATAAAAACCAATGCATAAATAACAGTAGACTCATAGGAACGAACAAAGACATTTAACCAAGTGATCTTTTAGAATGCTTTTGGTGTTCTTCACCAAGTTAAGGATATCACATCCTTAACTTGATTAATCTAAAAAGAAACAACTAGGAGTTCTACTCAGTCTTATTTCCCTAAAAATCATTACAACATGAACGCCCACTCACAACAGACTCAAGGACTTCAATTAAAATCAAATTATGACAGTCTCACACTTTTCCCCATACTGTATTTCAGACATTTAAATTTCTATGGGCTCACAGGAGTCTTACTTCATTTGTCTTTGTTCCCACTGCAGCAGCAGAAAGAGCAATAAAACCTGAGAATAAGCATTTTGCCTCAATGGCATGCTTTATGACCTCACCAGCCAGTCTGCTTCTGAGCTTTGGCATTGGCTTATATTCAGTCAATACCAAATAAAACAGAGTCTGCTAAATGAGTAACACATGCTGTGAATGAAGAAAGCCCTCAATGAACTAAGCTTTCTATTTTTACCCTTCACCACTCAAACTTTCATGTATTTTTGGTGCAAAACTTGGGGTCAGCAGGTTTACATCTGGAATGCAATAATGTAAAGAAAAAAGAAATAAGAATCAAGCAAGCTCTTACCTAAATGCCAGCAGGTACAGTGGGAATAGGCCATATGCTTTGACAGAGAAGGGAAAGTTGGGCAATTCCAGAGCGAAGCAGGAAGAGGTGCAGCAACTTGACTAAAGAAGCAAGCAGCAGGAAAAATCTCTTCCCTCTGGTGGAGGGATTCAGCTAATGAGGCCATATTCAGGGAGAGAGAAAAATATCTTCTTTAGAGTATAGAAAGCTGCTGAATGTTTTCAAGCATGAACAGCATTGGAAGAACTAGTTGTTCTGTTTTTTACACTGCAGTTGATTCATCAGTGATGTACTCTGTATCTTGCACAATTCACAGAGGAATATAGAAGACTAGACAAACTAGATCATTAGCCACCAACTACATGTAAATCTAATCGCTTTAGGCTTGTATAGTACCTTTTTGCACCACCTGCATCAGGTGAGACTATGATACAGTTTCTCCACTCAGGAATGTTCTCTTTAATCCACTGCAGGACTGCAGGTTCTGCATACAGGTTATCTACTGGAATGTCAAAGAAACCCTAGTCCAAAAGAGAAAGAGTTTCATGAATGTGTGTTTGTATCTTACCTGGAACGAAGACAAAGGGAAAGAATCAAGCCTTTGCCTTTCATGAATGGTAGAACCTCATTAGTATTTTACACTGGTCTAATTCTGCTTTTGATACTACTGTCAAATGCTGCTGAAGTCAAATAAATATAAAGGTCTTTAAAAATATCACCCAAGAGTAGTGAAAAAGAAAACAGATGTTCTCAATCAATATAAAAATCAGAAAAGATGATCACCTTCAGGCACTCAAATTCATACTAGTGAAAAGCTCTCAAAAAATTCAGTGAATAAGACTCAACTTCCATAAATTTCAACTGCTTGACATTAACAGCAGTATTTCAACATGGGGAGGACTCAAACTAAAATGGAATCTTTGTACAACTTGTAAAAACAAGAAATCGAGTTTAGACCTTTTTATTTATGTGACAGCCATCTAGCACAATAAGAAATTCTGATTAAATGGAGTGCCAGAACTGAAAGATATGGTGTTTTCTATAAAAAATAAGTTCACTTAAAACAAGGTACACATGAGAATGACAAATTACGTCTGCTCTGTGTCTGAGGCAAAGGTTTTGTGATTTGCTGGATTCAGCAGTAAACCAGATAAGGGTTGCCAGGCTCCATCTCCACTTATTTTAACAAAATATAACACCCTTGGCTGTAACAACAAAACTCTACTTAGGGCAACACTATAATCTCTGAAAAGGCTAAGATTAAGAGAATTTGCCCCAAGCCAGTATATTTTATGTTCTGGAAGCTCATACATTAGACTTAGCAAATTCTACCAAAGACTCCAATACACGAATATTTGAAGTAACTGCAAAATCACCCCATAAAATCGAGACTGGTCCGTTTCTAAAAGGGAATTTAATTAGAAACAAGTAGCAAGACTTTATCTGAACCCTCGCAGTTCTGTACATAGCCTTTCAAAATAATGACCAAAACCCCAGAGAATTCCTATTAGCTTGTTACATTAATTCAGCAGAGCTTCTAGGCACAGTGGGTAAGAACCAGCAGTTACCTGGATCTGAGAAGCATGCAAGTCCATGGTGATGATGTGGTCAGCCCCTGCAACTGACAGCATGTTGGCAACAAGTTTTGCAGAGATTGGTGCACGGCTCTGAGGAATAAAGCACAAATGTTTACATTTAAAAATATTTTGACTAGATGCAAGGAATCAGAAGATTAGTTATTTTTCTTTTCTCCTTTACAATATTTGGAATCTAGATATGAAAAGTTCAGAACTTTAGCCAAACCAGCCTGTCAATTTTGCTGCTAGGGTTTTGAAACTCAGTAAAGCATTTAGGAATATCTAACTCAGTTTCCACAGTCTACCTAATAATGCTTTGTATTAAAGAGATAAAATTTGGGATGTAGTTTTCCAATTCTTCTACTTACAAGTTTCAGCTAATGTTTTCACAGCAGAATGACAATCTTCATTTTTCTAAGCCTTTACTCTGCGTGAACATTTAATTCTACCTTGTTCTAAGAAACATTGCAAAACCCAAAGACAGAAGGCAAAATGAACCCAACTTTTGAAAACATTGCTTTAAAACAATGTTAGTATCAAGCATTTCTTCGTAACATAGTAAAGCTTGTAGCAGAGCCTTGCTGGCAGGGGTCTTTTACCCCAACTTTTATTTGCTTTTAAATTTATGTTTAATTCCTAGATGCAATTAGAAGTCTAGAACTCCCAAAAGCTACAGAAGAGGATAAAGAAATCCTAAGTAGAAAGAATGAAAAAAGAATAAAAATCTTATTAGCAAAGATAATGCCAATGTCAAGAGGTTTTTAAAATCACAAAGGATACAGAACAAACAAACAAGCAAAAAAGGGAAACTACTGGACTGGAGGATACCCCACGTTTTTGTTTTTTTTACTCCAAAGTTTTTTTCATTTTTTTAAGCTCTGTAAAAACTTATGTTTCCCTAGACAGTTTTCTCTACACTAAACAAAAACTCTAAATAAACACTAAACAAAACCTTCCTGCTTTCTTTTGCTAAGCTTTAAATAAGGCTAATAGCTGGCAATAGCATTAGCATGAAGGCAGAACTGCAAGTCAGAGTTTCCATCTCAATATCAGACTGTTTTCTGCTGGCACAGTATTCTCTCCTGCTACATCCTTATCAAACAGCTTCATTTCACCTCGCAGGAACTTCCTCTCCTTCCACACAATTACAGAGTGCCTCTGTTTTCCTTCCATTGATACTCAAGGGCATAAGTGACAATGAGCTGAATCACTGACAATTCAGCCTGGAGGCTTTTCCATCTGTGTCCTATCAAGAAGCCAGTATTTTCATCAAAAGTGTTCCTAGTTTAGGTGGACACTGGACATTTCTTGTTTTAACCTGCAGACTGACAACACACTTCCAGAATAGAAACTGAGATACTGCAGTCTCCTTTTATGGCCAGATCAAGTTTATCACCATCATTACTGAAATTCTTCATTTTGAAAACCATCCTTTTTGGGTCTTGTGTTTCACAGAACATCATCACCATGATGTGTAAGACACACAGAAAGCAGATGCAGCAGTCAGGACTTCCCTAGATCTCTGCAATTCAGATGCATATCACTTTTCTAGAAGAGTTTATCATCATTAGTGCTTCAGCACACCTGATTTTCCACTTACTGAGGACAATGCTGATCTTCATTTAAGTTCAGTTCTGTAAGCTGTCCAAAGCTTTCTGGGCATTTCTATTATTAGTAGCAAATTTTTATTCATGCCATTTGAATTCCAGATAATTTCAGCTCATTTTAGCATCTGACATTTTTAAGCTGGATTTCAAAATACTCTCAAATATCTGTCAACATCCAACAAAAGAAATATTTAGCACCTACTCTTTTCATTCTAATGCAGTGTTCTCTTACCAGCTCTTTGCAAAGAGCTAGTTTAATGCCTCCATGAAGCTGGACTAACAGGTCAATCTGAAATGAGAGGTTTGCTCTCCTGCTTGTACTATCCTATCTTTCCAGGCTAGTCATTTCCCTTGTACTGTACACTAGGATTCGTCTGAACCAATAGCCAGGTGAGTCAGCTCAAATAGAAGAAAGGAAAAGAAAATGGCAAACCAGACCCCACTGGTAGAAATAAGTAACTAGTTCTGGCTAGCAGCTAAAGGCAAATTACTTTCTTCTCAGAGTGTGGTTTTGGCATTTCCACTCCATCCAGCACACTGAATTTTGTCTAGTTTTTTCATTTCTATTCAATGTGGATACCATTCAATTTGTCTCCTGTATCAATACTGTATCACCATCACAAAAACCCCCAAATTAAATACTTTCCTGCATCCCATACTGATGCATACATTACCAGTTGGCACTTCTTTCAGCTGCTGGCCTTGCAGGCTGCCTTCCCAGAAGGAAGAACTTGAAGTTTTACCACTAGGTAACTTGTTTTAGCAGATATGCATACATCACAGATTGCCTACATGTTGGTGGACAGAGGGTCTTGGAAGGAAAGATAGCCAGACACCAGTACCTGTTTCTTAAGAATGGGCTAATAGGAGATTAAGACAGCAGAAGCTTACAGCTGACACTTTCCTTTACAGAAAATAGTGCATTAAAAGAAAGTCCACATGACACACTTAAGATTTGCTTGCATAGAAACTATGTTTTGTGCTACAATATGATACAAATTGAAGACAATTTAAAAATCAAATAAAATATATTCATGGGAACCTCAGATAACCTGGCCTCATTATTCAGAAACTTGGATGACAAAGGTGGATGACAACTCATGATTTTCCTTATAATGTAGTTTGTAAAGTTTGCTTCTGATGAGAGAGGTAAGAACACAGATTGACAGATTCATTCTTCAATTCTTTGATGTAATTTTAGATTATTTTCAGAATTATTAGTGTGAAATGCAGCGTTAGATTATGTACAGACCCTAAATTGTTAAAAAAAATCACTTGAATTATCAGTGTCAGGGGAAATCCACAAAGCTAATATAAACAACCTCACAAGGGTAACTGTGCAAAGGACACATAGCTGAAAGTAAAAGCTGTCCATCAAGATCAAAGCTCTGTTGCCTTTAAGCATCTCAGTACATTGTCTTGCTCAATATTCATCACATGCACANAATATAGAAAAAACAAACCAAAAAAAAAAAAAAAAAAAAAAAAAAAAAGGGGGGGAAATCAAAGAAAGCCCAAAGATTTATAACTGGAACTTTCACTTCCAAGAAAGCCAGTTGTGAAGTGTATTGATACTGAATGTTCACTAATGCATTACCCAAATTTATAATTTCAAAAATGAAATATGCTTTGAAGCATCAGAAATTGACAGCCATTATCTTGAATATACAAATAATTTTTTAACTGGAATCTAGGGGTTTTCTTGTAACAAATTATTCCACAGGATTACTGTCATGGCGTAGGTGAAACACAACTGAAATCAAGAAGTGAAACTGAAAATGTTCCTAGTTATACATAATGTAACCCAGTAAGTTTCACCCTTTAAGGCCCTATTAATGGGGAAATGTGTAGTGTTAGATTGAAAAAAAAAAAAAGATACCTACCCAACGCTCCACGGACCCCTTCTACAAATCAAAAAAACAAAGTTACATGAGCTGTAGAACATCAAACTCACCTGTCACTGTACTTTAACTTATCTCAAAGGCATCTCTGCAGCATCCTACAGAAATATGTCCTGCCCACAGCTTGGAAGGTTGGCATAATTATAGGATGCATAAGTGCAGTTATAGTCAAAGCACAGAAACATATGAGCTATTTTTAAGTTTAGCTAGCTTGTGCATCAGCAATATTCTAGTTTAGGGCAGCACTTGACTGAATCTAAATAAATTTGCTGACTTTTTATCATTCTCAGTAAGCCTTTTTTTTTTTTTAATCTGTTTTTCATTTAAAGATAGTCCAGGTTTATTGCTAAAATTTTCAGAATAGATTAGATTGTTCAGACTAAGATTTTTACTGCAAGGCCCTTTCCTCACATAAATAAATGAAGAGCACTGTCACTGTTTTCAGGAATCATAACTGCAGCAGAGGTATGACAAACACATGGTTATTTTAAGCAGCAAGGACTCAGTCTATTTAGCTCGCAATGAATTTAAGTCAATAACGAAAATCCAAACAAGAATCTACTGAAGATTATATTGCTTCAGTTCATAGTCAAGCGAACTACAGCAACATCTTTCACCATAGGAGAAAAGCTGTGTATGATCACAGGAAGAAAATGGCTGGCACTTTACTGACACTTCAGGCAGCACACAAAGCTTGTGCACTCATGATGGGTCAAAGACCAAGTGATCTGATGCAAGCAGGAGGGAAGATGTCCCTGTCAATAAGCTGCCCAATGTTGACAGCTCTATTATAGCTTATTTTGCAACACGGAGGTCAACTACCAAGGTTAATTTCCAAAGATGGCAAACATTTTCTCAATTGCAAAACAGAAGGGGAAAAAAACTCCACAAACAAACAACAACAACAAAAAAATTGCGGAACTGAGTGACACACAGAGAACAGTCTGGAAAAAAAAATCTCAAAATCTCTATTAATCAAAATCACTTTCCTAGGCTATTCATTTTCAGTTGGCATTTCTGAAATACAAAATACTCCTGTAACGGCATGCACTGTGCCACCTCACTGGGGAGTTAAAATATCTCTGAAAGTCTGCCACATAGAATTTGGGTACCCTTGACAAGGCAATTTAGATGCATGGGAATTTTGGAATATGCTCATCCTTTTCCTACACCAAGAACTTAGAGCATGGTACTGCAGAACTTCCCAATATGAAGTGGGAAATAGTGAGATGCTTTCTCTTCTTTTTAACAAAATGCTTATTGATACCCTTTCAAGGTGTTTTGATACAAAGTATTTCATCCAGCAAAAATGAAGTAACAAGCTGTAAGCAAAGTATAGGGTTCTTACTTTTTAGTTCCTGAATTTCATTTTTGGAAGTATAAGTAGAGTTTCTTAGTAGTAGTATCGTATTACAGAGCCTGCACTTAAAGAATTAATATACCAGAAAATATTTTTTTTAGTTTTGTTCTTAGATATCACAGGCTGACTTTTACATATTTTGTAATAACTACCATTATTTTTAGCTTCTTCATTACTTCATTCCTGTTATGTTTTTTATCTAAAAGAATATAACAGCCAACAGAAGGCTTGCAGAATGGTTTGCCTGATGCCCAAAGGCAAAGAGAGGGGGCAATCCATTTACAGGAAATAAAGGACAGAGACAATTTTCCAAAAATACAAACATTGCAGTCCAATCTTTAAAGCCAAATTCACAGTTCTAATTGCTTCTTTTCAAGTGAGCTTAGGTAAAAGTACCATTCATATAACTTATCAAAGGAGCTTTTTTTGTACATATAATAGAGATAGGAAGTCTAGTTCTCTATTTTTTAAAATCAGTCTCCCCTCCCACAGAGGGTTTGTCACTGTGATACCAACTTGGCTGAAGTGATATATTCATCAGTTATGACAGATCAAAGTCAGGAAAAGGGCAATAAAATCAGCAGAGCATTTATGGGGATTCCATACAATTTCTTGTCTTCATTAATCAAAATAATTATTACACATATAAAAAATTAATCTAGCAGCATAAAATAATGTTTTTATTAATTTCTGTTATGTATTGTGGATTTTATCAGTTCCTTCCATTTTGCTCTGTTTAACTATATAGGATAAAACCTACCTACATAATAGTTACAGCATTTTGAATTTAGTATTTAATTCCATGCAATTAAAATGCTTAAAAAGGTGTACTCTCTACACTAATAGGGATTAAAAAACCCCAAAAACTTTGAAAAAGCAGGATAAACAATCGTATTAAATGTGGTTTGCTAGCAAAGTACTCTCCAATAGACCACACACATAAAATAAACCTACTTTTGCAAACTGAAGGCATGTCAATTATCAAAACACAGATAAAAAAAATAATTTATTGTCTCAATTCATTCACTTGCAGATAAAATAAATGAAGATTTTACCAAGAGAAAAGGATGTGGGGGGGAAAAATCAAATCTTTTGAATCATTTAAATGTTTATGAAAATTATTAATCTCAAAAAATTTCAAGTGAGCAAGCTGCACAGAAGCCTTCCAAAATGATATAATTCTTACCTACCTTGTCTTTCTTATCTTGCCTGGCATATGGAAAACATGGAATTACAGCAGTCACTCTGGAGGATGATGCAATCTTGCAAGCATTGATCATGATGAGTAGTTCCATTAAGTTGTCATTTATTTCTCCACAGCCACTCTGGATAATATACACATCTTCCCCTCTCACACTTTCACCAATCTCTACACTGAAAGAGCAGGAGATGATCATTTCAACACTTATATAACTGCAAAAGCATTACTAAAAAATTAAAAATACAGTTGTGGTTTAACATACTACCACAGGTTTTCTGTAAACTTCCCACTTAGAGTAGGATTGTTTTTACAGTGATTTCAATAACAGCTTCCTTGACACAAACTATGTTTCAATATAAGCCATTATGGTCCTCATCAAGTCAGCACCAACCAACAGCTATAAAATCGGCACCCTGATGTTCAAGTAAAGTGTTTTTAAAAGACAAACATCTTACAGAAAAGCTAAGAAGGCTGCTAATCAACAGTTTACCACAGCTCAACTCTCATGTAGTGTCAGCTGTTCAATTTGCTCTGACTGTGCTTACATGCTTTGGTTCCTTATGTGAGTACCTAAGTTTTTTTGTTCTTCCATAAATTTTTTCAAGACAAATTCTGGGATCAATCACTGCTCACACAATAGAATTTAAAAACCAAATTGAGCTTAAAAACAAACAGGGAAAATAAAACAAAACGGCTGGATGTGTATTCTTTCTCAATTCTAGATCTAAGCAAAAGATATCTATTACCAAACCACACTAACTTTTCACACCTGTTACTCCAAGATTTACATATAAATATAACAGAAAAACCTTAGTTTTTCCCTAAATCTATGTACAACATACACTAAACATACAGAATTCCTAAATAATTACGTGATCAGACCTTGCAAATCCATGCTCTACTATGTTAGTCTAAGTTATTAAATGCTAAAATATATTGAATCCTTATTTTAAAGGTCGTATCTTTACCCTAGACACAAATAAGCAGAAGTTTCTGACTGGAAACCATCCAAATGCCCCAGATGTGGGTAATTTCTCAAATGGGTCCTTCAATGCTATGCTGAGGCTTGCTCTAGTCAAACACAGTCCTAACAAGTTTTGTTTATCAGCTCTCAGGGTGCTATGTAAGACTCACGAGCTTTCCACCAAAAGGAATTTACTGCTTTTAACATCTCAATGATAAGCACACATTTGATTTATCACCATCAAGATAGTTGAGTACATGCTCTCAGCTGCCCTGTTTGAGTTCTCTGCAGTCCCAAACAAGCTATATAAAGATCCTGTCTTAATTTTTCTCCTTAGCTGAATACTTTTTTTTTCTTTTGCCTAAGAATGTTACTAGCAGGATTTCTTAAGGTCAAAATAAAGCAAATTATCAAGCATCAGGATGTCAGGAAGGACAGAGGTGGTCAGCAAAAGCATCATCTGCAGATATGTCAGGAAACCTTTGGGAGGCTTTCATCATTCCACAAAGACACAATTTTTTTGTCACAAAATTGTGACTTCCCTCTCTAAGATTTTGATCAATGGAACGAGGTCATTCAGAGAATACTTTTTTTTTAATCAAAATAGTTTGTTTCCCTTTTTGGAGCTGGAAAAGTTTTGGTCAACCTAACATTTTTTCAGCAAGATACTAAGTATGATACATGATTGGAAAAACTAGCCAGGCTTAAGTAGGAGCCCTCCTGAACACAAATCCAGCTCCACGTGAAGAATCTACTCACAGATGTGGCCTCATTCATTATTATAGCTTTGTGGCTATCATGAGGGCTTTAAAAAAATTCGAATTGCACCCTGACTCAGCAGTTACACAGACCAGCTTTATAAGGAGTGTTGTCTCATACCACACCTTTGGAATATGCCCAAAAAAAAATTATTTTATTACTTAAAAAAAAAAAAAAAAAGGAACAGTTAATTTAACAGTCTAACATTATACACTAGGAAAAAAAAAATTGGCCAAGTGGCAAAAGTATAAGACCTTAATGTTCACTAGATACTGAAAGAACACTTGGAGTTGTTTTACCATTTCTAAAAACTGTCACTTCTATGCACATAACTAAAAAAAAAAAGCACTTTTCAGAAGGTCAAGGAATATACTTTCAGAGCGATATAGGCCTGGTTAATGCCATGGACCTGAAGTGGTGATTTTTCCACTGTCATTAATTGTATTTTTTTCTTATTATCTTGGGCTACCAATAAATACCAGCTTGTAAACAACTTAGAAAACAAACATGCTACTTCTTTTTCTCAGTGCATTTGAAAAAGAACTGTAGCTATGTTTTTAAGGCTAGAATGACATACTTCTTACATAGAAATGTGACTAGTCACATTTATTTCCCAGTCAACACAAGAGAGCTGTGCAACAGATCAGTATCTCTTATTAATTATCTACCTTCTCAAAGATTGGTACTGAGAGGTATTGTATAGACTCAACCAACAGATACACACAGAGCTGCCTATTTCACCTTCCCCAAGCCAGAGGGTAAAAGATAACAGGCACTGTTAAAGATAAAGTCATTTTGTTGCAAGTGTTCCATGAGATACAGCCTGTACTGGCCACACTGGTGGGGATTTGGATGGTGTTCGGTGGGGGGTTTTTTTGTTTGTTTGTTTGGGTGGTTTGGGGTTGGTTTTTTTTTTTTTTTTTTTTTTTTTTTTTTTTTTTTTTTTTTTTGGGGGGGNTTTTTTTACTGGAAAGAGGGCTTGGAATTGGCAGTTTGGGTTTGTTTTGGTTTGGGTTTTTTTGCCCCATCCCTTTCTTTTTTTTTTTTTTTTTTTCTTTTTCATATTCAGGCAACCAATAAAAGACTACAAACTTTAGAATAAGGCATTTGAATGTTGTATTTCAAGTATCTATTAGACAACACTAAGCTAACTGCAGTTAAACTCTGTGACAGTTATCTTATTAACATTTCTACTAAATTTCCCCATTGATATCATGACCTTATTAACTGTCTGTGAGGTTATTTAAACAATTTCACATAGTCAGGACACAGAGGAAAGACACAAGAACAAGCTCTTGCCTCAAGATTACAAGCTCTGTTTGTTTTGTGCAATTTAATCAAATTCAGCTATTTGGTAACAGTTTAAATAAATTTCTGTTCAAGAAGAGTCAACAGAACCTGTACATTAAAAGCCCTGACACCACACATTTGTGTTTAAAAGGGAAATCTACAAAAATCAATAGCCCACAATAGTAATTAACTCTGAGCCAGTTTGGCACCCAGGAGCACACACAAGGCTCTCACTGGGAAAGAAACACGTAGGATAGGACATGATGAATACCAAGTTTAAGTGTTGATACCTGCCTTCAACTTGAAAAGGCTGACTTGAGAGTTCAATTTAATAAGTAGAAACTTTGACAGACTAAAAACCATGAATTAAGGATACAGCATAAAACCCACTTAGGTTACAAATATATTTCAATGGCTGAAGCATCCATTAAGCAAAAATCAGAATCAGGAGTAATAGCACACTGAGATCCTTTTGAGCTAGATTTATAGTGCAGTCCCAGCTGAACTTTGTGATGGGAATTATAAATTTGTATGTCCTAACTAAAAACCAAACAGCTGTGGGGAAACAGGGATTAAGTATGTAGAGCCAGACTACAAAGGTAAATAATGTAAATACACCACTAGGATGTTCAAATTGTGCACTCACAAGGGCTCTATGTATTTTTAAAAATAATTACAGCAGATTAATTTTCTAGCCATGCTTATAAAAAGTAAGATTTCTCAAGGAAATTAGATGCTGGTAAAGTAGATGTGTACCTCATGCCCTTTCAACACCCAGAGAAGGGGCCAAAAATGAAGGTCTAGAGTCCTCATACAGTGTGCACATGAATCGATATCTCCAAAGTGATCAAACAAATCCACATGCTGAGTCTGCAATTCATTGAAACCCAGCCAATGGCAAGCACTGAGCAGCAGGGTGTGTTTGACCTCTTACCTTTGGGAACACATTTCCCAGAGTAAAGTCTTTCAACGCAAGAGCTTCAACTTACTGGGAAAATATTTCAACTGACGGGATACATAACGAAGAGGGTACCAGCAAAGCCCAAAACAACAAAGAAACAATAAAAATGCCAGAGTTGGTTTTAAGTCTGTAGGGATCCTGTATCTCCTGGCACCCATGGTGTCCCCTCAGCTCTAGGCTCTTCCACTTTGATTAACAGTTCCGAGACAAACCCCCTGCTCTATCTCCATTAACAACTGCCCAGTTCCAATGCAGAGCACTGGTAGGGTAAACACCAGAAGACAGTAAATATCTTGTTACCTTCCACTCTGGTACACAGCCTGCCACCACAAGAGGAAAACACCTTTTCTTGAGCAAGTTCTAGGTTTAACAACATGCAGCCTAAAAACTACCCTCAGAAAATTGGAAACAAATGTCTAACAAGCCTGAACATGTACAGAAACTGTTCAAAGGCTGAGTACCAAACTCTGCACCTAAGGACATCTGGGACTGTCAGCCACAATTCACATATATCGGGGGGTTTTGGTTGGCTTTATTTTTTTTTGGGGGGGGGAGGGAAATAGGTGGTGTTGTGGGGTTTTTGTTTTGAGGTTTTTTATTTTTATTTCAAGTATTTAGCATCTACATAAAAGTGCACAGTATATAGCAAGGTCAAAAAAGTGGAAATCTCAAACCAAAACCTTTAAAGGAGTTGGGGCCTTTTCCAATTCAGAAAAATGAGCAATGCAACAAACAGCCATATTTGCTGGATCTTCAATTCCCTTTACAAGCAAAACACTGTCGTAGCTTTAACATATACAGTGTGCAGTCAGAAACAATTTTTACCTTCTTCAACCAAGCTGATAAAATCTTCTGTTAGGCTGTTTCTCCAGCCTCCTCTTGCTCACGAGAGTGCAAGCGAGTTGGGATAGAGGGGAACAGCTGCCCCCACTGAGAGGCAGACCAAAACCAGCCCAGCTGGGAATCACTTGCCCAGCAGCTGGGTAGTATGAGGAAACACTTCACATCCCAGTGTGTCCTTAATCCCTACTGTCTTCAGCTGTTCTAACACCAGTTTGTGACCTGAGCTTGCTCATCCCATTTTTAGGGATCTGCAAACCGTTTACTCAGTGAGGGTGATACAGCTCATGGCTCTGCACCAGCTGAACCCAAAAGAACCAGGTTACATGAGATCATGTGAGGTCATGTCTCATCTGAGACAACGGCAGTACCAAGGATGCTGATGGGGAGATAAGAAGGAAATCTTAAAGCCAGCTGACAAATTGTAAATCCCTATGATGTATATTTCCAGGTTTTCTCTTGGTTTTTTTCTGTTATTTACTTCATAGAACAAACTGGTTTCATTTCCCTACTTTGTGTGAAATACAGATTCAAACCCATCCTGGAATGAATTCTCCAGAGAAACATACGCTACTCTTTCCTAACTTCCAAGATCAACTATCAGCCATGACATCCAGTTTAATTTGCTCACAAGAAAATGGCTCTCATACCAAGAGCACAGCTTTTCCCATACAGCAGACAATGTCCCTTTCTAGTCATTCCGTATTTCCTTCTGTAAAAGCTAAATGACATTCACTTTTATTTGATATTTCTGAAACAGTCCAACTTCAGCAGCAGATTAAGGCTGCAGGTAGAAAGCCTTCAAATTCACATGTGCCAGGCAGGACTTCAATTCCCTTCCTCCTGGATCAAGAAAATATACAAGAATCAATTCAGCCAGTGAATATGACAGCAAGAAGCCAGGCACCTCACAGGAAAAGGTGGCAGCACTAACATTTTTCACCAGGAAAAACACGTGCAGAAGAATGCTGTCTATGAGTAGTTTCTCCATTTTGAGACTAACAAATATTTCAAGGGCAGAGTTAAAATAAATAGGCCTCAGAGAAGGAAGAATACCCTATCTTGTAAGAAAATAAAATTATTTACAAAGTGATACATTTAATCATATTTTTTCAACTGACTTGCTAAAAATATCTGCAATGGAGTTTAACTGTACAGCAACTCTAAATGCCACTCAGTGTATTTGAAGACAATTTTGCAAAAGGTTTCAGAGTGTTTAATATCCATGGGCATCTGTCACATGTCAGTCAGCTTCATGACGCTGAGGCTCCAACAGCCATCCCTGTTGAAGGACTTTCATTCCTTCCTCTTCTTCCAGCCTCAAAACTGCTGATGACAGTTGGCTTGTGGGGTTTGAAGAAGATAAACTGACTAAGCCCCCACTGCAGCCCTTATCATTTTGACAGATAAATAAGGTGCCACCCAAGCTCCTACCATGACACTGTGGCTGCCACTTAACTGACACACAAGCTACAAATAATAACAAAGCTATTGCCCACAACTAGAGTTTATTGAGCTCTGGTGCTGCATTTGGTACGGTTACTTGACTTTAGTAGCCACCTAAAGAAGTCATCTCCATACAGTTTAAAGGGAAGGAGGAAAAAAATGGGGCAGCGATTGAGTCTGCCAGCAATTTCCCCCGATTTCTCAGCATAGACATTACATTTACCAGCTACAGAACTTGAAAGAACATTGATTGCCTAAATCAGAAGAGGACTGATATTATTGCCAGATACACCAGTCTCCATACAGATAAAAATAAGAAGCCTTTCCCATTTTAAATGTTCTGGAGCTGTAAACATACAGGCACTGGCTATTTAGCTACAGTGCTTGTCAGTGGTAGTCCTACCCCTGGCTAAACTCAGCATCAGTTTCTCAAACTCCCTTACAGCTGCTGAAAATGGGGACTGAAACATAAAGCCTGTTTGACTTGAAATATAATGCAAAATATTTAATAACTCTTCCCTCTATTCTATTCTGCAAGTCAGACTACTTACAACTCTCAAGTAAAAGGCTTCCAGCTAGGGCCTTTTGCAAGTATTCAAGCCTGGGGCTGCACACAGTTATCAATTTACACATCATTTATATTTAATAGAATGCAGCGAACAGCAAAACAGAGTTTTGAACAAAAGTTACATCTTCTACAACTTGCTAACTTAACGGATCTGACAAAGCAAGAGTTTGACCCCCAGGCTCAGGCTTATCTGTTTGCATGGGAGATTGCTGGAGTGCCACTGGAAGGTTTAAGGTTCTTTGAGCTTTTTAACTATCAGGTTTTAGTATTCTGCAATACTGCAAGTGTATTTCATAATGCTAATACATTTGTTTTGAAATTTAAAAATGGAACAAAAATAAAAAACGAAAAAGTACTGTGCTGGAGTATACTATGTATAGGAAGAAGTCATTTTTTGCTTATGTACATATACAATTTAACATATAGACAGACTGAAAATCCAGATGCCTCAGGAAAGAACTCCTCTGTATAAGTATCAACTTTACCTGTAGTTTAATTTCAAACACATTGCTGAGGAATTCTCTTACTACTATTGCTAGGGGCTTTTTTATTAAGAAGATTAGTCTAGAAAACTGGGAAGTCAACACCCTGAAGTAAGTTGCTAAGAATACTGAAAAAATTACTTGAAATATTATATAGTGGGTACAACTTCACTTTCTGAAGGGGAAGCAGGGAATTCAGATTACTCTCAAAAGAAGGAAGTTGTAAAACAAAACGAAACAAAAAACCCCAAACAAACAAAACCCAAACACTTAAAGATTTAACATATTAAGGTATTTTATTTCAGGGAATAAAAGAAATAAAAAAGATGCCAGCCTTGCCATGTTGCAACAGAGACAGCCAGAAATAATGGTTCTAATAAATACATCCTGCATATCTGTACCACACTACATCACTACTTGCCTAAAAAAATAAGCTGGCACTACTGGATCAGCCAAGCCACTGACATACTGCAGTCACCACTAACTACCTTTTTAATGGCAGAGAGAATATTCCATACCTGGAAAAATAGGTGTATCTTGAAGGCCAGAATTTAACTAACCTATCTTATAAAATTAATATGCAAACTGTGGAGATAAATTTCTACTTTGGATGAAACCTAAATCAGTTTAGTTCTGCTGTTTGCTATGTTTCAAGTGCAGATTAAGATAAGTGTCTCTGGAGAACAAACATTAAAAAAAATTTAGACAAGTTAGCAAGAAAGTCATGCAACCAAATACACAAGTTAAGTGTTATCATGCAGAAAGGAGATCAAAGAGCAATAAAGTGAGTATGGGGCTGGAAAGAATTGAGAGAAGATTTAAGCTTTCATTTAATCAGGAATGAATAGAAGAGTTAGAGTGTGCAAACATTAGATTGCATAAACACCAATGGAAGAGGGTTTATAGTAATGCCAGTGAGCATAACTAGAACAAGAGCAACTGCACTGAGAATGCAAAAATGTAGACAGAAAAGGACAGCTTTGTGAGAGCAGTTTTAGAACACATCATGTTAATCTTTCAAAAGGAAGCAATAAAAACACGCTTTTTCAGGAGATTCAGAAAAAGAACAGATAAAAATAAACATACAAGAGCCTCAAAGACTAGCCAGCTACATACAGCAGGAACTTGTGTTTCAGAATCAGCTGGTAGCCTAGAGTTGCATACCTATGCAGAGAAGCAGCTGCAGTCTTACCAGCTCATGGGGTGAATATATCACTGTCACCTCAACTGAAAATTCTTCATTAAAACTGAGCAAATTAAATCGGTGGGCCAGAAAGCTAAGATGATACACTAATAAAGAGAGACAATATTGATAGAAAAAGCATTGCAAAGCACATTTGCAGACTCCACGTACGCAAGCTGTCCTCATGGTTTCACACAGGATTTTTTTGCACTGTTACCAAAGTAATTTTCTGTGTTTGGCTGGCCCAGGAACCTGGTATGACTGCACTTTCAGGAGTAAGCCAAGGCCATCACAACAACTTGCAGCACTGTCATGCATGACCATCAATCTTGGACTAGGGAGTGGAGCCCTACAGGAGCTGTAACAGGTCAACATACACCTGGTTGCTAATGCAAAATAAAGACCAGTTGCAACAAATTCTGCAAGTGTAATTTGATCCAGACCCTTTTTAAAATCTAATCCAGCATCACCATCCTGTTCTTATATCTGCCTGTATGCAGACTTACTTACAAAACTGCGTAGCCAAGTTATAAAGCCAAGATAATTTTTTTTATCTTTAGGCAGACAAAGCCGATCAACTGCGCAGTTAATTATCTGCGAGCGATGGGATGCACCTGACATCGCAGGCGGGCTGCCCGTGCAAGCATCATTCCCACCGCACAGGAGGGAGGATGCTCTGCACCCGGCCAGGGCCGTGCCAGCCCTCCTCCGGCCAAGGAGCTGCCGGCGGGAGCGCTCCCGGGCTGGGCCGGCACAAGCCAGCCGGGACACCTCCGGTGGCGTGCTCGTGCTCCGCAGGAGGGAGATGGCAGGGGGGACAACCAGGAACGAGTGCCAGGCAGGACGCACCGGGCCACGCCGTGCTCGGGTGACAGCGGAGCGGGAGCCGCCGCCAGCCCGGGTGACAGCGGGCGGGTGACAGCGGGCGGGTGACAGCGGGCGGGTGACAGCGGGCGGGTGACAGCGGGCGGGTGACAGCGGGGGTGTGTCCGGGGTGCGCCCGTGACGCCCGCGGGGCGTGTGAGCGGGTGACAGCGGGGCCCGGGGCAGAGGCACGCACCTGGTCTCCTGGTT
>VWYO01027029.1:308339-328619 GCA_013400275.1 Rhadina sibilatrix | reverse complement strand
AAAAAAAAAAAAAGAAAATGAGAGTTGAAAATGGGTGAAAAAAGTATGTGTGCACAAACCAGCTTCAAACTACCCACATATTAATGTTCATTTCTATTATGAAGCTAAGCAGAGAGGAATAAACACTGAAGAAATATAGTAAGACAGTGACTACTTTCTTCTGAAATAATTTTAAAATAGTATTGAGTCCTCAGTAATTTTGTTTTAACATAATGGTATAATAATAACAGATCTCAAAAATACTACATGGGTTTGATTTCTGATCTTGTCTTGTTCCCTGACTTTAAATTGCTCAAGAAGTTCTGCCCTAATATTTGTGAAGCATATCAGTGACTAAAATTACTCATAAAATGCATAATAGTGCATCCATTGAGGAACTTCGTGATTTGGATGAAGATATTTTTGTATGTGTGTATACTTGCTGCCTTGAGTTGAAGAACCATTTTCATCAAATCATTCTCCAGGATCCTTGTATTATTTATATCAAAATAGGACTCTGCATTTTAAAATCTTCTTTCAAATGTTTAAATCCTTTAAAAATCTTTACATAGTCTAATTTTTCCTTCTTCAAGTCCTATAAGCTTTTTCCTGCTTCCTGCTCGTTTTCATGGAACTATCCTACAAAGGAAAAGGAAAATAAAGTGCATATATTTTTTAAAAAGGAATAAATGAAAAACCTCAAGCCATTTCTTGCCTTTGAGACAATCACAATAACAAAAATCTCACTTGCTGTGAAAGACACTGGGAGTCAGCTCACCACTAATGGTTATGGCTAAAAGGTCCTTTTGCCTGGGAAAGGCATAGATGCATCCTGTTGACTAAGCAGCAAAAATGCAGGTCAATGGAAACAGTGTTAAGGTTCATACCAAGAGGGTATATAGAGTTTGTGAAACTCAAGAGATGAGATCCAGGCTGGTTTAACCAAAAAAGTGTGAAGTATTAACCAGGAGGAGGAGGAGGTTTTTTTTTTTTTTCAAATTGATGGCCGAAGCCTACAAAAGACAGAATCTAATGATAGACAGAGTGAAAATCTAATGATAGACAGAGTAATCAAATTTGTGGGAAAAGCAAATGTACAAAATACAGCAGTCTTATATACCACTGAATAAAACATATCTAAGAATTTTCCTTTGCACCGAGGCAAAGTAGTATGTAGATACAAAATCAGTGTCTGTGTGCAAACTACCCATTGGTACTGGCCCCCAGAATGATGATGAGCTGAACTGCCCCCAGAAGTATTTGGGGAAAGCACTAGCTAGGAAGGGCCAAGCTCACACCAGCGAGGGCAGAGTTTAACAGTTTATTAGCATAAAGGATCATGCTCTAAAGGTCAGCAGTACCCTCAGACATGCTGAAATCTCCTAGTACAGGCAGTTATTCCAGGAAATTTTTCTGGTAATGATTTCTCCCTTGCCCTGTCCCCCTTCTAACCCTCTGTTTTCCCAACCATGCAAATTAGAAGCTACTGGTGAAGTGGCTATTTTCAATTTGACTGGCACTAGAAAATGTCTGAAAACATAAAGGTGGAAAGCAAGCCTGGGGAAATTGAATGAGAGTTTAATTCATTATTGTAAGGAGAGGAAGGAGTCAAGGGATTAGAAGAAATATAAACCAAACTGTAACACACTCAAGGGTCTGGCAGATGCAGTCTTCTGGAAATTTAATTTAAATGACAGAATACTGCCAGGAAGGTAGCATTATCTGAAGAGGTTTATAAATGGAGAGAGAACAGCAAACATCTCTGATGTTGGACAGAAAGCAAAGATAAGAAATTACTGTGGCTGTACCAAGAGTTTTAAAACAACGTGAGAATTAAGGAAAAATCAGGCAAGGAACAAGGACATTTCTCCATATGTATGAAGAAGACAATAGTAGGCATTAAAAAGGGAATAAAAATAAAGGAGTTAAGGGACATAACAGGGATTCAAATGAAATAATTAAAAAAATACTTTCATACCAAAAAGAGAAAACTCTTGGAGTTAATTCTGCTCTTGGCAAACTGATTTACCTCTGTAAGTCCACTAACTCACAAGGAAACCAAAGGCAAAAAGACATATCTGTTCAGTGTCAGGACTGATAGTTCATTTCAATGGTTAAAGCCTATTGGTCTAAACAGAAAGAGTGGACTAGAGTGAAGAGTAGGAAACTCAAATAGAAAAATGTAAACATTCCTAGAAAGTGAAATGCTTTTGACAGTCTTCTACAGTATCCTATAACCAAAATGTGCCACACATGTGGGTGTAAGGTGGGTAAAATATTGGCTTGCTCATCAGGCTCAGAGGGTTGTGATCAACTGTACAAATTTCAGCTGGCAGCTGATGACTTGCTGTATGCCTGAGGGATTGATGCTGGAGCTAATACTGTTTATTTCATTTATTAACAAACTGAGCAATGGGGCAGAGCTGCACACTCAGGAAATTCAAACTGGGGAGAGTGGTTGGTAGGCTGGAGGACAGGGATGCTATTCAGACAAACTTCAACAGGCTGTATAAATATTCCAGCAGGAACCTCATGAAAACCTCAGCAAAGGTAAATAGCCTGAACTGGGAAAGCAAAAAGCCCAGGAACCAGTACATGCTGGGGACAGGCCAGCTACAACACAGCTTTACAAAAGAGGACCTGGTGTTCCTGGTCAACAACACTTTGGGCATAAACCAGGAACGTGCCTGTGGCAAAGGCAGCCTGTGGCAACCCAGGCTGCTCTAGCAAGGAAGGGTGTGACCAGCAAGCTAAGGCAAGTGTTCCCTTTTGCTCTCCTCACCCCTTCTGGAGTGCCATGCAGAGCTTTGAGCTCCCCAGCACAAGAAAGACAATGGTGGGCTTGAGTCCCTCTATGAGTGAGCCACCAGGATGGCCAGAGGGACAGCACCACAAAGGGAGAGGGCTGGTTCAGCCTGAAGAAAAGACAAGGATATTGCTGCTGTCTCCAAAGACCTCTCAGGGGTTGTAGAGATAGTGGAGCTAGACTGTTTTGAAAGGGACACAGTGCTAGGAGAAGAAGCAGTGGATGCAGGCAGGTACAAGGGAATTCTGATGAGAAACAGGAAATCCTATTTATCCATGAGATGATCTGACACTGAAACAGGTTCCCCAGAGAGGCTGTGAAATAGTCATCCTTGGAGACATTCAAAACTCAACAATACCCTGAGCAACTCAGTCTAATTTGATCTACTTTGAAAAGTCATTAAAGTCCCTTAAATTGGACTAAAAATGTCCCCTAAAATGTGTATGGTTCCATAATTATAAAAAAGTGCTGATTGATTTTGAAGCAATCAAGAATTGGAACTGCTACATATCTCAGAGGAGCCATCTCATTCCTTTCTCAGAAAATGTTTCCTCACACAACTTTTAAATTACCTGTAGTAGAAACCTGTAGTTTTTCCTCCAAGTTTGAAGTAGATGTCACATCATAACACAAAAACAGGTGCTTCAAGGTGGTAAAACCTTGATACTCTTGTCCTGACTCCTCCATACCTGTCAAAACATAATGGAAACAAGAGTGAAGCCATGAAAAGCCTAACATGTCCAAGGAGGCAAAATAACCTTTTCCAGCAGCCTGAAAATTAGAGGTCTTCACTGTCACCACTTGAAATAAATCTTAGTCTAAAACCAAGCAGAGGTGTTTCTCTGCTTAAGAGAGAAACCTTTTTGCCACTGTTTTACACTTCATTAGAAATCTTTTACCCATTTCCAATAGTTCCAACCACCTATACAACATGGAAGGGTCTCTGTGCTGAGGACTTAGAATTGGACCATTAATTTAGATTTTCTACTTAAAGAACTAATGTTCTGCATATAAGTACTTTGTACTGCATATAAGTGACCAGTGCTTCAGAATTACATTAGTAAGGGCAGAACAAAACTGCTGCTAGGGTGGCTGTGTTTTCTGTAGGTAAAAAATTTTGGATTTCACCCAACGCTCACAATCTCACAGCAAAACTATAGATAAAAAGACTGATTTTTCTCTCTCTAGATCTCAGTATAAGTACTTGTGTGCAACAGAATTTCAATTTCTGCTATCAGGTCTTACACAATTTCCAAACGTGTGGAACAATTCCACAAATGGACATGGACAGAACAATGATCTCATTAAGGAGAGGCCACTGTGTTCTCAGGAGGAGGAAACGTGATTGTTTTCTTAGAGTGTTTCATCTCTGGTTGGTATGTGCCTTGCCTTTCCATGGGAGGAATTGGTCCCAGCTTTTTGTACATCCTGAAGGAGTGGAAGATGACTACTATTACGTAGCTTTATACACCTGCTTGCTTTTATTCAGTTTTATTTCCTTGAAATGCAGAATAATCCTTAGGGTGCTGAAGCAGGATAAAATACTATGTTATTTTTCCCAGTCTCCTCAAAAGAAGGGGAAGATTATGAATCCCTTCCCTCTCTGCTTCTGTACAACCTGATAACTTTGCCTGCAGTCAACAGGTCCACTCAGCAAAAGGGCACTGGGCAAAAAGTATGTAGAGATATTGCCACTTGTCACACTTCGACAGAAATGAAACATACAGAGAACAGTGAGATGTGGGACAGGATCTACCAAAAAAGGAAGATAACTTTTACTTCTACTTTTAACCTTTGCAAAAAATGTTCTAGTATTATTAAATGAATTAGGCATTCAAAAGTCTCTGGAATATATAAAAAAAGCAAAGCATTATTGCTTTTTTTTTTTTTTTTTTATTTTTTTATTTTGCAGGTAGGCCTTATGCTTGTACCTGGAAGACTAGGATATAAAAACATCAATCCAATTTTATTGCAGGAAGTATCTTAACCTAATTTGTTGTGAATATGGGGAAGCTCCTCAGTGGTTTTCCAATGGCAGTTTCAGGAGCTGTATTGTTTTACCTATGTGTTAGTCTGTGCTAATATTTTTATTTATATAGTTATATTGCAGCCAGATTAGAAATAGTCAGATTACTTTTTATCCCGTTGCCATTCTAGGATGCTCTGTCACTGTACTTTGTGATACGACAAAATAAGCAGTATTTAGGATTCAGATGGTAAAAGCCTGGATCATCATCAAGAAAATCCTTTTAAGCCCATTTCAAACCTACTGACTTGTTATTCCTCCAAGGTCATTTCAGATTCAGGTAGTACCCAGTTCACCTCACATTTAACAAAATAAAAGAAATATTGAAGTAAATCTGTTACCCATGAAACCTGGTGCAGGGACTGAGAAAGGAATGAAAAGAAAAAGGAAAGGAGAAGACACTCTTAAAATATATGAAGAGAAAAAGAGAAGCAAGAATTGAAAGAGAACCGCTGCTGAAACCTCCACGCCTATGTACCAAGAAGAAAAGGTTTTGAGAAACAAATTCTCAAAAATGACTTGCAGACCACTTTCTTGGATCACAATATTAAACTACATAAATAAGCCTTTCAAATTCGCCTATGTAATTTATCTTCTCCAGTCACTGAGAACCTAAAGGTTTCTGAGAGCTTAAAGGGATTTTTAAAAGCAAAATAAGTCAGCAAGCTTATTTATTGTAGCTAGTTAAAAATTAGCTACTTCAGGGCTCAAATTGCAAGATAAGCAGGAAAAAAGGAATGCAAATTTTACCTATCATTCCTAATTTTTGAGTGGATTCAGGGAGACACAAATGGAGAATGCCCAGTGCTCCGCTGTGGGACCCAGGTCTCTCCTTGGAGGTAACAACATGCTGACAAAAGTCTGGCTTGATTCTCTCACAGGTTTCCACATGCTTATTAATTTCAGATCCAGTGAGTTGCAACCAAGCTCTGAAAACTAAGCTCTGTAATACTGCTTCTGAAGCCCTCATTTGTGCCCTTATTTATTTTGTAAATGAAATTATTACATGTGGTTGAAGGTGATATAATAGCCCACCCTCTATCCTAGTGATATTTGAGTGATAAATAAGAATCAGTGTTAAAAAACACTGCTGTGACAGGACTACTGTGGTAGGGACACATATTGTGGTTATATCCAAAGGAGGTTCAAAATCATCAAAACCACAAGAAACAATGAATCTAAATTCCACTTCATGATGTCTCTGACCACCAAATTACAAAATACAGAGAAAAGTCTGCTTAGTTCACTGTCAGTGGTGTTTGGTTGTTGCTAAATCTGAACAGTTTTCCTAATAAAATTATTTACAGAATTTGACTCTTATTCACAAATTGTTTTAATATGGTACTAGCAATTTACTACTATTTATAAATACTGAGAGTCATACATAACGATGCATGCTTTTGCTTGTTTTTGCTGTTAGAGAAAAAAAAAGGCAATGTACACTTATTTGGATTTCAAAATAAGGAAACAAACCTTCACATCTCCTTTGAGAAATGTAATTCTGATTTCCTATAAGGAAAAATGTAGGAGTGGGTGGGGATGGGTGGGGGGAGATGCGTTGGTTTTGTTCTTTCTGTGCTGTGGTTTGGTTGGGGGATTTTTTGTTTGGTTGTATTTTTCGTGGGTGTTTTGTTGTTGTTGTTGTTTGTTTTTGTTGTTTGTTTTTGTTGTTTGTTTTTGTTGCTGTAGAAGATGATGATGATTTTCTTAATGTAATTCTGGCCATAAAGACAGCAAAGGAAAAAAAATCAAAAAGGACTAGAATCTCAGAAAGGTGAGGATTGTACTTTCAAATGTCAGAAAGAAATAATTTCTACAAAATAGTATGTTTAAGAGTGACATTTTAGCAGCAGAAAAATTCAGCAAAAGGTACTGACAGCTTTAAAAGATGAACCAGGGAATAACATGGATACACCCCTAAAGCTTGTTCCTTGTCCAGATGTGGGGCCACTTACTGAACTGTCTGCACCTCCCAGACTCAGAGCACAACACAGGGAATGCATGCTAAGATGATTTTACAGCATAATTCCCTGAGATGCTCTGCTGATGTATTAAATGATCATCCACTACTTTTATACCGGTACAGATTTTACAGTAGATTGAGAACTTTCAGAAAAAGAACACGAATCACACAAAGAAATTTCAAACTAATTTTCCTTTAAGTGTTACGGGCAGCAATTCTTATTGACCTCTATGAAGAAAAAAAAAAAGTATTACGTTAACAGCATTAATAAAATGTTAGTCATTAATGTTTTCCCATAATTCTGCAGAGAATAACTAACAGTTCACCAATGCTACTGGCTTTTGTGATTTGACTCAGTCTTGCAAGCTTAATGGATGTTATTAAATTATTTTATGCAGAGTAAACATTTGCAGTGTTTCTCTTCTTGCTCCTGTCCCAACCTAAGCAAATAAACTGACTGCCAGCATCAGTCTCATGCTTCTCATGTGAAACCTATTGTGAACTTTCAAAGCCCAGTACTGTAAGAGAGAACCTGATGTACTTCTAAATAAATTCACAGATTAATTTGCTTAACAGTTTTGAACAATTAAGGTTATGGCCCCTGTCATTTGTCTACAAAGTATTCTGTGGGAAATTAAATGCAATTAGGGAAGAAAATAATTGTTTCGTATTTCTTTTCTATTGCTTAAAATGTCTCTCCAGAATAAAGTATTTCCCCCATACCCATTCTTCACTATGCAAATAGTTTTTCTTTCTTGGAATTTGAAGAGAATTCACAGGAGACAAAATTAAATCATATAGGTTATACTTCTATAAAAAAAGGTTCAGTTTGTAGAATGAGGAAATCATCCAGTAAAACTGAATGTGGATTGGTTGCTTTCCTTCACATGCATCTCATCTGGCATTGCTAAATCCCTGCTGAGACTTCTGTTTGGATGTGCATGCACTGACTGAAAATTTCCTTCAAAGGATTATTTAAAGCATTTACCTATCAGTCCTTAAAATCCTTAAATCCTTAAAAGCCTTCTGATTTGTTTACATGAGTTATTCAAGATCATACAATCTGTCAGTGAAAAAATTTGGGACTGGACACCAATGATGTTCAAGGGTTTGGCCTCCTGTCGCAGTAGCCCAGTGAACAATCTCCTGCCATGTGCTCACACTTGCTCTCATCCCTTGCACAGCTTTAAGACAATATTTGACCTGTTTGAAGAAAGCTGGACATCACATTGTTAAAAAACCTGTTTCAAAATCACCTCTAGGTTGTAAGAGATGCACTTTTAGAGTTTGGTATCTGCTCGGATCTGATTTTTACAGAGAATACTTGGAAAAAATGCCATTAACTGCTTTCCGGTCAAGTGGTGGTAAAAGAAACACACACTGTAACAAAATATAAGCACTTCCTCAGAGTTCTCAAGCAAAAATGTTTACATTTTGTAACTTGAAATTTGCCACATAATTATTTGCCACAAAAAGCACTGGTATTTGAATTTCAAATGAGTCTATGAAAACAACATTCCCAGATCCTCTGCAGCTTTCCAAACCATGGATATGACATAAGCACACTCATTACTTAAAAGCAGAGCAAGGTTAAAGATGAAGTCCTGCATTTCTGCAGCCAATAACAGAGTTCTGAAAGGGCCTGGGCACTGTGATTTTTGCTTTTGTTGATGCTGTAAAAATAACATTGGCGAGGTGGCAATAACTTCCCTGTGGCTGCAGTGGACAGACGCACTGGGGCTCAAAATTTTTCTTGTTGAATGTTTCCAGAAGACAATTGTTTCTTACTCCCAGATCAAAGATCTTATGAGAGAAAAGAAAAGGCTGGAGCCTGGTGCTAATGATCCCTGCTTTAAACCCCACTTCTTACAGTGGCTTCCTTTACATGATCTCTTCTGTTAGGATATGAAAAGACTAAGACCTGTCCTGTCTACTCAGGCTAGCAACCAGAGACATGAGAATATCTTCCTTTCAGCAGGGTTATTCGTTTGAGGATTTGGGTTTTTTCTTGTTAATTCAGTTCCCACAGGGTGACCTCGGTGCTTACGAAATACAGATGGGAGCAAAAGCAGCCAGGATAATGCCTCTGCTAGCCTGGGGTTTCAACACTTCTGTGTACAAACAGTCTCTAGACTGTTCTCATTCCAGGTAGCCCTCAAAATCATGGGTCAGGAGAGCAAGCAAATTGTGGGGTTTTTCTAATTAGGGGGAAAAACTAGGGTGCCTCTGCTTTCCTTAGCTAACTGCTAGTTTACGAACATAATTTAGGGGGCTGCTCTTGATCTAGAAAAACATTTAGAGACAGTTTGTATGAGCAACTATGTCTCTCGTTTTGCAATGCTAGTAAATATTACCAAAGGTGTTTATCTTCTACATGTTAAAAAAGTTTCTCTCTCTGGAATTCATTCCCAAATGTCATTTTAAAATGGCTATTCCAATTATTTTGAATTTTTAAGACATACCTAAAGATGTTTCTCTGTGCTTTCATTTAGGTGGGAGCTAATTAAATTCTTTAGTTGTTTGGGTTTTTTCCCATTCCTTGGGGATGAGAATATACTACCACTTTTATTCTTGGTTGGATTCCCAATTTTCAAACCTGATTGGGGCAGGCCACCCAAAGAATAGGGCTCTGAATAGCACCCTCCAGAAGGGAGGGGATGGAGATATTTTTTCAGTGTTAGATGCATTTAACATCAAAAGAATTAACCAGAGCAGCAAGGCTCCTCCACCTGAGAAGTCTGGGCTTGGACAAACATCCTTCACCTAAGTGAGACAATGTGGCCTAAGAGGAACATTCAGGGAAAGCAAGTGTGGTAGAGCTGGGCTTGGTAGAGGCAAATGGTGGTGTCATTAAGCTGCTGATGTTTCCCTTAATCAGGTTTGGTGAGGAAGTAATTACTAAGGTTGAGAAGAAATGTTTCCATGAGCAATCCATCAGTGAGTGGTGCAAGACAATGATGCAAGACAATGGCAGACTGTCTCAGAGAGAAGAAAATCTTTTGGTGGGGAATTGCTGGAAAGCCAAGTGTTTGTTTGTGGGTTTTTTTTCCTCTTGGTCACAGCTTTTACTGACAAAGACTTGTGAAGAAGTGTTCAGCACAGCTAATGAGAGATGCCACTTCTGACCAAAATACTCAGGAATGGACTGTAGAGTACTCAGTCATTTTCTACTTAATTTGGCCTCATGAACTTATGCCTGGGCACTTAAAAATAGAAACTGAAATAAATCTGGAAAAACAAGCACTGCAAGACATGAGGCACTGGAACCTGAAGATTACATTGAGTTCTTGAAGTCAGTAGAAGTGTTCAAGGATTGTGTCTAACTATATTTAAATCTGCACAACTTCAGGAATTAACTTCAAATACATAACAGATACCTGAAACAAGGAGTAACATCTGTATAATGGCCTGTAACAAATTCAAACAAAACTTTACATGTGAATTCTGCTTTTCTGTTTTCCTTTGTTTGATTTTTATGTTTTCTCCCATTTTAAAGGCTTTCAGTTTCTGCTGTTACCTGTAATATAAGATTTTTTTTTTTTTCCTGGCCTCCCACATCTGAAAATTCTGTAAAAGCTGAGCTGCAGCCAAAGATTTCAGGATGTGCCCATTCAGATAAAAGTGGGCTATAAAGCAGTGTAATTCCTTCAAATGAGAAGCAAACTCTGGCAGGATTTATCCCATCGACATCTGCACCTTTACAAACTAGACTTCCATACTTGCACTAGCATCCCAGTCTCCCTACGCAGTTCCCATTGAGGGGGTGGAGAAAAAAAACAAAAAAACAACCAGAATTTCTTGCGCACAAATAAAACGGCTTCTTTTAAATATTTTCTTTGATGACAGAAATTCTGTTGCAGAATTTCCCATTGTTTATGTGTTGCCTAAAAAGTGAAGGTAGAATGATTACTATTTGTCTGATAAATGCCACACTGAGTGTTAACCGAAAAGCAACTTAATTGGAGAACTGTTGAAAAATAAACAGATTCAACAACCAAATCTCCTTGCCTTATACTGTGACAAGATGCATCCATAAATTTAGAATGAGGCTCTTTTGGTCCATAAGTAGCAGTAGAAAAAGTTGCAAAATGAATAAGCAGAGTCAGTTCATCCCACATTTTAAAATTTTACATTCAGTTAAAAATATCTGTAGCAAATGTTTGTATTTATTGTGAGATTCAAAGGCTCACATTAAATATTTGCTTTCCACTTCATATCCACTTAGGCTGATACAAAACAGGTGCTAAAACCTGTTTCTGAACAGATTAAGAGTTTTGAATCTGCAAAGTTAGGAGTGCTGAGAATCTTCACATCTTCCCATCACTCCCATAAGTTGCAAGCTCAGTATCATTTCTGGGATTTTCATTAAGTTATGTGTTTTTTCTGTTGATTGTTCTTGCCCTTGGAACAAGAATAAATATGCCCCTTCTGATTTGCTTGTTTAACCTGATAAAGTACTAAGATTAATTTTCCTTTCATTCATTTGCTAATAAGGAGACATTAGCAATCAGAGGATAGTCTCATTAAGGATTTGATTCACACTGGCTGGGGATGTAGCAGCATTTCTCTAGCAGCATTGGCCTTGTTCAACAGATGTTAATGAAGGATTGATTTTTATGCCATCTTTAATGAAGACATGAACTGAAAGATTAGATCTTTCAGTCAAGCTTATCTGAGATTCTGAAAATAATTGAAAAGCTTAAAGTGACAGACTGGGACAAGACTACTCTAATGTAAACAAACCACTAAAAATTCCAGGCTACCAAATATTGAGTGATTGCTTGCACAGAAAAAAACAGAAGAGAATATTAATTTTAAAATTAATTAATATATTCCAGAATGATTAACTGTTCTCCTGCCACACTTTGTACATACTCATTTGTATTTATTTGTCAATAAAGCCACCAAATACATTCAACAAGACATGATAACCTGTTTGAACTGGAGCAGCATCTTCTTTTCCTGGGTAGCTTTAGATAATGCGGAATGAGAAAGGATAATTGAAAGTGGCACCATAATTTAACTTTAGATTTTCATGTCTTATAAGAACTTTATCTCTATTTTCTAATCTTCTACCACCAGAGATTTATTTTTTACATAACTTTACCCAGAATAATTTTTAAAAATTACTTTTCTTAGTTCCTGTGTGGTTTTTTGTTAAAAGTCATGTCATTATTTAAGTATCAAATGGGAATATCTAAGAGATAAGCTGCATTTGCCAGTTTGAGTGAGTTTTTCCTTCTGTAAAAAAAGATCTTGACAAAATTAAATTTGTAAATTTTGTTATCTGTAACTATCTCTTTGTCATGCACTATGACTTATAAAGTCATTCTAAGGATCTGATGGAGTTTTATCTTTTGAGGTGAGTGATATTGCAGCAATCCATTGGTGTGAGCTGTATACACAGAAAATAACAACAGAGCTTAAGTGTTCTCCCTTGTTGTTAACCAGGTAGGTCAAATTTAAGATGGCAGCAGTGAAACAAATATTTAAGTAAAAAATCAGCTTTTATTTTTACTTCCCAATTGAAGTGGTTAATGGACCTTATGGACCTACACAATTGATGAGACTGTAGAATTGTACACCTTTGAAATCAGTGTCTTGGAAAACCTTATTTGTAACTAGAGGCACAAACATGCACTTTGGAAATATCTGTTCACTTTTACAACAAAGAGCATAGAATATTTCAAGGGGGATACAAAACATCTTTTTCTTACTGGGTTGTTTTTTGTTTTTTTCTGTTAGTCATTTTATACTTTGTAATATCTTTCATTCTTTCCATTTCCATTTCATTTCTTCTCATGCTCTAAATAAAAGCACAGAAAAGAGAAAAATGTCTATACTCAAATATTTGATGTAATTTTGATTGCTGGAAGGGCTGAAGTGATATTAAAAATATTTTTAAACAACTTCACTGTTTCTTTTTTTCTCCTCCTGATTGAAATCTAAAGATAGCAGACTAACTGCAATAAGAAGCTATCTGGCTTTAATATTACCCGATCTAGCAAACAGGAAAAAAACATATTTTTCATTTAGTGCTTTAACATATCTTGCTTAAATCCATGACTATTAAAAGAATTTTATTTTTCTTGTGAAGAATTGTCCACACAGTCTCTTTCTAATTCTGTTTGCAAGGTATATACATATAAGGGAACTAAAACTAAGAGTTTGGCTAAGAGAATCAAATCAAAAGCTCAGTATTGCTGTAAAATACCATGTTATCTCCTGATGACCTTTTAATGAAAAAAAAAATACAAAATGCCTCTCTTCAAAGCTACGTTTTTTATTGAGAGTCCCCATCCAGTAGCCCATGCTCTCTCTGGTAACACTGCTGTCATACAGCAGAGATGCTGAAGGACCCGAGATCTTTCTATCTGAACACATTGGCTGTCCCTGCCTCAACCCATGCTTTCCCTTTTTAATGAAAAAAAAGGCATGTGGTTTTATGTAACAATGGAACCATTTCTAGTCACTTTCTTTCCCATCCAGCTTGGAAATTTTGGATATTCTACTTGGATGGGCCACATAATTCAATGATGCAAAGAGATTCCAATGGTACTGAGTTCCCACCCCCATGTCTGATGTTCTCATTCTCATCCCACTTTTTTTGTTTTGTCTGCCTTTCCCACCTCCAAGGTTTGCCAGTGTTTCATCTGCTTGGAAAAAACCCCAGCTTTGTGTTCAACACTTTTTCTTTGCTGGAACTGGCAAGGCTCTTTGTCTATGCTGTTTTTAAGAACAAGAAATGACAACAATTTTCCTTGCTAGTACGATGCTTGTGTTCTTTTTCTGTTTCCTCTGGGTACTCTCTCTTTGGGATTTCAGGTATCTTCTAATCTATGCCACCATTCCTCCCCATTTCTGCTTGCTTGACTGGACTTTGAAACGTTGTAGGGAAAATCCAATTCTTTGAGAAGTGCCTAAACTACATCTTTGTTTTACTTTGAAACACTGAAGTAGCTTGAAAGCTATTCATGCATCTGATGGATGTTTGGTTTGTGGGCTTAATTGTTCTGTTTCTTTGCCATTTGTGAAACATAAATGCCCCAGCTTAAAAGCACAATCAATATTATTCTCATGACAAGTTTCATCTACGGCTAAGTGACTTTCTCACTTGGCCTAGCACAGCTGTTTGGCATACCTGTTGTTGAGTCTCAAGTATAACTAACTCTTACTCAGTTATAACATGGATCTAAATTCAAACTCTCCTAAACTTTTTATTGAATGAAATTTCCACTCTTCACTTCTTTACACCAAGTGAACTCCTCATTTCACAACATTTTAATAGCACTGTTATTCTGTCAGTGGTTTTATATATTGTATTTCTTGTTTTGGTTTGGTGAGAATAACATTTAGGAAGAAAGCCAGATACCCCTCAGGACTAGAAGTGATAGAAATGGGATAAATATGTAGTGTCAACAGGCAACAGCCTTAACCATCTTCAGTAATTAGTGCCAGAATGATTAAGAGCTACTGATGTACTGAAAAATGTAAATACAATGATAGTATGTACATATGAGGTACTGTCAGTAGAGAGAGATGATTATCAAAGAGCTGATTAAAGAGATTCTAAAAAATCTGCTGGAGAAAAATGGTAAAAGAGTTTGCTGATTAGCTGAAGAAAACCAGAGGGAACGTGACTCCATGTGAAGTGAAAAGATGCTATCATAGATTCAGAGAACCATTTAAAAGGCTCCAGTTGCAACAAAGGTTAATTTTGAGGTTGTTTTCACCTCAAAATAAAAAGAGCTAGCTCTGCAAGGAGTGAGGTTGTAGAACAGCTATCCAGGAGGAACAGGTACAAAATCTGTGTGAATATCAATGTAGCATGCAAAGAGATTTGTCTGGGGTTTCTAACTGTAGAAAAGTGCTTAAAAATATCAGGGAAGGTCATAAGTCAAACATACAAAAAGTTGTGACATTTCAAAATTTAACCTTCCTGCCTCTGCAAACTTTATGTTGCTGTTTCCCATATGCATGATTTCTACAGCACTCCTACTCAAAGGGCAGGCACTAGGATGTCAGTGGTATATGAAACAGGAATGTGGAAAGTAGGAATGTGGAATATGTGAAGAAGGCAGTACCAGATATGACTCTACAGAATGGATTCTACTCTGTCAGAGAAGCTTGATATGCTGTGGTTCTAGGGTGGCTCACAGCATTCTCTATAGATTCCACCTGTAGAACACAAGAGCAAAAAATCTGTTTTTACCTGATGTAAAACAACTCTCAGTGTCAATATTTTCCAACAAGTCAAATAAGCAAATGGAGATATCTGAAGAGGCAAGTGCTGGCCATTGTTTTAAATTGAAGGAATAATTATCCACACACAAAGCCTTAAAATTAAGTATATTGAAATAATATTGTTTTTTCAATATTTATTACATTCAGGTTTTTTCTGACCTTGAAAAGAGTAATAGGAGAAACTCAAGTTTGGGTGATTTTTGGTCTGTTTTACTTTCTGGTCTTCATTATGCTCTGATTGTTTATTTGCAGGGCAGCTCATAAAACAACTTCAATTCAACTTAATTTAAATTAATTTCATTTTAGGTTTTCAGCCTCTCTTTTCTTCTGTTTGCAAGAGGACACTTACTCTAAGCTGCCAGCCAAATCTGAACTCCTGCTGGGTCAAGAAGTGTTTGCAGGAGCAAGTCTTACAGTAACTCGTGTATCGTAATGATCAGGATGGGGCAAGACTGATGGGGTCCAGTCCTAGGAATGTCATCACAGGTTGGGAGAATTTGACAACATTTCGTGATAAATTATTAATCAAGAAACAAACAAACTAATGTTTGCTCTTCAGGTTGCTCCTACAACATTTTGTGCTTTTATTCTGCAGCAGCATGAGAAGGGACATAAGTTAATTAACAACTGTTTTACTAGAGTTCCACTGACATCACCAGTGATGCACATTCAAAGCAAAGAGTGAAGAGGGCTGGATTGCTTTTGATGTAGTTCTTTTCTGAAGGGTTGGCAGAATATTTTAAAATCATCAAAATGTACTTTGCTCTGTCAACAAACTTACTGTTATTAAACCAATTTAACCTTCAGAGAGAGACCATACTTGGCCAATTTGAACTGACAAAGAGATATAATGAAAGCTGTGAATATGCATTGAGAGTAGTCTCATGGAAATTGATGTGCATCCTAAACAATAAATGTAAACAAACAGCTGTTACAATCCCCTAAAATGGCCCATCTGAGATTGTGAGATTCATTTGTAGAAAACCTTGGCCTTTTGAATTGGAATGTAAGAACTACACAAGGATTTTGTGCACCTCAGAGGAAATAACAACATATGCTCAAAGTAAAAACATGGTATTTGCTTAAGAAAAGAGAAACAGTCTTTTGACTTTTCATTTATAACTATGGCATTATTCCTGAAATTATGTTTCACATTCTCCATCTGCTTTTTTTCAGCTATTTATTATACTGACCTGCAATTCTAAATCCCTTGAAATGGGATTTAGAAATATAAGAAAAGTACACTTGGGAGTTCTGTTCATTCTAAATCTTGAAAAATACAAGTTATGCAATTTCTATACAAATTCTAATGAGGATTCAGAAAGATCTATTGTTAAACTGTGAACAATTATGAAGTCCTGTTAATCACTTCTAATAAAGTTTGATGCAAATTAAAATACTGAGATTTATATAGAACCTAGACACTCCTTTTCAGGCTATCAAAGCTCATTGCTTTACCCCCAGGACTGATGGTACAGAGGGCTAGGGAGGCCAGTGCATGTGTACAAGGAGCACAGTGCTGGTCCCTGAGCACTCAGAGAGACTGGGAAGGCTGGTACATCCCAAACCAGATGAGACATGATGGTGCCAAAATCAACACCAAGTTGTGAAGCATTATCAGAATTGATAATACTTCCATGTTGTCCTCTAGTGGCTTAAATATGCTTTTTAAAAGCACTAACAGGATACCAGAAATAAAAGTAGAAGAGAAAACTCAGGAATGATAAGCGTAAACAAACAAACAAAACTACAAACCAAAACAAACAACCCCCCCCCCCAAAAAAACCCAAAAAACTCCTCAGCAACAATAAAAGAAAAGTGTAGAAATCTTCATAGACCTCCTGAACAACCCCCCCCCAATACCCTTATGATATCTCAGCTTTTTTTCATTTGCTGTCTTTAAAAACAACTTGAAGAATCTACAAGGCAAACATGAACATTTGAGCTGGTCTGCATAAACTTCCTTAATAATTTATCAGAGAGAAATGGGCATTTCCTTGATGTGAATTCGCTTACCTATTTTTGATTCTTTACTTTCCAGAGATATGAGTAGTATGTAGCAGTGCCTATTTCTCTCCAGTTCAAAGGGAGCCCAGCATGACTAGCTCACTTTTGAAGACCTCTGATATATCTCCAGTCATTTAAATTAATCCTATTTTTCCCCTTTCAATAACCATATTCTGCTAATGATCCTGTAAAAGAAATTTTCATTTAAGAAACTCAAATGCATTTAAGCACCAGAATTCAGCCCTAGCAACTCAAAGAAGATCTTTAACATTACTAGTTCTGGAACTGTTTCTTACTGTTCACTGCTAAAGTGAGCTGTAGCTTCACTTTTAAGCACCTTTAGTATAATTAAGACTCTGTTCAGCTTTAAATCAGCAGGATGCTCAAAGAAAGGAAACCAATTTCATATTAACTTAGCAAGAAAAATATGATAAGTAATCACATAAGTGTCTCCAGTAGCTTTGGAGAAACTTTCCCCTAAATTTTCACTGTGCACTAAAATATTCTAAGCAAAAATTTAAAAACATAGGAAGCATCATCAATTCAGTGATGATGAGATGTCACTAGAAAAAGTGAGGAGTAGATGACCTTGACAAATGCTAATTGATGTGAGTTAAAATTTAAAACAGTGTGAAGAGAAAGTAGGGGCAGAGGGGAGCAGAAATCTTTGTCTCCCTGTATTCAACACTGAGACAAGCTGGTTGTCTAGGCTCTCTGCATTATCAATGGAAAGAGAATAAAAAACACATCCAGGAGGTGATTTATCCCAGACATCTTTGAATGTGCCTCTGGAGATGTCTATTCCTCTCTCTGAACTGACTGCAGAGAATGTTTATGTGATTTATATCCAATACCCAGCATTTAGACAACTAGAGTCAAGCAAGATGAATTCTGCCCTGGGGAAAGAAAAAAAAAAAAACACCACCAAAAGTCCATGGTAACTTAGGAGTTCATCAGTTTTAATTGATTAAGGAGAAGGAACTGGGTATACCAGTAATTCACAGAATGACTCTAAGCCACCAGTGTGCTTCAGGCATGAAGGGTAAAAGGCATCCTGTGGTAAGCCAGAAAAGAAATTTTCCACAGACAAAGAAATATTACCACTATATAAAAATGGGTCAGATCTTGTCTGGAATTTGATGTACAAGCACCAGTTACAGAGGAGAACTATTGAAATTAAAACTGTGTTAGAAGTAGCTTTTTAGTCAAGGCTTTGGTAAGAAATTAAAAGCAGTGATGTCCTGGAACAACTGTCTACAAAGAACAACCATCAAAATCCCCAGTGCTTTTAACATGGGTCTTGAGCCTGCCTGTCTGCACTGAGAAAACACAAACAGACTCAGCTAGAAGAAAGTACCTTTCAATGCAAAGGTCCTATTGACATAAGGGATATAAACAGTGCAAATTTTTCTGCAAGGAAAAAGACTCCCAATCTATTAATGTGTAACTTGTGAAGTACAAATAAAGACATTCAGGAGACTAACGCAATTTTAAATTAGATTCCTTTTCAAGCTTTGCAAAGAAAGCTGCATTTTCCTGAAATCTGGAATAAGCGGGGAAGGAAAAATAAAGCTTAAAAAGCAAATATAAAAAGCTAGACTATAGTATCTTCCAATGTCATTTAAATAAGTTGCCAGTGGGTAACTCAGTTGCACAAAATTAACTTTATTTTAAACATGTTTGCTGACAATACTGCAATTGTTATAGGAGACCTCAAATCTATACTGACTGTACCAATATATTGTTTTACATGCAAGACAAGCTTTTGTGTAGAATTGGGATTTTTTTCATAATCTAGTGGTTAATTTACTCATTTATGTGGTCTTTCATACAGCAAGAGAAGAGAGAAAAAAGCATGGAAAACAATTTTTTTAAATCAGTAAGACTGGCAAGAGAATTTCAGTCAGGAAAAAAGAACAGCAGCTTTGAAATTGACTTTATAAAAGGTGAAAAAGAATTTACATTGCAATCTTACCTTCATGCCACAAGCAGAGCCATGTGGGCTGAGCAGGCTGCCTCCACAGAGATACAAGAGTTGTCCAAGGCTCTTCACAACACTCTTCAAGTTTTGGTGCAGATCCCTGAACCTTTCTACTGGACACAACCTTGTCTTTGTATCGAGGACATGCTGGTAGGAAGCTCCACAGAAGCATCTCCAAGGCAAAGGTGGTCTGCTTTTTTCTTTTTTCCTGGACACCATATTTTGCCTGAAGGCCTATCAGTGTAGAAATGAAGCAGTTGAAAGGCATGTCCTCTCTTGTTCTGGTGAATACTTACCCTTCCTGACTCCTCAAGGAATGTTCTGCTGCCTTGCTCTTGTAGTTCTTCCATATATTTAAAAAAGATTCGTTTCAATATTCTGTTTCATTGATTTAAAGAGGAGATACTGAGTAAATATTTTACTTTTTAGAAGGTAGGAACTGCTTTTAAAAGTAAAACCCCTAATGAGAAGAAAAAAGCATGAGAAACATATTTAATACATCGCTTTTTAAGACATGTTTTTCAAGTGCAAAATAAAAGTAGCTGAAATGTATGAAAGAAAACTGAGATTACAGTTATAAAAAGACAAAATTCAGTATGATAAATAGCTTATATTGAAGTGTCTAATCCAAGTAGTGTTCTGCATAGGTAGTAATGTTTCAGAGGCATTTCACTTGTTGAAACTTGGCTAAGTTATAAGGTATATCTAGCTGCTTCAGGCAGGAGAAATTCAGCTGTACAATTAGCTGTACTGCATTTGTGCTGATTATTTGCTCGTAGAAATGACCTGTAGCAGAAGCCCTGAAAAATGGATTCAGTGGGGCTGGAAAACATTAAAACTTTCCACCAAAACATGCTGACTTTGGGCTAGAGCTAAGAGAGGAACACAAACAGTTTTCTCCTCTTACTGGAGAAAGCAATTGAAGATAAGCTGGAGAAGTAAGCTTGGGTTTATGCATTTGGAGCATTTTGATCCTGGGTCTCTGTTTTCTCAAGGCTGCCAGTTCTTTGAGCCATTCAAGAGGATTTCATATCAGAAATTGTTGCAAGGATGACAGGATGCTCCATTTCAGCAAAATGACAGATCAGGAAATTCTTCAGGCAATCCATGGCGTCTGCATTGCCAATCCAAGGACAAACTAGATTCTCAGCTGCATCTTGGCCATTTCACTGGCAATAAAGGTTTAAAAACTGGATCCTTTGGCATCTCTTTCAGAAAAACAAAACACAAAACAAACAAACAAAAACAAAACAACAAAAACAAACAAACAAAAA
>VWYO01027029.1:293796-308242 GCA_013400275.1 Rhadina sibilatrix | reverse complement strand
AAAAAAAAAAAAAAAAAAAAAAAAAAAAAAAAAAAAAAAAAAAAAAACCCACCAAACCAAACCAATAAAAGGACCGGTCCTGGCCATTATGAAAATGGGATTCCCATAAAGTGCTAAGATCATCTCCTTCCATGGATACTGAAAGATTTATTTATGTTAAGGAAATCAGCACTTCTGCTGAAACCAAACCCTGGAACACATGCTAAAACCTTCAGGTTGTTACCAATAATACTTAGATACACCATTTTCAAAGCTATCCTATATACAAACTTAGAGTTTAGCACATGAAAAGAAGATTTACAAGGATAAAGCTGTTGATGACATTTACTGTCACCCCATACTGTCATTTGAAAGGCATGAGTAACAGGGGAGAATCTTGCAATGCACTTCCAAAAAGGATTTAAAAAACATATCTTCTCTCTGAAGAGCAACTCAAAAAACACTGTGAAAGTAATTGCCACTGTGTAACATATCAGTGTTGCCCATTATCAGATTAATAAATAAAAATGGGAGGGTAGTGCTTCTTGTTACTACTCTGCACATCTGTGTTAGAAGCAACTATCTTTTTTGATTCTGTGCTTATAGTATGAAACAATGGAAACTGGTGCTGGAGATAAACAGTAATCTGTTTTATTATTATAGGCATAATTCCATCTTTGTTGATACAGACTTCTGTCCCATTATCCTTTATTGTAATCCACAGGTAGAATAGAGATTGGTTTTCAAGAAAGAAACATAACTTCCCAGTAATTATTCTTCTTTAGGATGCACAGATTATAAATAAAGCTGTTCTGAGGATACACCTACACCTTATCCCTCCAGACTACAGAGATTTTTCCTTTGCAGTAACCATGGATCATGTATTCACACTGTTGTCATCACCTTTGACACAACAGCATAAAACTCCCCATCTCATGCCATAAATTGTTCAAATGATCAGCCACACAGACATGGTCTAAAACACTGAAGCAAACCCTGCTAGTAGAGCTCATAGAGCTAATAGAGCTTCCTTTTTAACTTTCAAATTAATATCCACATTTGCTCACACTGTGCGACTTCATAAAATTAACTGGCACAAATTACCTACCAGAGGTTCTTGACTTTACCAAGTGTTGTGGCAGCTGTCGATGCAGCTCACCAGAGATGGCACAGTGCCTGGGGAAAGAGTGGTGGATATACTGCAGGTCAGTAACTCAACAGTCTCACAGAAGCTGTACACTCAGTTGGAAGTACCAATTCCTAAGTTTTATAGCAAATACTGAGACACCTACCATCCATCTGGATAACTGCTAGATCTGTCAGAGATATACACAGTCTGTATAATCTTAGATAGCCTGGACTACAAATATAAAGGGAGCTCTTTTGCTATTAAAGGTACAAAATAAAGCATGTTTATTAGAAGCCCAAGGGAAGGTGAAGGAAAGCATAAACAAATAAGTGGTGTTAACGACACTACCTTCAGCAAATTGATGGCTGCATCTTAAGAGCTGGCCTATCTTTGAAGAGTAAGGTCAAAGAAGGAATCACAGGGGTATGGATTTCTTTGATTTTCTAAAGAGAAGATAACAACAAAGAATGTCACTTTTTTTTTTTTTGGAGAAGGAGAATCCACAAGAACATAAAACACCAAATTAAAATTCCTGCAAGTGACTTGCCTGGCAAAGGGAAAGATCTTGATAAGCACTGCTCAAGGTTGTGACTGATGGTAAACAGATTTCATTAAGGGTAAGAAACATGCAACAAAAAACAAGACTGCTTCAGTTTGAGCAGGTAACTTGGAATGGACTGGACTGATGGGAAGGCCAATAAAAACATCAACCCAAAAATCTAACGTAGTTAATAATTCACATTCCATAGGAGTGCTGAAAGAGTGAGTCTTCCTCAATTTGCAGCATAGAGAGAAGCAGTTCTAAACTCAGATGAGCCAAATAGCCCACACTCCACAGTAACAGGTAGAGTAGCAGTAGAAGTCTCTTTGAGAAAGGGAGAAAGTGAAACTGGGGACACAGGGCCTGGAAGATAATAGAGCTCTACACTATCAGAGACACTATCAGACTGTCCAACAGGCAGCTTGATAGTTCAACTGCTCTCATGAAAGTGCTGAAGACACATGAATGAGTGTTCAAGATAGAGGAAAATTACCACCGTGGGACACAAACTGATACATCAATCTGCTTATGATAGATCTACAGGTAGAGCTCAGATAGACATTTTTTGGGGGGAGGACCTGGTAGATAAAATACTAATAAATTAATATAGTTCTTTATGACATTCTGCCAAGGGCTAATAAAATACTGGAAGAGACAAAGGAAACCTACACACACCCTTGCCAGATTATCAAGTTTAAAAATGGGTAGTTTAGTGGTGAAGTCCTCATTTGAGTGAACTTTAGATATGATAGAAAGCCATTCTTGCAGTTCAGATAATGTGGAACTCCATAAAAGCTTCCATGATGTGAAGCTTCCTGTCCTTTGGCCAGTCCCTGTTTAATCCTGTTGCCCAAAGGGACAGTCAAACCAGAGGGAACACATCTAATGCCACTTCCTAGAAAGGTACAAAAATGTAAGGGTCATCTCCCAGTGGAAACCTGATACTGCCACCACAAGAGAAAGTTCTCACATTTCAAGGAATAGCAGTGCTGATGTAGGGACTTTGTCTATGCTGTAATCCCTGTCCCTTAGATTGAGAAGTCCTGCTTCATTTTAGCATCATGGAAAGGGGGGAGCATCACCTGCAGGATAAGTCTTAGGACAACCATCCCTGGTTGTGCCGAAATGAAAGCCTTTCCCTGAGAGAAGGTGACAAGAATTTCAGCTTGGCCAATATTTGTGTTTCACAGTTTTGGCCTCACAGATGAGAAGAAGCTTCTTAGGCTACTAGATAAATACTCAGATGTCCTCTCATTCCACTTTTAAAAGTATGGTAAAAGGATCACATAGTGCCTTATCTTGAGGCAGTAGAGGCACCTCTTAAACAAGTGGCAAAACAGAATTCATATCTCTCTGATCAAAAAGGTGAAAAGGTAATTCTGAAAAAGGCATGGTTGAAGAATAAATGACAACAACTTAGTTGGCCATTGAGAAAAACTGAAATAGTTCTAGGTAACATCCGTCAAATGTTTTGAGAATAAGAGAAGACTGTTGCAAGTACAGGTACCATAAGGAGTAAAAACCTCAAAAACCTGGGCAATAAGGTCCACATAAACCCAGTGCCATAGGACAACCACTTAAAAAAGGGAATTTATAGTATTTTCCTAGTGGAGCAGGAGACACAATACATTCCTTTTACTCCTCCTTAGCTTTGCAGGCTCAGAGTAAATAATTGCCTTTTTTCAGAATGACAAAACAAGGTTTAAAATGCAAGTAAGTATTTCCTATTGCATAAAAATGTGCCACAGTCTCTCTTTGTAAAAGAAATGCACCTCGAAATCAATACTGAAACATTTACATTTGCTATAGTGCAACAGGGTGTTAGGCTAGTTTGCCTTCCCTCCCATTCTTATGAAATCAAAGATTTGCTCTCAGATCTCATGGGCCAAAATTCATTTTCCCCAGAATCCATTGCTTTACGGGCTCTAACAAAAGAGTTTTGATTCTCATGCATTTCCCCTCATCAGTATCTTCCAAATTCCATCAGTACTGACAGAAAATTTCAGATTTTACCTCATGAACTCCTATAGGAAAATGTATTTACTATTTTATTTATTTTATTCTAAGTTATTTATTTTAGTTTAGACTTTAATGATGAATGCCTCAACCTCTCTATGACTTTGGCCAAATCTAGGTCTGAAAACATATTATGGCTGTTCCAGGGATAGTGCAATGGAAGATTGTGATCATCTTCTTTTTGTGCAGGACAGCTACTACTGAATTTTGAGTGGCAAATTATAAATACTGGTTAATGTTAGTGCCACATGTTTATCACTAAGCTATTTGTGACATGAACCAAGTTTTCAATTTGTAACAGTTTAGTGCTTATTGCAATGAAGCTCTGTCTTTTAACATCTGCTGCAACAATGCTACAGTTATTATTGGCTACCCTAGTGAGCCAAATTAATCCCTGATAAAATATTACTAATTTAACTGGATTTCAGTTTAGTAATCAGGTCTCTTTTGATATAAATTGTGTGACAAAGTTACTCAGGAATGCATTTCTCAAGTCCAAATAATGTGCTAGTGTGATTATTTCACGTCTGGTGAGCAGCGAAGACATCATGAAGCATTCTGGATCTTCCTGTGATCATGAATTAATGGAGTATTAATGAAATAAAAGGAAAAATTATAGGTATTCAGCTTTGTTTCTTATTGTTAAAATGGCAAACTTTCCCAATTATTTTATAAAACAGCTTGAACCCAAGGACTCAAACATGAAGATATCTGTAATTTTGCCAAGTTAAAAATCACTAAACATATAGTACATATACAAAAGTTTATAAAAGTATTGTATATAGATGACTTGCCTTAGTGCAAATAGGTACATAATGATGGCATTTCTTTATGTCATGAAGTTAAAATGTGCAATTAATGCAGGAATCAATTAGGATGCCACACATGAAGACAAGGTTACCTTAATGCTCAAGATTAATAGAAATGGGCTATAATTCAGCAGCAATTGATGTGCTAGGTCATATGCCCCAGAATTAATAACAGTTAAGTCTAGTATTATCCAATACTCTCCTTAACTGTACAGGACAAGCTGAATCATAGGATCTTAGAATCACAGAACAGTTTGGGTTGGAAGGGACCTTTAAAGGTCATCCTGTCCAACCCCCTGCAATGGGCAGGGATCTTCAACTAGATGAGTTGGCCCAGAGCCCCATCCAGCCTTGAATGTTTCCAGGAATGGAACACCTACCACCATTCTGGGCAATCTGTTCCATGCCTCACCACCCTCATCATAAAAAAATTTCCTCCTTGTATCTGTAGTTCAAACACACTGCCTCTTTTCACACTGCAACAGACCCTGCTAAAAAGGCTTGTCTTCATCCTTCTTATAAGGCCTTCTTTAAATATTGAAAGGCTGCAATAGGGTCTCCCAAAAGCCCAGTGAAAAGATGAGAATGCTTTCTGACAAAGGATGATTGTGATACACTAACCTAATATGCCTGTGACTACATGTGATTCTAGGAGACTGCAGGCAAATCATTTTCAGCAGCTGTGCCATTGTACAAAGCTCTCATAAGGCAGCATTTAAAAGCCTGCATATAAATCTGTGTGGAAGCATTATGAAAAAGACATTCACATGGTACCACATGGGGATATCTAAAGTCCTGGGGGAAGGAGCAACTGCCTTCTAAGAGATGCCTCGGAGAGCTTGGCTAGATGATCCTATTTATCAGAACTGACACAAGAGCATGGTGGTGGTTTATGAAATCACACCGTGGGTCCAGTCAAGAGTGACCATGCTGGTCAGGGGCTGCAGCACATGATATATGAGGAAAGAGTGAAGAAACTAATTTTACTCAGTCTGGAGGAGAGAAGGCTTAAGGGGGACTTTATTTCAGCCTACAGCTGCCTGAGGAAAGGATAGAGGACAGAGCCTGACTCCTCTAAAGGATGCACAGCAATACAGTGAAAGGCAATGGATATTGTCGGAACATGGGAAATTCTTTTTAGATCTAAAGTTTTTTTTCATTTTTAGCCATAAATACTGCCCAGTATTAGAACTGGTGCTCAGAGAAATTTTGGGATATCTATCCTAGGAGGGTTACACTTTGAACAACCCTGAGCAACCTGATCTGATTAGACCTGAGCAGGGGTTGAACTAGGTGAACTACAGAGGACTATTTAGATTTACAATCCAAATTATTCTATGATTCTATCAAAATGCATTACAAAGGAGAGGATACACCCCCCAACATCACCAACTGTTAAACACAAAAAANAAAAAACAATCTCTAAATAAAAAAAAAAAAAAAAAAAAAGGGAAAAAAAGAGAGAGAGAGAGAGCAGAGGCCATAGTTAACTTTAAAGGAGCAAAATGAACATGTTTACAACCAGAAAAGTTCTTGAAAAGTAAGAACAAAAATCTACTTACCTTTGAAATAAAATTAGATAAATTGAAAAGAAGTGGAATGAAAAAACTAGACTAAAAATGCTTGAAGTGACACATTCCTATCTATGCCAATGCTTAGTTGTGACAATCTAAATTTATTTTTGATACTTAGCATTTCTAAATCATTCTTGACATTTTTATAAACTCAGAAAACCTCCAAGGAATAGATACTAATGCAACAGTTCAGCTTGTTGTTGTTGTTGGTTTTTTTGTGGTTTGTTTTTTGTTGTTGTTGTTTTGTTTTTTTTTTACCCAGTATGAAATACTCAAATCCCACGGTGTTTGCAGCACGAGAGCAGCACTCACAGCCCCACTCTCTGAGCACCGAGAGCAGCGAGTGTGAGCACTACACGGGACAAGCTGTTGTCACCCACCAACAAAGTCAGCCTGCAGCCTATCTCTGAGCTGCCCTCCAAGGTGGGGACATGTACTAAGTGAATTGGTCTCAGAAATCGCATTTTTCCACAACAGACAACAGATTAAGCTTCTGGTACTCTGTTTCTGAAGATGTTTCTCTGCAGTCAGAGGGAAAGGCATGTATTTGTTTTATGAAGTCAAGTGCAAGAAAGTGTTTCCTTAATTTTGTTGGTTTAGTCATTCTAGTTCAGGACAGAAAGCTTCACGTGTGCTTCACCTGAAAGGGTAAGATTTCAAAACAAGAGCAGTAATACCCTCTGCACATGGCGTTAGGAGAAACAGGTGAAAATAACCTACATCAGTTTGGAGAATGGAGGCTGCTGCTCCCCAGTCACTGAGAGGTTCACCAGACGCTCTCGTGGAAGCCTATTTGCCAGTCAGAACCGAGAGCTGTCGCTTTGGCTGCCTCTCAAACACAAGGCTACAAAATGCTTTCCAGAAAGGTTCAGATGGAAGAGATTATTCACAAATTGTCTTTGTCACCACTCAAGAGAAGAACTGTCTCTAGCTGGAAATATTTCAGAGATATTTATTGTATTCTGAAAATTTCATTTTATTTCTAACTTATTTACAGTTAAACATTCAGAATCATAAAATATGAAGTATAAAATATTTAACAAAATAGATGCAGTCCATGTTGTTCAGGTGCACCATAAATATATGATGAAACAGTAAACAGCATAGGAATTTTCTGATGGTCCTCTCTGTCATTTACCAGGAGAAAGGGTGTGTAGACCTGCCTTATACATTCTGGTCTGATCATTATGGCATCAATCTTTCATTTCAGAGACAACACCATCACCACTCTAGTTTCTGTGTCCTCAGTCCTCCACAGTTACCTTCACTGTCTAAAACGCCAACACTAACGTTCAATACATCAGATCCCCTCTTAAGTTGGTATATTTATATATTCAATACTTTTTTTTTTTTTTTTTAAATACAGAATTTCCTAGAAAAGAAGAATCAAGTAATTCAGTCCATATGAACAAAAAAGTCATTTATTATATATATATTCTCTAATAAGTTATAATAGTCTCTTGGATTTTAAATGTCTTTTTGCTATTTTCAATGCTTAAAAATTATAATTTTAAAACATTAAATATTGTGTTATATACATTATGATTTAGTTAATCATTCTAAACATGGAGCATTCTCCAAGTGAAAACTTGGATGAAACAGAAAACAATTTCATTGACATAACAGGCTTTAGAAGTTCACTTCATACAACCATAAATTTGACTATATGAAAAAATAGCCAAACATCAATTTGCTCCTATATGGGATATTTTACTGTTTGTTTTTCTGATCTTGGGGAGAGGGTTTTTGGCTGCTGTTTTTGTATAAACCAAAGGACAGATCTAGTCATTACTTTTGTCAATGTTCAGTACTTTAACTTTTTTTAATCTCATACCTATTTTATATAAAATAACAAAATATACAGAGAAAGCTGAGTTTGTTACATTAGTTCATACACATACAGTAAATAAAATTTTTTTATGTATGGCTTTGCAAAGGTAGATTATGAAGTGACTTTTGTATTTTATTTGTTTAAAAGCATTTTCAGAGAACGTGTTAGTGTGCTTACAATAGCGGCCATGGTATTCGGATGTCGAGCCAAGAGTTTAATGCTAGGATCACCGGAGGTCTTGCCTGACACTGCTTCTGCAGCCCTCAGAAGACAAATGTAGTTTATTACAACCTCGTCTATCTTAGCTATAATTTCCTGCTGCTGTGTTTCAGAGTTCATGACTTTAACTAAACGCATGCAGGCTTCTGTTAAGCAACAGAGTACTTGAAAGCTGGAAGTCATAGCTAAAAGCATTTCCTCAGGGCTTTTATCAGCCATGGCCATTTTCCTGCAGGCACTTCCCAACTGTCTCGATTCCAAAGATAACAGTTGTTTGTACTTAGAAAGTTTAAGGTCATATGTTTCTGGATGTAAATCTTCTCTCTTGCCCATACTTGCTCGGACCAGTGAGAGTAGCTCATTGGCATCCTTTTGTGCTGCAATAAATCCATCAGGCATTGCATAAGTCTTCTCTTTCATCATATTTATTCGTGTGATTCGTGCGTCGAAGGCTACATCGTTGAGATTCACATCAATTTGGCCACCAAGGGTGTCAACACTGCTCTTCTCGTGCTCATTGACTGCATCATGTGGGGGCTCAGCCGCTTTCGGGGACTCCAAGACTTTCTGCTCGTTGTCACTGGATGACTGAGCAATGGGTTCTGCGAGCTCACACGTGGTCTGTGGTTCAAAGAGATGTGAGAGCTGATGGCTGTCTCGGTCATCTTCCTCCTCGTTGTCATCATTTCCCCTGCCCAGGAAGCAATAGCTAAAGGGGCCCCGACACTTCCAGGTGCTGCTGGTCAGCTTTCGCAAGGGCAGTGTTCGACACTGCTTGGAGTCCCTCTGACTGGTGCCTGCGCCCGAACACCTCTTACTGTCCTTCCTATCAGTGCTGACGTACACACAACTCTGAGAGTAACTTTTTGACAGCTTTTTGCCCAGGGAAAATTCCACCCTTCTCTCCAATTTGGATTCATCCTTTTGGGTGGTGTCCAGGCATTTCAAGCTGGCCGTGGCTGCCTTCTTCTCAAACAGCATCTCAGTGCCTGCAGATCCTCCAATGGTGCTGCTGCTGCTGCTGCGTCTCAGCACTTTCTTCTTCTGCGGCATCCTGAGGCTTCCTCCTATCATGTCATATGGCCATAAACTAACTGTTGCCCCACAAGCCTGATTTACTTTGGGAATGTCACAAGAGTCTTCATTTTGACTTGGCACCTTTGATTCTGATAGCATGGATGATAGCATGATGGAGTCAGCTAGAGGCTGTCTAGGAAAAGCTGTAGGCATGCCTCCTTGTCTTCCCTTTTCAGGCTCTGTGAAAGCTACACTAGGGGTAGTAGAAGAGCAGACAGAATAATTAAGCATCACCCTGATAATATTAATTGGTTGAAATTTTAAATATCTTTTAACAGTCAGTACAAATGATTTCCTGGTGTTTCCCAGTAGTCTCCATTCCTCAAAATATTCCATCAAAAATTTATTAGCAATCTTTTGTATTTCGCTATAATGCCTTTTACAACTGGTCAACAAATTATAATTTATGAATAAATAATTGTTCATTTCACTACAGCAGACTTATTCAAGAAAAGGAATAGCAAATTATATACAAAACATGCTGAATCTCCCCTAATATATGGATTGCACATTTTCTATTAACTAGATTAATAATTTCAGATTAAAATACCTTCTTTAACTACACCTGAAAGAGTATGGAAAGGTGTGTTCATGGTAATTTTGGTTTGGTTTTGTAGCACTTTTAGGCAGAGAAAGATTATTTCTCATTCCAAATCCTAGTCTGTTCCACTTTTGGATTTTCATGCATTCACACACAACTGCTACATGTGGGTTGCAATCCAAGAAGAGGGAAACATTTAAAATCCAACTGAAAGAATTTCAATGCTGTCTCTGAAAACTGTGCAATTTTTTATAGCTTTAAAGAAACACCTACTGTCAGATTGTGAAGTAAATTCATGTTCAATAAGGTAGTGACATTTTCTTATTCTTAACATCTAGAGCTTTTTATTCATATTGGCATGTTTTTGACAACCTGCTAAAATAGCATATAAGATACCTAAGAAATGAATCAAAGGTTTTGCTTCCCTACATTACTATAACTTCTGAAGTCATTTTACAGTCTGACAAGTATCTTGGACTCAAGTGACTATGGATTTTGGAGAGGCTTCCAAAGAGTGGAAGAGAGGCCTCTCCATCAGTGTCACCCCAAGTATTTTAACTGTAACGAGAGGGTTTTTATGTAGCTGATCTTTGTATGCAGCTCATCAGAATATCTCAATAAGTAAAATGAAAAGATAAACTGATGGTCTAATCTCACAGTCTGCTACAGCTCGATGAGGTAGTTCCAGACAATAGAAATGTCTTACCTAGACCTCAACATGAACTTGTAGCTCTAAGAATAAACACAAGAAACACTCTATTACTGCTGTACCTGTAGTTTCTTTTATCTTGGGGATCCGATGACATCCTTCTCTCAAGGTGCCGAAAAGCGGTTCAGCGCTAACTGCTGAATGCACAACAGGCACCGTCATTCTGTGACACACGGCTTCGGGTTGCTGGTGCAGGTCCTTGTATGTCGTTCCATGGTTTGGAAGAATGGCAGCTCTTTCATCTGCTGGAACATAGGCAATGCCCTTCATTGATGGATCAGAGATGATGTGCTTACCATCAGAGGTACAAAGAGGGGATTCAACGGGGGTAGCACACGTGCTACTGCCTGTGCTGCATCCTGCATCCACCGAAGAGCACTGAGAGCTTTGCAGTGAGAAATGGCCTTCACTCTGCAGAGAGGACATGCGCTTGGCCAAGTGATACTCACAAAGTCTAGCCACGCTCTGCTCAGCTTCTGGAAGCTTTGAAGGATGGTCATCTGCAGATAAATCAGTATCTTCTGCATCATTTAGGTCTTTGGCTGAAGACATGGGAGTCATATCTGACAGGAAGTTTTCACCTTGGCTAAGCCCTGAGGTATCATCCTGATCCACCTCAGGATTCACTTCATCCTTACAGTCAGTATCTGTTTTACCAAGGACAGGAACTCTTGGAAAAGCCTTCCCATTAACTGTTTCTGGGCTTTGCTTATCTGCTGCCCCGTCATCGGCAGCGTACCATCTTTGGCGAAAGGCAGTTCTCTCCACATTAAAAGTGCTTAGGCGCTGGCTGTCTCTTGCTGAAAGAGTTCCAAATTTAGCTTTTAGATCTTCATCAGACTCTGCTTTTTTATTTCCCTGTTGCTTTTTCACAGTAGCATTGCCATCAGAGGATGCTTTTATTTCACTATCTGTCATCTTATTTTTCCTTTTACTAGTGCAAGAATATACCAAGGATCCCATGTGCAATTTGCTAAAATAATCAGTGACAGATTTTGTTTCCATGGTCTCTGGCTCCATTTCCATGTTATCGGAATGAATAATCTGCTTTGAAGGCACAACTTTTGACTGTAGCTCTGCAGCTTGACCACCAGCCAAAGGCTGTGAGGGCTTCGTGCCTGGCCCTCCAGCCTGGTTCTTAGCGATGGGAAATTCAGTCTGCTCTTCCACAAGCGGTTGGTAGCCTTCACTTGTGGTCAAAAACATACGTGCAGTGTTTTCCGACTGTTTCTGTGCTGTGGCTAGTTCAGAGCTTTCAGTCATTTCAGAGGAATTTGTTTCATTGCCAGAATCTGAAGATGACTCAGGGCTATATGCTCGCAGGATAGCTACACCTGCAAGCCACAAAAAATAAGAGTCAATTAAATGACAGCAGTTGAGGCACCTGGATAAGCGACAAGCAAAAGGGAGTGTATTAGAGACAAAAATATTCTTTGTAAAAATACTCTGACTTTATTGCACAGTTCCCGAGACAGGTAGTTTAATAACAGTGGTGGCTCCATTAAATATGAAATACGATGTATGCAAAATGATGGCAAAGAACAAAAGGAAAACTAAAAAAAAAACCAAACCAACCCTCATGAAATGGAGTACTTCCAAAGCTAAATGGATGAGATGGAATGATTTTCAATGAATAAATGTAACTATGGTGAAAGAACCTGAATTGTCATTCGTCTGCTGTTCCTCTGAAGCAGCCAAAGCTTCTAGTGCTTGAAGTGTAGAGACTACAGCATCATCTAGCCCCTTCTCACACTTCCCCTCTGTATTAGTAGGGACAGCATCAATAAGCGACACTGGAATGTCATCATTGCCTAGATTACTGTCTTGCTCCTTGTTGTCTCTAGGCTGTGTCGCTTGATTCTGAGAGTCTTCCTCATCTGAACTGTCCCTGAAGCCAGGTGGAGGAGCAGCAATGGCCATGTTTAAGGTATGCAAAAGGAAATCATCTTCATTGTCATCACCTTCTGGAGGTGGAAGTGAAGTCAAATCAATAATGTCATCACTAGAACCAGAAAGGCTGAGAAGAGCAGGCCTATTGATTTCTCCTACCATAATATCTTCTTCACAGCTTACTTCATCTTCATCTTCTGCATCATCTGTGTTTTCTGCATAACAGATATCATGCAGCAAAGGCTCTTCTATCCCTTCTGCAGCTCCAAATATTTTACCATCACTTATAGTTGCATAAACAGAATTTGTAGCAAACTGAATGCTTTCAGCATCTGGTGACAACTCCAGGCCTTTAATATCATTGGCATTACTAAGATAAATGGCTCGTTGTTTTTCTAGTACTTCTGGACTTTCATCCAAAAGCCTTTCATAGCCAAGAGTCTGGGGACTGATACCATCCAAGTTGGGATCTCCAAATATAAAGGAAACTTTTGCTCCCCGGGGAGAATCCTGCGCTTTCTTGCTAGGTTCCAAACCTGAGAGTGACAGCAGTGAAGGCTGGTTAAAATTTCTGCTTTCTTCTGTTTCAGCAGGGTCACTTTGCTTGGCCAGAAGCTGATCAAATCCACCTGAATTATAAGCATTTTCTATGTACAGATGTCTATGTTCTTTTTGACATAAGAGACTTTCGGAAACATCTACAGTCTTCTGCTTTGGATCACCAAAGGACATTTGAACCTCCTGATCTCCTTCAGCCAGGAAAGTGGTAGTTTTTGGTATACAATTCCACTCAGAAGCAAGGATATTATGCTTCCCTCTATTTTCAGGTCCTATAGCAAGATGAAATAAAATCAACATTGTGAAATCAAAGAACAAAGTCATGTAATTTGTAAACAATCATTTGTTGATGCTGAGTATTAAACACTCTCAATAGGATAGTTGAGCCATCAAATACTTCAGAAAAGTGCTTTCAAATTCACCTCTGTTCTAAGTTAAATACCTGTTGACTTAATGACCTAAAGTTTAATTGGTACTTCTGTACTCTAAAACAAATCTAAACCTCATCTAGGTACAAATGCTATTCCAGGCATAGGAACACAAAGGCCTCAGGTTTCTCCAGCACTATATGTATTCTGAAAAAAGATATATGCATATAAAATAATAACACTCACAGGGAGCGTGCATCTGTCTACTAGAGTACAAAGGAAATTTGACACATGGTTTATTTTACCATGAAGGCGCTATCACAGGCTGGGTATTAGAACATTATAAAGCTGAACTGAATACTGTGGCACTAGGTCTGAGCCAGAAATCAGATCTTATTTGACACAGCCTTCTATTTATCTGTAGGTGCTCTAGCTTAAGTTGACTTCTGCTTTATACACTGGACCATAATTAACATACCGTGAGATAAATACCTGTTTCTCGGCTCCCTGCATTTTTCTTGTTGGCCATGTTAAATATGGAACGCCTTGAGTCAACCAGCAGTCTGTAGTATCCAGCTGTTAGGCAAGCAAGATTCATTGCATCTGATGACTCCATCAGAAGAGTAATAGGCTAAGAAGAATACAATCAAGTTAAGACTGTTCCTCTTCAGTTTGTTTGTTGACAATAATATTACATCGAAACAAAAGTAATTACATCATAAACACTACATTGAAAAATACATGAGAGAATTTATTTTCCTCATTACCAATATCAAATAGTATAAAAAAATTTATTCAAGATTGGAGTTGTAGTAGCATAGATATCTTACTCTGGCAAAAGCACTATTTAATGTTACTCTGCAGGTGAAGAACTTGGTATATTAGGTGCTGGAGACTTGCAGTTGTATGGGAATCTGCTGCTTCCCAGAAAATGTGGTTCACTAAGTACATGCAAAGAAGTATGACAGGGGAAGTAAACAGTCAGGGAAAGCTAAGGTTCATAAAATACAGCTTATTTAGCATACAAAATAAAGCTATCATTACACTGCAAGACAGGAGCAGGTTAAAAGATTTCAGTATTTGTGGCCTGGTGTTACTGAAAAGACAAGTGGTGAAAAAATTAGCAGATAAACAGAGACAGAGAGATCGGAGAAAGATTACCAGGAGGGTGACCAGCAAGGAAAACAAACACAAAACACTGAAAA
>VWYO01027029.1:269078-293760 GCA_013400275.1 Rhadina sibilatrix | reverse complement strand
AAAAAAAAAAAAAGAAGACAATCCTAACAAAAAGTGAGACCTCATAGGTTTGAAAAACTGTGGCTGCCAGGATAGCAAGCATCGAGCCCAAGACATCCATATGAAACATACTTTCATTCATTTTTCTTTTGCCATTATGTATGTATACATTTTCTAGCCTAAAAAATGTTTTCTAGTCTCTACAGCTTTTCATACCAAAAGCTGTTCTCCTCAAATGTAATTCATTAAGGTGGCTAGCCTCTACAACTCCTAGACAGGAAATAAAAATGGAGCTCTTACTATGATGCATAGATCAAAATTAGACCAGACAACCCATCTTACCACTCACAGTTTGTAGTGACTCATAGTATGTGGACATTTGTGACAGTTTATCATAATTTAGTATGCAGAGCCCCCCGTCACAAGACAGATGTAAGGACCTATATCATTCATTCCAGGAGGAATGTCACACGCAACCAGCATGGCTCTCCAACCTACTCAACCTCTTACTAGCAAAAAGACAACTATTCTGATGGAAGCTGTGGCCAAAATATAACAGCTTACTACCAAACCCACAATAGGTCCAATGAGTTTTTAAAAGCCTGTGCTACAGCATCTTAGGCCACAACGTTTCAAGTGCCTTGAATGTTATATAACTGTTTTCAGCAACGTGGAAAAACATATGAGGATTTGTTTATGTTTTTCTTTAATCTATTTTTGCTACAGCTTGAGCTTCTATTCGATACATGCTTCTTTCAAGGTACTCAACTATAGCTATTATAGTTGCTATAAATGATCAAACTTATAGTGGATTAATTAATCTCTGTTCTTTTGAGGAACTACTAAAATTGACATTTGAAATGCTACATTAATCTCACATTTTCTGCAGTGATTGGCAGAAATTGAAGAACTCCACAGAACTCTCAGATTGCTGGAAACAATGCTGTGAAGTACTGTTAATCTTCAGGAAAGTCCTGTGACAGCTAAACCTTTATTGCCTGCTTCTGCCAAGTGAAACATGCTTGAGAACATATTTAAAGAAACAAAAATAAAATTAAAATCCAAATTGTCTGTTTGTTAGGAAAATAATATCATATATAACATATATTGGTACATTTAGAAGCTGGATATATGAACCTGCTACTTCAGGGTAAGTGAAAGGATGAAACATAATTGAGAATACCTACCTGTGTGTGCCTGCATCTCCTTCACAGGACATAGTCACAACCCCTACTTGTGCCCCACAGATAGGCAGCTTTTTGTCAAACTCCACCCAGAGCCTCCTAGATTTTCATTTTTAGTCAGTCTCTCTGGGTTTAAGATCACATGTGTTGAAGTGCAAGGAGATGGGGATATGCACAATTTGCAATAAGACAGTAACAGTATTATAATATGTAACAATACCATGGTAATACATAATACTATGGCAAATGGTGCTGCATATTACATAGGAGCAGACGGGAAGGATTTAATTTCTATATTACTTTCTCCATCAATAAAAAGGTGATAATAGCTTTCTGACAAGAAGGCTACAAGTTTAGCACAGTAAGGCAGGCAAAGCAGCCTGAGATGTTACCATTGCTAAGTAAGGGGAAAGAAATGCTGTATTCACCAACCTGTAAATTTCTCTTAAGTTGCTGTCAAAGAGCATCTAGATTATTTACAACAATGTTTTTTTCATTACCTTAAATACAGTTCCAGGTCAATACAGCTAAAGCATTCAAAGCAAAAGCCTAGTAAAATATTGCTCATGTGTGCTTTTTGTGTATAGCTGGGTAAGAAAAATAACTGTTAGGTTCTATTTATTTTAGTCAAATATTTAAGTTTCAAATATAATGAGAACTCTTCCTTCAATCTCTCATGATTTAGATTAATGCCCTAGAAAGTCTGTGAAGGCTTTCACTTCAAAGGCAAATAGAAACCACACTAAAAACAACCAGGACAGTATAACATACAAAATTTTGCCACTAGATGACACACAGATGCAAAGTGTTAAGTGAGATTTAAAAGAAATTAAATTACTACATCTGTGAATATGAGCATCTGTGAATACTGAACTGGAATTAGAGAGGTTAAAAAAACCTCATGCATTCTTACTGTTTATTTAGTTGGCAACTGTTATGTGGTTACTTGCAGTAAACTTTGTGGATATTATATTGGATTACAGGGGGCACTGGTCCAGTGCAGCTGGTGATTCTTTACTGCTAATAATACTGTATATTACACTACATGGACCTTCAAAAGAAGGCAAATTTCATCAGCACCTCTTCTTACCATGGCAATCCATGAAGATAATAACAAAGCAAGTTGCTGGGGGTCATCTGAGAGAAAAATCAAAGTAGAATGCTGGGACACTGTAGGCCCAATCTGTAGTATAAATGTACTGTGACCGAAAAAGAGAGCTGAAAATGTACACTCAGAGTACTGCTGGCATGAAAATGTTCAGAACAGCATAGCTGAATCTAACACTTAAAGACAAAAACATTATTTAAACATGTTATATCAACACAAATCAGTAACAAACTTACTTTTACATCTAAGACATGCAGTTCAACTCTAACACTGCTTTCGTCTTCTGTAAACATCTCAATTCTGTTCACGTGGCTGAAGTCTGCCAGGAGAGCCACGAGATTTGTTTTGGTGTTTATCACATGGCTGATTCCGTACCGTGGCCCTACTAACAAAGTCACTTCTGAACGCTTTTCTCCCTGCTTTAGCAGAAAAAGAAAGAAAACACAAGTGAAAAACATGACAGGTACTGCATAGTGACAGAAGTCACCACTCCTTTCTTTCAGTTACATAGAGTTACATTTGCATGGCATTTCTACATTAAAAATTATTATGATTTTACTAGATAGATATGATACACAAGAGCATACTTGATTCATAATTTTAAAAAAAGTAAAGGAATTTCTTGCTGGATGTTGATTGCACTCTAGATTTTAGGTGGATAGTTAGATGGACAGACGATGAGTGGACTCTGCTTCTGTTAAGAGAAAAACTTTGTCATTAAGATTTTTCCAGACTAACAATTTTAGCATTCAATAGATAATTGGATGGCATTATTTTCTAAGAAAGTGCTATCTCCAAATTACCAGTAAAATTTATATTATGACAGATATGTTATTTTCAAAATAAAAAGAAACAAAAAGTGATTTGGTTCAATTAAAAATTATTTTTAAGCATATGAATAGAACCTAAACTTCTAAAGAAACTTATATGATCCAGCTTAAAAAAAAAATGGCATTAGGTAAAATAAATCAAGAGAAGAGGAGAGATGTTACCACTAGTGTTGCCTTGAAGACACGCCCTCCATATAATCTGAGATCGCTGAGGAACTTTAGATAATGCACCTTGGCTTGCAGAGCAGAGAGCTGAGAAAGGAGAAACAGGGTAAGAGGTAGTTGTGGAAACCATCACATTATGAAATTCTGAAAGAAAACATATTTGTGTAATATAAAGAGAATAGTCTGCAATAACAGCTCTTTGGAGCTGAAACTAAATCTTGAGATGCTTGAGCTTCAGATGAGGAGAAACAGTTTCATTCTTAAAATTAATTTCTTTCTTGTTTAGTTAAAATGCACTGAGGACTTGGGAATGGGCAGATCAGAGCACTTCAAGAACATCCTGACTGCTTTAATGAAGGGAAAATGTTCAAGTACTCAGATTAAACATCTGTTCGCTGAGGAATTTCAAGGCTAAGACAGCAGCTTTCCATTCATAAACTCCATCATTCTTAAACGTTTATGTACCTATACAGAGAAAGAGAACAAAAAATTTGCATTTGTCAGCTATGTATTTTACGTTTTGCTAGGTACTTGTGGTGTTTGGTGTATTATTCCAACTTGTTACTGCATTATTTACTTTCTAAAATAACACTCTTCCACTATATTCAGTAGGTAATAAATCAACTAAATACAGCAGCACATCAACACATATGATCATGTCATGTAATACATGTCAGAATTTGTCTCCTCTTTTTTTCCTCTGAGCTTAAACGACCTACTTAAAAAAAGAAAACTTGGAAATACTTCATGAGATAGAAGAGAAACAAGAAATAGTTAATTTCATCAGTCTGAATCCAAAGCTTACACTTTCCTCATGTAAATCCTTATATCTGGACTTATAGAAGATAATATAAGACAGCGTCATATAATTTTCTAGTTTCATTCCAGTCACTGGATTTCTAATTCAAAATCTTAATCTCAAACAGCATTTTAAGGGCCCCTATCCTAAATTTTTCCTAGACAACAAGGAGGAAATGGATCCAAGGCAGAGCAACTAGTGATAATACTTTGCCCTTGGCTTCACCAGGTGTTCACTTGGTGCAGAAATACACAGTGGTTGTAAAAAATCGGGAGAATCCTGATAATGACAGGTCTCCCTTCACATGAAGGAAGAGAAGACCCCAGAAAGAAATCAGTTAGTTCTTATGTTAGTACCTACAAGTGAGACAGGAGGTGATGAAGAGCTCAGATGCTTTCTTTCTCAGACCTACCTGCTAAGAAAGCAGGTTGGCAAACAACATATTCCCAAAGCTCAAATCAAAAAGAATGAAGCAAACCCAGCAAAGCCTGCTTGCTGCAGGAAGCAGCTGTTGCAATACCTCTTCTAACCAAGAACTGACACTGGTATGCCACTCTAAGGCTTATCTTACACCTGTAAGACCTGCAGCTGTGATGGCTTCCAAAATAACCCCAAATTTATACTACCAAGATAAATAATAAGCAATTGGCATAATTTAGCTTCAGTTTTGGCAATATAGGAGACAGGCAGTGTTTCAGCCTCTCTTCCTGAGGTCAAACACATAGAGCTATGTTCACAGTCACAATGTGTTCTGAAACCTCCAAGTAGGATTTCTGCTGATCACAATGAGCCTTAACTCAGGCACCAGCTGTTTGGAGGTTTTTTGGTTCAGAAACAAAGTGTCATGAAGCAGGATTCAGCTCATTTTTTGTCTTAACTAGTCACTCTTAGATTCTTTTTATAGTCCATGTAGAGAAATAAGCATTTCTAGGACATAAGCAATCTGACCTATTTTTGGTTCCGAATGTGGGATGGGATTAATCGCTCCCTGGAAGTGCCTACTTCTCTCCATTAACTACAGATGAGAAGATGACCTGCACTAAGAAACCACATTATGGTGCCTAAAAGCAGTCTCAGTTGCATGCATGTAACAAAGGCACTTCTCAGAGACATTGTCTTATCCATGTTTTTTTCCAGCTGAAGTGAAAGCTTAGTGCTAAGAAAAGCCTTTTACAACAGCAAGGAGGGTCATTTACTGCAAGGACCATCTGCTATCCAGTTAGATCTTGGCCAGCAAAAAGTCTTTCTCTATGCAGTATAACAGAATAATCTGATAAACAGCATTTATGTCAGATGAGAGCATCAGGGAGAGAACAAAAACTTTCCCAGCAAATCTGCCATTCACAGAAAGCATTAAGTTAATTAAAATATATATAGAGATGATTATCCTATATGAAGTATTAATAACCAGCTCTCTGTCATTCTCAAGATAAGAAGATAGTTTAGCTGGGGCATAATTAATTATTTTTAATAATTCTTGGCTAAGTTGCACCAGCACCCAAATTTAAATCTCTGAAAATATAGTGGCTAGGTGTTTCTCCAAAGGATTAGCTTTAAATGTGTCCCATGTATGCCACACTTTTGTTCTTTAAAACATATTTTCCATTAAGATGCAAATGTAATACCTTTTTGCCTGGAGGAACTAGGTTTTGATTTGCTTTGACAAGGTGGGAAAGTGCTTTCTTTATGTTCTTTTCTTTCATGCTTTGCAGCACAGCAGATGGAAGAAAAGTCTCTAATCCCCATTCTTTTCTGCAATAAAAGGCATATATTTAATTTCACATTCCTGTGGTGATTATTTATCTAAAAACTGGTGACTATAATGCCAAGTGATTGATTAGCTGAAAACAGAAGGAGAGTTGATAAAGTCCAAAATTTTGCAGTAACATGTTATTTCTTAAATTTAAACAATCTATTTCTTACAAAAAAAGGTATTTTAAAATGCTAAATAACCTCTCTTCTACCCCTTCTATCCCTTCAGTCATGCCATTCAGAAAATAATGTTTAGGTTTGATATCTAAGTCTACGTAAATACCACTTAATTACATTGACAAGTACAATTACAGAATTAAAATAGCAGATAATTTAACAATGTAATGTCAGATTTAATTTAATTTTATTGGTTTCTTTTAGACTATGGAAATCAGAGCCATTTTCTTTTCACCTTTATGTCTGGGTAGGGGGGGAGGGCTGGGTCCTCCTCAAAATGCAACTAGTTCCCTCCATTTACCAAATTCTTATTCTGCTTGAAGCACCCCTTTTGACAGAAGACTGAATCTTCACTTGTAAGTAACTATTTTTTCAGACTCATTAATAGGATAGAATACAACATTGTCTTCAGTATGATGGATAAACTCTACAAAACTAAGTTTGCAACAGTTATTATTTCCATTCTGCAAGCAAACTAAGCAACAGCAACAACAAAAGTTTTAGGGCTTGAGGCTTTTATTTTGTTGTGATATTTTGTTGCCTTTTTGTTTTAATATAATTTTAAATCCAAGCAGATATACACACATTTGCACTTTGCAATGTTTCTTTTTCATTGTAGTTATATATATATGTGTCTTGTCCAACATAAGACAGGTGCCTACTGGAGTACTTCTGCATTGAAGAAATATTATGAACTCCAATCTATGACATACTGTCTTTTGAATTGAGCAATAATCTGAATCTTACTATAATAATCTCTACTAAAACCTTAGGATACAGACCTTATCAATGTAGATCTTAAATCACTGAAAGCAAATGAGCTAATGGTATTTGCATTTATAGTCTATTTCACATGCCCAAAGAGATGATCAAAAGCTAAACAGACCTAGGATGTACCAAGATGTACCACTCTTAACACACTTTCACATGCCCAAAGAGATGATCAAAAGCTAAACAGACCTAGGATGTACCAAGACGTACCACTCTTAACACACCTAAATTAATTTCAGTGACAAAGAATAAACCTAAATTGGTGCATGCATACAAACATACTAAAGAAACAACCTTAAAGAATCTCTAAGTTACTCCTAACGTTTCACTTTTAAAGAACATACAGCATTCTCAACTTACTCTATGTATTTGAGGGAGATTTTCTGAGTTTGCTTGGTGGTCACAGTTGCAATATACATTTGTAATGCAGCCAACCGCAGGGCAATGTCATATTTCAGTTCTGGTCCAAATCTTTCCTGGACCACATCGTTACAGCTCTGCCAAAGAACCAGTAGAGGGAGCATCACGTTAAAAAATCCTTCAGTCCAAATAAATTACTGGAGGTTGTTTGTTTCTTTGTTTGTTTTTTAATTAATAAGTCATGAAAAGTAACCCCTAACCCTGAAGCAGGATTGTGTTTTTGCTTTCAGAGGTGACAGTAATGCAGATATGGGCACTAATGAAGAATACCAGTACTTCTGCCAAAGAGCAGAAGGTACGATTATTTTGACCTGTCTTCTTCAGCCTTCCTGGAGGGAAGAGTAATCCTGATCACAAAATGTTCTTGGAGGGTATCAGTATATCTGGACTCAGAATAGCAGGATTACTGAGATACTCAGGAGAACCACACTGCTTGTACATCAGTTTCCCCATCCACTTTACTGGAACCTTCTTTTCACACATAATTTCTGTCTGATATTACAGTACCATAAATAAGTATTAACAATTAATTCAGCTTCACTCTTTGCTAAAGCAAATATATTTTGGAATGATATCAAAACATTACTACTTGGAGAGACTTATGAAGAAAGAGGACTTTGTAGATGATAGAGATTTTGCATATTCCCCAAGTGCATTCATTGGCTTTATGCAGCAGTAATAAAAGCCAGAATTCACTGCAACCATGCTTTTCTGTGTGAAGATGTAAATTTATATATACAGTAAGTACATTTTTTTCATTCTCCTTTACACTAGCAATGGCTGTGCTTTCACTTACCTGTACATAGAGATACTCAAAAGCAACTGGATCTCTCCTTAAAAGATCAATGGGATCCTTTGGGACAAAGCTAATCCTGAAAAGACATCTCATCTTATGCGAGCTTGGCCTTTGGGTCACCTAAGACAATGCAATAATAATATTAGAGCTTGGCAACCCTGGTTGAGCAACAGGGTCTCTAGTCTTAGGAAATGTTAGAGCCTGCTCTAGAGCCCTGTGGTAGTAAGACAAATAATTCTGCCCAAAAAAGAGCTTTACTATGGACTACTTATTAAGTTCTTCACCTAAGAATATATAATGTTGTACAAGGACTTTTAGACTCATACAGGCATGACTGCCTGATACAACTCGTCCTCAAAGCAACAGAATCCACTCAAAACCAGGCGGAAACAACAGAGAAAACAGATCTTAACAAAAAAACATCCAAGTGAAATGCAAACTGAGTTGAGCTTCAGCAGCACTAAAATACTCATAAACGAGAAGAGTAGGTGTTTGGGGAGAGGTCACATTCTATTTCTTACACTGTCTGAGAACACAGGTGAGGCCCAACTTGGAAGCTATTACTCTCATTTTTTCTTGCTTGTTTGAATTCATTAGGCAAATTGAGAGAAATTAGGTCTTTTTCTTGGGTTGTTCTGGATTAAGAGATATACTCCGTAACTTCTGACTGAGGTCATCAAAAAATTAAAAAGTCCGACTTGTGTGTTGGTTAGGAAAACTTTTTTAAGCATCTAACTCTGTAATCTGGGTATATTCACTAGAGACCACTGCCTAGGAAAGGAATAATTGGATAAAAGGGTAACAATCCAAACCCACCATTGTAAGTCATGGTCAGCAACAACATTATAATGGCAAATTAAAATATTGCTGATTTTACAGAAACTTCAAAGAAGAAACCCTCAGAATTAATGTAGTTTATGTAATTTATTCAATTAGGCTAATGCAGTTAGAGTACTTTATAATGAACTTCTTTACTTGACAAAACTATACTTTAAAAAATCTTCAGTGAAATCTCTGTTTGCTCAAACAATTTCCAAAAGGTCTGTCCCATTGTCTCACCTCTTTCCTACGTATATAGACATACTCTGTACATATTAATAAAAGCTCCAGATGGGATTTTTGAAAAGCTCACTCATATGGTTTATTCTGATCTTTCTGACTTCAGTGAGAATTTTACCAATTACTTCAAGGAGTTGGCTAGGCTAGGAGGACAAGTATTGAGTATTTCTGGATATTGTGTAATCACTGGGTAGCTTATACTCACAGGAAAAGAATGTTAACATAGCAAAATCAAGTGCTTAAAGGTTAAAAAATGCTAGAAAGACTGTTTTATGGTAAACTAAGCTCCTTCACACTGTCACACAGATTCTAGTTATAATTACAGGGATTCTGTCATTTAAATTAATATTTTCCCCATCTAAGACTCCATTTCTCCTTTTTCCTTCTTTTTTCCAATTTAACTTAAATTTAAAAAAAATACTACTGTTGTCCCGAAACACAGAAATATAATAGAAAATTTCAGGCTAAAAGATTTGGCAAAATGATAGGCAGATAAAATCAGGGTACTATGCTAGTAATGGTGAAGCAACTTTAACTTTAGTCACACTTCCCTGACCTAAGGAAGAAAGTCACACCAACATTTCCTGTGTCACAATTCATGATCACTGAAGTGACATAACATACCTCTGTGTAAACAAGCCAAACGTGACTTCATCAGAAAGAGGACTATTCCCTGTCACACAGATACAGATACAGATCTGCATAATCAAATTGGAACAAAATATCAAAATAAGGCTTTTCAAGAAATTTGGGCAGACTGTGGTTCAGAATTGTTACCATGGATTTGCCAGCTGTTGAGTATGTTCACTTGCTGGGCCTCATATGATATGAAAAGGTTAGATAAGTATTTTTCAGATTTCAGCCTGATCTTTTAATTCTTCATATTTTTGAAAGGCCCAATCAAGCAATGAAATATGATGTTTTTATAACAGAAAATTCCTGTGAGAACCTTATTCTTACAATCATATCTAAATATGCTAGCTATTTCATAGACTAGTTTGATAGTATCAAACTACAAAGCTTGCAGCTAACTCACTTGAGTAATGAAAAAGATGGATGATTTACTGATTAACCCATCTCATTAATGTCTGTTTTCATAGACGGTTACACAAACCTGAGTTAGAGTCTCTTGTTCATGTAGCAAAAGGAGTTTTGTTCCAGATCCTTCAACTCTCTGCTCCAGCATTAGGGAGAAGTGTTCAATACACTTGATGGAAAGCTTTTCTTGGAGTGTTAAGATGACATCCTAATTAAGAAAGGATTTATAAAAAACACATAAATTCATGAAATGCTTGGGACCCAGTTCATCACTGCTACACACCCTGTATGTACCCAGAACAGGGCAGAAGCCCAGGCTTTGTGCCTGTTTTGCACAAGTTTCCAGTAGGAAATGTTAGAGCCTTCAAACATCCCCAAGATGGTAACAGATATGAATGTGAGAAATACACAAATGTGATTGCTGGGAATGGACAACATTCTGTTGTGGTTTAATATGAAAATTGTATTGGTGTGGCCCTTAAATCATATCTGTCTCTCTGGAAATAAAACCCATGAGCAAAGGAGAGATGGTCTTATCTCTATTCTCTTCCCTTTGTCGGGGCTATGCCATCAAGCAGACAAACCAAATTTATAAGTTCAACAAAAAAAAATTGAATGAATGGCCTTTATTTGTTCTTATGGCAAAGGGGTATTTTTAAAGTTCACTTCTTGAGTTTTAAGTGGTGACAGAAAAGTCAATGATGACGATATCTCTGCAGAACAATAGCTCTAAACTGATGGACCATATCAAGTTTTAGAGACTCCTGATTAGCTTTTTTCACACTGAATTATGACTAAGGTTAGTTAATTTGAGAACAACTGTATCTCAAATAACAGCTAAACAAACCTCTTCACAAAACCATTCAACTAATCCCTACCTTACTTTCATATAATGCTTTGTGAATGTGTGCAGATTATTTATATCGTTTGTCAAGATATCTTTTACTTAAGGACTACTGTAAGAAAAAGAAATACATAATAACCCATCATTTAGAAATAGTTTCACAGTATGTTGGTGACAAGATTAAAACATTTCCTTCCATCTGAAAGATTTCCAGATATACGTAAGTATCCAGATGGATAGGACTTAGTAAGGAGTTTTTGTAATTCAAGTGTTTTAACATAATTTAGGAAGATTAATTGATCAATTACAGCGTGTTTATGAAAAATCAAGACCAAACTGGTGGAAGGATGAAAAAAATATATGTGGGATGATGGGGACAGCTCTCTACAGTGTAGAGAATATAAGGCAGCATTAATGAATTGCAAGATATCACCTTAAATAATGGAGGCTAATATTATACTAATCTGACCAATGGGGAATTTATTACTTACACATTAAATCTACTTTTATTTATACTTCTATGCTAAAAGACTATGGGCATAACAGTAACGTGAAGCAGCATAATACTAAATATAAGCTTTTAAGAGAGGGTAGTAATGGCACTGCTTTCCGCCACTAGTTCCCCTGGACCTTTTAAAATATGAGGAGGCTAAGGCACACAGCCTGTGAATTATTGAACTAAAGTTTTTGCTAGATATCTTCTCATCTGATAATTTAAGAGTCAGCCCAGGTGCTATGATGCAACAATATGGAAAGTGAGGACTGCAGGTTAGGTGCTGCTTGCACCCTCCTTTAACAGCTGGACTCCTAGAGGTGAAAAAACCTGCACTCACCTGGGGCATGTCACCCCAGTTAAGCAAAGAATTGACAATCCACAACCACCCATCCACACTGAAGAATATACACACACATGCAAGAATATGTCATTTAGAGCTGTGCAAGCCTCAGAATATATAATTGCCTGAATTAGATGCAAAGGTAATTATTCCTACCAACAGTCAAAATGACTAAGTTCAAAGCAGGTTTACAACATCAATACAACTAGGTAACTGAGGCCACACGGATATCTGTGCCAATGACTTCAGATTTGACATTTGGTCTGATGGTACATGACACATCCATGACAGAACTACTCAAAATGAATGTAATGTGATGGACAAAGACTGCTCTTCAGGGGCAAAACATCCTGGATTAGGCTGGTTGTTTATATGCTCATAACAGAAAATACTATAAAGTGGGCATGTGTGCCTTAGAAGGGTATGGAGACCTCACCAGCTACATGAGTAACGTCTCCTAACTCTTCTACAGCCAAATTTTCAAACGGACTCAAGGAATTCAGTATCCCATGGACATATCCCATAGATGGAATGCTTGTATCCATACCTTCATTCAACTTATGCCTAAGGCATATATGCTACATTTATTAACAAATGTTGCATCCCATTTTTAAGTGTGACTCTAGGGTCTGTTTTACCATCAGACTGGAGTAAATTTCTTGTCTGCCTGAGTAAATAACTCTCTTTGCTGCTCTAACTGATTGAGCATGCTGCTGTATCACAGTGAGCACAAAGGCAGCCTTTCTTCAAGTATTCCTGGTTTTACAATCCCTTAAAACTCACAAAAGCCAGCATCCCCAGCCTTCATCCATTATTCCCACCCATGCCCCTCTCATGTCTCAGTGTCCCAAGCGTGCCTACAGCCATGCAGTGAGCTAGATTTGGTAACCAATCCGTGTTGAAACTATCTTCCCCAAACAGTAATTCTAGCCCTGCTGCTTACCATGCTACTCCAAGGCTCTCACAGACATTAATGATGCCTCTGATTTAGGAACCCACATAGAACAGTGTCACAGACATTCCCTGGCAGACTCAGTTTTGTGCCAGGGCTTTACCTTTTTATTTTTGCATGTGAAATGTGCTCTGGAAAGTGTAAAGGGCACTGCACTGGGGCGAGTAATTTATCACTGACATAACCCTACAATGTCCCTTCATAAGTTCACTGAATGATAAGCTGGATGATATTCAATCAGTAACCAACATCTTAATCTTCTTAGCTCCTGACTTTTGCTGACAAATCATGCTAGTGTTTGGCAGCATATCAAAACGATACAAGCACGCAATTTTGATCGTGCTCCAAGCACATTAAAATCATCACTTCTTTTTCACTGACAATAAAATAAGTTTTTAGGAGCAGAAAAATGGACCAAATCCCAATTATTTCTGAACTAAGAGTCCAGCTGAAACTGAACACACCAGTAATTTTGTTCTTAAAGCATTCCAAGTAAATGATAATTACTTGAGGTCTCATACCAAGGTATAGCTAGCTTACCTTTATTGAAGTGCTGCAGTCAAAACGGAAAGATTTGGTTTGTCCATTTTCAAGATATACTTTTAGAACATTTGGCATGAAAAGAAGTGAGTTGTCCTTAACTGTTTCCTGTCAAACAAATTAGTGAATCAGATTACAACATGCAACAAGAGAAAAATAAATGTTATTCTATCAAGAACATCATTCTGATTAAAAAGCAAAAAACTGAGAAGGAACTTGTCGGCCCAAACTGAAATATCAGTGTCCTGCAAAGGTCTAGCCATGCTCATTACAGCTGCCCTCTATAGGTTTGTGTCCTGGAAAAATATAACTGTTCACATACATTTTATGTCTGGCTTGGAGTACTCTCTTTCTCTAAATACTATCGCTCCGACAATAAATATTGCCTCTGAAGTTGAAACATTTTCACTAAAACAGAAAAATGGATTACTATTTTTCTGATTGTGGTGAGCTATTTAGTATCTTCAGTCTAAAGAATGGAAACTATGGTTTGTTAGTAAGGATCACAAACAAGGTATTTAACATTTTCTTTATAGGTGGATATTAAATGCTGATATCTTTCGTCATTTAAGAAGAGCAACATGTAACATTGCTACCTAATTTGACAATCCATAACCAGTATAGCAAAATAAAGAGAAAAAAGGAAGGGAAACAAATCTTGGGAGGTTTTGTTTGCTTCTTTTTATTTTAAAAAACAGAAATTTCTTTAGAAAAAATGCAATATCAATTTAGGCTTGGAAGAGAGTTGGCTAAAGACATCAGTGTGGAATGATGCTGTAGCAAATCATGAAAATGAGCTGGAGTTCATGTCTAAGGAGAAGTTCAGTACCTCTCAAAGGGAGGCTGATTTTGGCTGAGGTCTGGAAACAATAAATTCAAGGAGATAAAATGAATTTTAAGGGGGTCTGTGAGGTAATCTTAATCAGTTTTCCTGATGTGGTACCTCTCTTGAGCTTATGGGTTTTATGAAAACAAAGTTGATCCGAAAAAACCAACAAACACTATCAAGACTATAAAGACAAACCTATGTGCTATCACCACTCATTCACTAGCATCTTAGTTTTATTTTAAGGGCCAAATTTTTCAGAAAATTATGGGCCTAATGAACTTTCAAAAAAGATCTTTGAAAAACTTCAGAAACAGAAAAACCCTTCTCTTTGCAAGCCTGGCACCATTTTTCCTGCTATGTAATTACCTCCCTTTCCAGGCTTGAGCTGTACCTTTGGATGAAATGCTCAATCCTTTCTGAGGTTAAATAGCTGAATACTCACCGACACCTGGCCATTGATAATTACTTCTTCAGAGAAGCGCACTTTGACAGGATTGGACTTCAATCTTGCCTTTTTTGCAGCACTAATAAAAGCTGATTTAGGAGACTGGAAGAAAAGATGATGACAAGATATATCACATAACTTCAAATGAAAACCTTTCTTTTCTTTTTTCAGTTATTACCCATTTCTTAAATGCTGGGAACTCAATGCATACAGCAACATTTTGCATATAGAGGAATGAAAGACAGTCAAACCATAATGCATCCTGAGGTAATCTATATGTACATACAAATAAAGAAACACCAGTGCATACTGAAGATTATCCCACTGTTAGACTGGAGCAATGAGAAGGGCTCTCAGTGCACACACAAATTCCTGTAGTGCTCCCACAATGAGCACAATGAGCAGCCACAATGGGTGACTGCTGTCACCCAGCCTTGTCTGCATGAAGGGACACTGACCAGTGACCTACCACTGACCCTTTCTTCACAGACCGAATGGAAAAACTTTGCACAATCTGTGATCTACTGGATAGACATACACACGACTTTTGCCAAAAAAGTGTCTGGGAGGTCTCCAAATGCCGTGGCATCTTACTGTACTTGTCCACTTCAAAATACAAGTGAAAACCACCAAGAAGCACCTGCAAGCCATCAAGCTTCCCCTGAGGTATCCCCTAAACACACCCTATGCAAGACATGCCTTCAATATTGACATATGGTAGGGCTTCATGGATTAGAAGTGTAGAAGCATTCTGAATTTTTTTCTAGGACCTACTTGACTTTTATCTAGTACATTATGCAATGGGTTCACCTGTTTTCAGCCCCTGGGGAAAAAAATCTCCTCACTTAAGAAATTTGACTAACAATTCCTGTTTAGTAGCAAATTAAATATTCACAGTCAATGAGATTTCCACTGTCAGCAGCAGAAGTGAGGTTGGTTTATTCTCAGGTCAGTTACAAACACAGCACTTCTGGCATTGTCTCGCTTCATAATCCTGATAATGGGCAATGGAGACTTTCTCACTTTGGCTGAAAGTCACTGGGCTCTTTTGGGACAGGCTTTGATCCATTTGTTTTGTGAAAATATGAATTAAGAATTTCAGAATCCTACTCTAAGTCCCAAAAAGTGGCCTTACTAGTTTTGAATATGAATAAAGACTTAAGCATGTTGGTTTGCCTGTGAGAAATAAATGGAGGCACAAGTGGTGATGATCAATGTGGCATGAGAGCTGTCCTCATAAACATGGGAAGTCCTGTTATTATCACTTAAATTCTGACTCAACTAACAATCTGCAGGAGTAATGGAGTAGTCCAAGGCTACGTGCTCCTCTGTCTCTGATCTCTGCTGAAACTGCTTAAAAAGTTATTTTCTTGTGATGCAGAAGCCTTGTTTCTAGTAACTAGCAGGAAGAAGTCTAGCTGAGTTCTGCATGCCTCTAATCTATCATCACAGTGAAAACATGGTAACTCTTATCATAGGCTCAGTATCAACCAGTGAACAAGGATTGAACACTGCCACATTCTCCCAGGAACTATCAGAGACATCCAGTAATTCCTGAGGCACCAAGTAGAATCAAGAAATAAAAAGAAATGCTTCTTTTCTTTCACAGTTCATTCTTTTTTACCTCTCTAGCACATACGATCACATACAATTTACAATAATTGTAAATAAGAGAAAATTCAACCCCATGAACAAACCAAGCCCAGCCTCCAGAGGCAGTGCTGAAAAAAGTGTAAGGTCCCCAGAAGTTTTGGAACAACCACCACACACACACAAAAACAAAAAAACCAAACCAAACCAAACCCAATCCCAAAAAACCCCACAAGAAACAAACAAACAAACAAACAAAAACCACACACACACACACAAAAAAACCCCACCATCCCAAAAGTGTAAAAAATAATAAAATAGTGTGTCAGGATGGGGGACCCTGTTGACTTCTTCAGCAAGATGGAACAACATGGAAATGCTGAAGCAGTCTAAATACTGTCCTCTGGAGATGAATTCCTAGAAAGACACAGTATAAAATAGTACCATGATTAATATAAGAACACTAGAGGTGCCTTTTCTAATTTCCTTCCTCTCCATGGAGTCCCCCTCTGCAATGTGTTAGGGGGATGGTCTATTTGGTACCCAAGTAATGGACTGCAAACTGTTGATTCCACTGCCACAGGGCAGCACAGCAGCAGGATTAGGCTTTCCCTTGCAAGAACATGGGGAAAAGATTGGCTTTCACTTACTATTCTTGCTGAACGAATCTCTGTACTGTTGCTTGCTCTTATTACAGATGAGTCACCAGTCTGGCCTCTCCTAACAGGCAGACTGCCAAATGTTTTCTGGATTCTGGCAAGGTTATTCCCATACAGCAAATCTGGCAAACCACTGTGTCCCTATTGGTCTCTATAACCTTTCTTTTTCTTTTTCTTTATCCAACCTCAAAAGTCACTTGTGGGAGGTATAAACACTTAAATTATGTTATTGCAAAAGTGCAATGGGAGCATTCAGGACAACTAAAGATTTGAACAAATGTGAGTTCCCAAGAACTCCTCTGGGACGTGGGGTTTAATGTACCCATTGCACAGCCAGGGGAGCGCACCACGGTTACTATAAAACGTGGTGCTTCCTTTCATTTCCACTTTTGCTGTGGTGACATGGGAAGGACTCTGGCCCTTTGCCAGGCACTCTGGGTGAGCCTGGAACAGATTGTTTTCCAAAAAGCTCCAAACTACAAACCAGGGGTGTAAGAAAATGAGGTATTTGGGAGAACATTCTCTGCTGGTTAAAGGTTTGAGTAATAGCACAGCTTTTGCATTTAATTGCACATTGTCATTGTTTCTTCCTCTTCATCAACTTGTCACTTGACATTTTTTCTTTGGGAATAGAAGTGTTTCCAAAGGATGGGCAAATACCTAGGAAAACAGTTGGGTTTGATTGTCAGAACTCACTTGTCTAACAAAGCCTCAGCAAGATGATGTGCAGCTCTATTGTATTTTAATGTCTTAGGTTTGTAGAAGAATGTACCAGTTAATGATTCTCATAGTGCCAGGTTCATTTCTTTCTGATGCTCTGTGTTTTAGCCAAATGGATGCCATTATTCTCAGTTAATGACCTTAAGCAGGAGGTGTTTACACTAATGCAGGACATCTATCACTTCAAGTAAAGTATTTGCATTGTCGCAGACAAAAACAGCTTAATTAGGGTGACTTCTGCAAAATGAGGGCACACATTTTAACAAGGAGTCAAAATAACTCAAAACCCCTCAAACTTTACTCTGTGTGACCTAAGCCCTGTTTCCTATTAAAAGTTCAAATTTATCAAGATTTTAAATAATTTTTACTTGTTTACACAGAATTCAAAGGAAAAAAATCAGCTGATCATTTCAATATCACCCAGAGAAACTGCTAACAAGGAAAATGAAACATTGCACAGAGATATGCTTGGAGGAAATAATAGTGAAGACCCAGACCCTACTTTGAACCCTGCCTATAGTGACTGCAATCAATGGGCTTCCCACCAGCAGGGTCAAAACAAAGAGACTGCAGAGCAGACTTTTAGGCAAATGTTACTTTCTCATTTTCTAAACTTCTCAAATTTAGATCCTATATTTGTCAGCAGCATTAGAGTGGGTCATTTATTGATAGATTTTACGAAAAAAATCCTATATTATGAGAGAAACTTATTTTATGGAAATAAAAATGTCTAGTGCTTCGTGCACTTTTGCAGATAAGCTATAATTTGGGGGAGATTGAAAAGGAAGTGTTTTTCATTTGCTGAAAAAACCCTTTGAGTGCTCTTGCCAGTAGAGGTGCTGCAACAGCAAAACCTTTAATCATGCTCAAGAAAAAGAAGGATCTAGTAGCTAGAAGAGCACAGTGTAGTACTGAGATATAAGGAAATAGAATAACAGCAGTATAGGACAATCACAAGGTGAAAAGAAAACCTGCTCTGTGAAAGTAAGCATCAAAATCAGAAATACTACATTTAAAAACTACAGAAATACTATAGTTTTTAAATAGTCACCGTGTATATATGCAATAAATTTTAAGCTTGTTGCTTAAAAATAGTCATTAGTTTAATATAAAACATTACATTTGCTAGAAAATAAGGAAAAAATTGCCTAAGTGCAAAAAGTGTGTTGACTTTTTGGTTCACCGCTAACAGCAATTACAAGCACCAGTATTTAACAAGCAAATAAAAGGTGAGTAAGAGGAAGAATTACATTTATTAAGTGGAACAGGACATAATGCCCAAAGGCAAACTAAATATGGTAATTCATAGCTGCGAATAAGGCTGAAAAGACTACACTGGCTCACAAGAGCATTGTAGAAGAGCAAGTAGGGACATGGAAGAAATAATGTGGAGAAGTTTTACCACACAGTAATTTGTGATAACCACATGGAACAGACCATCACCAGGAGTATTTCTTTGTTAAAATCTTGGCACAAATTTAATTGCTTGAATTAAAGATCTGGGTTTCCTCTTAAGAAGTTGACAATCTATCACAGACAATTGTATTTAACTATTTGAATTATTTGTATTTTACCATTTTTTAGATGGTAGTCACAGTCTGATCATTAGTCCCACAAACTCTCAATAAGATTGATGCCACAATCATTATGATCCATAAATGTTATTTATTGTAGTTTTTCTGTAACTCTTGTGTCTCAGAAGTATAACCATGTTAAAACAAGAAGCATCTCTTTAAAAACAGAAGAAGATCCTATCTTTTTACCGTTGCAAAACTTAATGCACAGCAAAATTGCCATAGATCTCAGCTGGGCCTGGACTTCATCCAAGGAGCTTAAGAGATTAATCATGAAAACAACCTATCAAATTATCTCTGCGCATAAAATCTGAAAGGATATCAAACAAGCAAGTTATTTGATTTAAGTAATGCTTAAAACTTAATAAGGCAACAATCAGAATGATAGTTCATTTACAGAATAAAACAGTCAGAAATTATAATTAAATGCCATACATCCAGAAATCAAAACTCTGAACTGCTTTAACTGCTTGAGCTGCTCTGTGACCTCCTTAGGAACACTGGTGATAAGAACCTAGCAAAGATTTGGATATTGATCTAAAGAAAAAGATAGCCTAATGCTTTGGCTTGGCCATAATTAAAATGAAATTTTAATGTGTTTTAATGTGTTTAAGCATTAAACAAAACTGAATGCATTTCAGCAAAAATGATCCACAAAAGCTTTCAAAGATCACTAAGTGAACTACAGAGTACTATAAATCTATATTCCATCTACTTTCATCTGCAACCATAAAGGACAGTTACTTAAATGCAAAATCAAAACACACTCTAAACAGCACAAATAAAACCAATTAAGAAATAGCACTTTTGTAGTCCATCTTGGCAGATATTTTTCATGAAATGGTAGAAGGAAAACCACCATCAAGAAGAGAGATCAATGAAATGTTTGTAGAGATGCATTTCTGCCAAGAATGGTGAAGAAATTCAGTCTTTATTTAAAAGCTCTTATTTTCCTTTGTCTGGTTTCTACTTCATTATCCCAGTTTTATTGGCAAATCAGTAAAAGGAAACATGGAGGAGGCAAAATTAAACAAATGGGGAAAATACATGTGCATCATCATTTTTGAAGGCATAAATATTATTACCAAACTGTATGGCAAATTGTATTTGTCACAGGATCCCCTGCACAGAAGACCAGGACAGGATGTTGGAGCTGCAGTGCAGCAACATCCAGGGGTTGCAAGGCTGAAAGAGATGCCAACGGGCTCAGGCACTACTGACAGCAATGGTGTGGCAGTATGAGGGCCAGCATGGACCAGATGTTCAAAGTGACTCAGAAGTACCCAGCGATCTTCAGGCCCGAGGTTTGCACAAACTGAGGGGTCTTGCACTGCTTCAGGGCTAAAACTTGGCTGCACACAACTGGCAGCATCCCAACTGCTCCACATCCCTACAGACACCCTTGCTTCCACTGCAGAAAAACTCAAAGTTGAAAGCAGTAAGGGGAGGATGCTATGAATCCATAGGACCCTGGTCTGGACAGGCAGGGAGGTACAATAACAGTGCAAGGACGAGATTTGCTGGGTGCAACAGTCCTGCAGCCAAGGCCCTCCCAACCAGTTCATTTCACTAATTTTCATCCCAACTTTAGGGTAAAAATGGATCCATTAAAAAAAATGTTTCAGTGCCATCCTTAGCTCGCACCATCTAGACCAGCTATTGATTAGATTTTGCTGCTACTCAATGAGAGGAGCAGATTCTGCCTTGTCAGGCGTCACAAAGGGCTTGAACAAATAGCAGTGAATCACAGACTGACACAATTAAAGAATGGAAGGGACCTCAAATATCATCCAGATCCAAGACCTCTGCCATGGACACCTTCTAATAGACAAGGTTGCTCAGAGCTCCATCCAACCTGGCCTTGAACACTTCCAGGGATGGGACAACTGCAACTTCTCTGGGCACCTTGTTCCAGTGTTTCACTGGAACAGAGTAAAGAATTTCCTCCTAATCTAGTTTAAATCTACTCTCTTTCAGTTCAAAGACATTGTCCCTTTTCCTGTCTGTCCTGTCACTACATGCCTTAAAAGTAGTCTGTCTCCAGCTTTCTTGTAAGCTCCCTTCAGGTCCTGAAAGGTCACAATCAGGTCACCCTGAAGTCTTCCCTTTTCCAGGCTGAACAATCCCAATTCTCTCAGCCTTACCCTACAGGACAGGTGCTCCATTCCTCTGATCACCTTGGTGGCCTCCTCTGCATTAGCTCTAACAGATTGATGTCCTTTCTGTGCCTGGGATCCCAAAGCTGAATGCAGTGTTCCAAGTGGGGTCTCATGAGAGTGGAATACAAAAGCAGAATCTCCCCCCACATCCTGCTGGTCGCACTGCTATTGATGCACCCCAGGACATGTTTGGCTTTCTGGGTTGCAAGTGCACATTACTGGGTCATGTCCAGCTTCTCACCCACCAGCACCCCCAAGTACTTCTGGGCAGAGCTGCTTTTGATCTGTTCATTCCCTAGTCTATACTGATACCAGAGACTGCCTTGACCCACGTGCAACACCTGGGACTTGGTCATGTTAAACTTCAGGAGATTCCCATGGGCTCATTTCTTGAGTCTGTCCAAATCGCTCTGGTCCTTCAGGTGTGTCAACCATCCCACTTGGCTTGGTGTCACTTAAAAATCTGCTGAGGATGCACCTGATCCCTTTGTCCATGTCATTGACAAAGATATTAAATAACACTGGTCCCATTACAGACCCGAGGGACACCATTTGTCACTGATGTCCAGCTGATGATGTGGACTCTGAGAGGTTGACCATGACCCTCTGGATGTGAGCATCCAACAAATTCTTCATGCCCCTAACAAATCCGTCTCTCTCCAATGTAGAGAGAAGGATGTTGTGAAGGAATGTGTCAAAGGCTTAACAGAAGCCCCAATAAAAGAAACCTGTAGCCCTTCCCTTGTCCACTGATGCAGTCACTCCATCATAGAAAGCCACTAGGTTGGTCAGCAGGACTTGCCCTTGTAAAGATACCATGTCATGACTTTCCTTCTTTTCCAGGTTAAAAGCTGAAGAAGGACTGTACCTGTGCTGTAAGGTCTTCCATTGAACATGGAGTGCAGCATTTACTTGGGTTTCAGCTTCCTTTACATTCAGGACATACAGGCTTGCTCTCAGACCAGCAGCATAATGACAACAGGTCACAGCACCTCACAGATGTATTACTACACTTTGCTGCCCACTTTTAAGGATCACACATAGGTGCACTAAAGCACGTGCCCTTTCCTTACTTGACAAGAATTAAGTCTATCAATGGATGAAACCTGCATAAAAAGGAAAAGTGGGTGGGGATTTCTTTTCCCCCATATTATATATATTCACTGTGACCTAAACCAGTGGCCTATAAAACAGCAAGCTTTAAAGGTGGTTAAAGGTATTTTATTTAGTCAGATCAGGCTTCATTTTCATTTAAGGTGACTGATATTAACCTGATCCCAGATCACCTTCCTGGACAGAGGTCTTACTGCAGAGTGGCAGCTCTTGCCTGTTTTTTGCTGTGGAATGCATGCTTTTGTTCCACAAATTAGGCACAGTGAAGACTGGCTTCTAGAAAGGGTGCAGGACAAGTAAAGCTGCATGGTCACCTCAAAACTAACCAGAAAGACTAATGGCTAGTACAAAGACACACAGCACAGGCCAGGTTGCATTAGCAAGATGTACATTTTGGCAGACTCATCAGATAAACTTGTTTTCAAGTCTTTGTGTCAAATCCACCTCACCTCTTATTCTTGCATGAAAAGGATGCAATTATCCCTTGTTAATGAAAACTGCTATGTATCAGACTAGACAACAGGGAGCCAAATGGACCTGCTGAATCTGAATTACTCCTGATGCATGGCTGAGGCCCCTCAGTAGCCCACAATGTATGCATGGCTGTGCATGGACAGACGAGTTTCCTCCCCTGGCTTGGCTTCTCCCCTTTTTTCATGGGAGATGTGTTTGTCAGGTCATGAACCCACTCCCACAAACCACTGAGTGAGTTGCAAAGTCACGTTGCATCAATCAGCTCTGAATAGTCTGCAGTTTCTCCCAGTCCATTCAAGGCAACCTCACATGGTTTCCTGTCTGTGTCTGCTCTCCCCATCCACAAGCTGGAGATACAGACAGAGCCCTTCCTTAGAAAAGGTAAAGCTGATTTGCTGCAGCAGTGTAATGTTGAGGGACCAAGGCAGAATCAAGAAAAACCCAGGAGCTTCAACACACAAGAAATCGAAGCAGAACTCAGAATTCTGCTCTGTCACTATGAGTTTAAAGACTCTGTTATTTTTTAGTTTACTTATGTAGCCTCTGAGTACAGGACACAGTCATGCCATCTTAAACATCACCTTAAACATCCTTAACACACAGCCCTTATTGCACTTACTTCTTTTTATTGCACAGATAATGTAGGGACACAAACAGAATACGGGCAGAAAAAGAAGCTGCTTTGTTGCTAGGAAACTAATTCAGAAAACTGACAATACTTACAGGGTAAGGTTGAACAACAGTAAGGAGGATCGATTCTTTGCAGCTTCTATAAAAAGAAAAAAAAAGTAAAATCAAGTAAAGAGTCATAATTTTACTCACTACTGATATCCAGCTTTTCTTTTTAATGGAGAAAACTGTAGTAACATGGAAGAATGTTTATTACAGTGACATAGCAGAGTAGTACAGAGATTAATAATATGCCAAAATTACAATAGATATTAAGAAATAAGCTTTTTCCAATCTATCAAATTGAATTGGCCTAACTTTGCAGTTTATGCTACAAACTTTTTGCCTCATCAGAGAAACTTGCATGATGCAATAATGGTTGTCTCTAGCAAGAATGAAATAACCTTTCATTAATTGTATTAGCTCAGCATCTGTAGACTATGAATTTCCTTTACCTACTTTACAACTGCAAGTCACCTTGATACCATCTAGCTCTAGTACATTTCAAGCCAAATCTGTTTGAAGACAGCAGTGTTTTTTCAAAACAAAAATGAGGATAAAATTTAGCCCCCATTTCTTCTCTAGCTCACCTTTTTAATTGGGTAGGAAAAGACTAATATTTGATGAATTCTCCCATTAGAATTTTTACATTTTTACAGGATTGCTAAGGACAAGTTTTTCTTTCAATTTAAACAGTTCTTCTTTACAATAAAACTAGTAAATGGAAAACATATGAAAAGCTTGAAAAATCCACAACTGATTTATAAGATAAAGAGAAGAAATTATTACGAATCTTGATGTGACCAAGTGGTCTAGGCAAATAACACATATGTTTTAACCCTTGGTGGGTAGTTCGGGGTGGTGGATAACTGTGGAAAAGTAAAGTGGAAGAAAGAAGAAAAGACAATCACATCATTATCTTTTGATCAGATGGTTGCAGTGGGTAATATTAGCTAAGAAAAGGTCAGTTGCCATTTTGTTGAGAGAGAATTAAATTTCTCTTGGTTTTACTACTTTTAAACACAAATTGTTTATTTATGTGACTTACTATCTGGCAAAATTTACACGGAATTGATTTTGCATGCCTGACCTGTTGAGCAGAACAAAAAAAGAAATCATACTCTATTGATCTTATATAGGGTCACCTTATAGGCAAAATGACACCTCTGATATACAACTTAAAAAGTTAAAAGGCAAAAA